>CM034150.1:85839338-86072526 GCA_019776745.2 Taxus chinensis | reverse complement strand
CGAGTTTTGCCGTTAAGGAATACGAGACATAAGCAGTATGTTTCAAATCTTTGGCCAAAGTATCGCAAGCTGTTGATTGCGTTGTCCTAATTCACCTAGTCTAAGGGATGAGATGCTGATGAATAATGGTAATAATTATTCAGTTAGGTTCCTTGGATAGAGCATTCTGAATCCCAGAATAGGGAAGAGAACTGCAAGAGTGATGTGTTAAATAAAAACGCCAACTCTTATTTCCCATGAATAGATCGGTAGATTACCGAGTCATGGAATGAATAGATCAGAGGTACTCCGAGTCATTACAGTTGCATATGGTTATCTGTTAAATGAATGGTTATTTGAATTGTGAGTTCTAAATTATGTATTTAGAACCAGGATGCAATCATAAAAAAAAAAAAAAAAAAATTGACTTGTTCTATTGTCTAAAATGAGGATGTTACACCTTGCATAGGTGAGAAGTGGATAGGTGAAAAGAGTCGTATAATCACAATATATCAGATATACGTCACATCCCTTGAGTTTTGTTGCATAGACGAATGGTGAGGTGAGGTGGCTGGTATAGCTGGGGTGCAGAGAACTTATTATAAGGTGATTATTCTGACGAAAGAGAACCAAACCTAAATAGACAAGTCCATGACTCCAAAGTGCTTTAGAATACTACTTTTTATTTTTCTAGATATAGACTGATCGATGCGGGAAGTCTACATGGGATATGTATTTTGTTGTTCTTGAGGTCTTCACGAAGCTGATCAATGCAAGAAGCTTCTGATAAAGGCTGACTTTGTATAGCTTTCCTTCAAGGGAGCAGTCTATTTATAGTAGCAGATGCGGATTTTGTGTATAGCTGTCCTTCGGGGGAGCAGTCTATTTATAATAGCAGATGTGGATTTTGTGCATAGCTTTCCTTCGAGGGAGCAGTCTATGTATGACTTAGAGGTCTAGATGTCCGTTTGGCATGAAGCATCTAATTTTGTAGGAAGTTTGACTCAAGAATATACCATAAGTGTATAATTGAGAACATGTTATTTTGATACTTTTAAGTCATGGACCAGACTAAAAATGGGAAGGAATCTTTAAGAGGAGGTGATGACCAAACCACGTGAGATTGATTTTATTTTGAGACGCATGAAACAAAGTTTATGAGGTGGTAAATGAGCTTAAGGGACGAGCGCAAGGTAGATAAGAAGTGATGTAGCACTAAATAAAATAGTAGAATGGTCGGATATGCAAGACATTAAGGGGTTGAGGCTCAGGTTTACCATTAAGAGAAGCTAAACGATAAGTTCCTGATCTATAGATGTGAGTGATAATGTAAGGCCCAATCCAATTTGGAGCAAATTTTCCGCGTTTGCTCTTTTCTAGTTTGGTTACATGTTGATTCTCTTTGAGGACAAGATCACTAACCTTAAAGGTATGCTCATGAAGTCACTTATCATAAGCACGCTTGATGCGTTTTTGATAGATTTGAAGGTGGTCAAGACCTGTAAGATGACACTCATCAAGAAGCTCTAATTGGGCTAACCGCTCTTGGCGGAAATCATCGTTGGTGAGAATATCCTGAAGAGATATTCTTAGGGAGGGTATTTGTATTTCAAGAGGTAAGATAGCCTTGGTACCATAGACCAAAGAAAATGGGGTGGCATTAGTGGAGGTATGAATGCTAGTCTGATAAGCCCAAAGGGAAAAGGGGATGTGATCAGGCCAATTGCTTCCAGAATCGTTAACAACTTTCATGAGGATTTTGTTAGAAGATTCATCTTGACCATTTACTTGTGGATAATAAGGTGATGAGAAGCTAAGTTTGATACCAAAGTTGTCACAAAGGTCTTGTAACAACTTATTTTTGAAATATTTTCCATTATCTGTTATCAGGCGATGAGGAACGCCAAAACGAAAAATAATGTGATGGTTAAAGAATTCAATGATTTTTTCTTTTTTGGTTGAAATGAGTCACCCGTTTAGTGTAATATTCAGTTGCTGTGATTATCCAATGGTGACGTTGTGAAGAGGGCGGGTGAATCTCACCAATAAGGTCTAAACCCCATTGTGAGAAAGGCCAAAGATCTCGTGTGACCTGTAGCGGATGACTAGGAGTATGTTGAAGGTTGGCATGTTGTTGACACATGACACAACGCTTAACATATTCGTAGTAGTCGTTATTAAGAGTAGGCCAATAATAGCCTAGGCGAAGGATCCATTTGGCTACGGCCAGGCCACTAAAATGTCCACCACAAATACCGTCGTGGACTTGTTGGATGGTATAGGTGACCTCCGCACCAGTTAGACATCGAAGGAGGATGCCATCAAAGCCACGTTTATAGAGGAGTCCCCCCATGATGACATAACGAGAAACACTTTTAAAAAAAGCACGTTTGCCGTTACTAGTAAGGTCAGGTGGGAGAACAGAGGTTGTAAGGTAGTCGTGAAATTGGTGATACCAGGTATCCTGTGAATTAGCAGACACATTATTTATCATACAAACATTTGGGGCTGAGTAAGATGGGGCAAAGAGTTGTTGGACCAAGATGAATATGTCAGAGTTAGTTGGTGAGGGAGGAATTTGCGAGGCTAAGAAAGCCATAGTATCCGCAAATTTGTTAGTGGAATGTGGAATGGTTTGGATAGAATAATGAGTAAATAAGGTCAAAAGTGAATCCATGTAATGTTTGTACTTTTGAAGTTCCTCATTTTTACATTGGTAGATGCCCATAACTTGATTGACTACCAATTGAGAGTCACCGAAAATATTAATAGACTTGACACCTAAGTGTAACGCAACCTGGAGACCTGAAACAAGGGCCTCGTATTCCACTGTATTATTAGTGCAAGGGAAATCGAGATGGAATGAAAGAGGCATAGGTTCAGCATTAAGGGGAATGAGAATGACACTGGCTCCGCTACCGCGTTGGCATTTGGATCCATAAAAGAAGAGGGTTATTGGATATGACTCCTCACTGAGTGAAAGAGTGGCAATGAGTTCGTCGGGGAAATTAAAATTGGTAAATTGCTCCCCAGGTAAAGGGGCTTCTGCGAGTTGGTCTGTAATAGATTGTCCTTTTATTGATTTCTAGTGCACAAATTCAAGGTCGAGGTCGGCAAGGAGCATAAGCCATCGGGCAATGCGTTGGTTTAGATGTGGTTTAACGTACATATAATGAATGGGGTCTGCGTTGGTGATAACAAAAGTTTTGTGATTCAGGAGGTAGTGTCGGAGTTTGGTGGCTACGAATGATAGGGCTAGGCACAACTTTTCTACATGTGTATACCTAGTCTCGTAATCCACGAGAGTATGAATTATATAATAGACGGCTTGTTCTCGATGCTCAGAGTCACGATGTGTGAGCATGGCTCCTATAACATGGTCGGTGGAAGAAAGGTAAAGGTAGAAAGGGCGATCGTCTGGAGGTGGGATAAGCATAGGTGGCTGCAAGAGATAGGCTTTGAGAGCCTCAAAGGCTTGGTGGCACTCTTCGCTCCATTGAAAGACAATGTCCTTTTTAAGGAGGTGATGGAAAGGTTGACATCAATTCAAGAGTTGGGATATGAAATGCCGGATAGATTGGAGTTTACCTTGCAAACTACGTAATTGTTTGAGGTTAGTAGGTGGGGGCATTTCTAGGATAGCTTTGACTTTAGCTGGATCAACCTCGATGCCACGTAAAGAGATGATAAAACCAAGAAGTTTTCCCGAAAGGAAACCAAATACACATTTCTTTGGTTGAAGACAAACACAATATTGTAACAGGAGATCAAAAATAATGGTTAAAACATCGAGATGTTCACTGTGATGTTTAGATTTGCCAACAAGATCATCAATATAATTCTCAAGGATAGTGTGCATAATGTCATGAAAAATGTAAGTCATAGCCTGCTGATAGGTTGCACCAGCATTCTTAAGGCCAAACAGCATGACACGATAATAGAAGGTTCCCCAAGGAGTTATGAAGGCAGTTTTATGTTGATCGGCCGGGGCTACCAAAATTTGATTGTATCCTGAGAAGCCATCCATGAGAGAAAGCATCTCATGGCCCGCAGTGAGATCAACAAGTTGATCAATACTTGGGAGGGGGAATTCATCCTTCGGGCAAGCGAGGTTAAGGTCTCGAAAATCCATGCATATCCGTAGTCCCCCCATTGCTTTAGTAACAGGTACGATGTTAGAGATCCATTGAGGATAGTCAATATGTAAGATGAAGGAAACAGAAAGGAATCGTTGAAGCTCTTATTTGACCAAGAGGGCAATGCATGGATGCATTTTTTTCAGTTTCTGTTTAACTGGTTTGGAATCAGGTTTCAGGGTAATGTTATGGATAGTAATGTCAGGATCAATTCCTGGCATGTCAGCGTAGGACCAAGCGAAAGCTTGGTCACAGGCACAGAGAAAGGTAGTAAAGGTGGCTTGTTCTGATGCGTTAAGAGATTGTCCGATCTTCACAATGTGAGGATCATCCTCTGTGTGGATGTTGATTTCTATAGTCAACTCATTCAACATGGTTTGAGTTTCAGATGGTAAGGCGTGTTGAATATAAGAGTCATCCGCACCAAGGTAAGTGAGGATGGAGTCGTCATCCTGGCACTCAACAACATTAATTGAAGGCGAATCCTCTTCGATCATGTCTGGATATAGAAGGGGAAGAGAAGATGGGTCCTCATTATCACTTTGATAAGTGAGAGGGCTCAGGAAGATAGCGTTTATGAAAAAAAAAAGCTAGAAGGGATAGATTCAGGGTCTATCGACTTTGTGGGTGACGATGGCAAAATGGGTGATGATGGTTCGGTAAGGGTGATGTCGTCATCTTCCCAGATACAACTGAAATGAGGTTTCTTTGGTGTAAGTGTTTCAGGAAATCCAAGACCACTACGATCTTTGTGTTTGCGTGTAGTCACGGGAATGATTGTATGTCGGCCTTGTTCATAAAGACCAAAACCAAAACCTTTCCAGGCACAACGAGTCAAGAAGGTGAGGGTGAAATGACGATTTGTCAGGTATTGAAAATTGGATTGGAAGGGAACCACACCAAGGGGAGGTTCAGGGGTAACAGAGGATGCGTCGACACCCCCATACGTTAGGTTGGTGCGGCAATTAGGTGGTCCGTAGGAGATTATCTCCCCCACACGACAGTCGTAGGTAGGATGCGCATGTAACTGTCCGTATTCCTGTGGGGTATGGAAATAGCTAACGTTATATAGGTGATACTCCCCCAGCGTAAGGCGTTGAAAAACATCTACTAATGGGTCTGAGGTTGGGATGTTGTCTGTGGGAAAGGAAGTGGTATTTACGATGGAGGTTTCATTGGTTGAAGGTCTAGGTGTGGTTGAGGTGGATGGTAGAGGTGTAGTTGAAGTGGATGGTTGGGTTGGATGAATGGGTGTTTTGACTGGTACAAGCACATCATTAGGGTGATATAAAATATTACAGGTTTTGAAGGGGGAAGAATCAGCTTTTACGGTGTAGGACTTCCCCTCGTACTCAAATTTTATGCATCTATGTAAGGTGGAGGGAATGCATCCCATAGCCCGGATCCAAGGGCGGCCTAACAACATGTTGTATTGGAATTCTCCCTCAAGGACATAGAAGAGTTCAGGTAAGGTACGTGGCCCTACATGAATGTTAAGGATCACAGTGCCTAAGGTAGAAGTAATAGCATCGTTGAATGAACATAGCATGGTGGGGTTGGCACACATGCAGCTAGAGGGGATATTCATTTGTTGAAAGGCTTTGGAAGAGATGATGTTTAGGCTAGTGCCTCCGTCAATCATAAAACAACATACGCAGATGTCCTGGACATAAGATGAGATGAAAAGAGCAGGGTCAGGATCTTCTGCACCAAAGTCAACAATTTCGTCTTCAGAGAAACTAACAGCAATGGTTTGCTGCACAGGGACGGAAGTGGTAGATTGTTTGGTGAGAGAGGTAACGTGGTTGGGTGTTAAGATGGAGGTAACGGGCAAGGTTTCGTTAGGTAAGACCTCTATCCCTTGAAGGATTTCAACAAGCGCTTGGCGATGAGATTCAGAGGTCTGAATGAGATCATATAGTGTCATTTTTACAGGTGAATGGTGAAGCTGTTTGATAATGGTTCGGTGGGCAACTCCATCAGAGATGGGGTAGGCAGGTCCACGAATAACCACTTTAGGTGGTGGTGTGATCGGGATGGTGGACGGAGAAAGAGAGGCCATAGGTGTGCTTTCTTTAGCTTTCCCATTATTTTTCTGCCCTTGAGTAGCAACACTAATCATATTGATCTCGTGAACACGAGAGGAGGAAGACGGTAGGGATAAGTTATGGTCTTTGAGAGGTGGGGTTGTAATAATGATAGATCTTGGTGAGGAGGGGACAGGTGGTATAGGAGAGGGGATTGAAGCTAAAGGTTTCTCCCTTCGTAAATTGTCTTTCTTAACCTTTTTATCTGAGAGAGGTGACTGAAAAAGTATGGCTTTCAACGCTTTGCATCCCTCTACATCATGTCCTGGTGTGTGGTGGTAAGTGTAGATTTTAGACTCATCATAACCTATAGGTCGAGGTTTAGATGGATCATAGGGTCTAAGTGGGGGTAGCGAAATGGTCGCATTCTCCACCAACATAGCAAGGATTTTTGGCGTAAGACCCTTTGAGCGGGTCAAATTCAGAGGAAGATGAGGCTATTGACTGGGTAGGTTTCGGTAATGACTGGGTATGGTTGATTTGTACGGGTGGCGGCTTAGCCAAGGGGTTTTGATAATTGGATTTAACTACACGTGACTTCTTCGGCGCATAATTTATGTTTAGCTGGTTAGGTGACGTGGTAGCAACAAAGAACCATGGAGAAAGAGGAGTGACAGTAAACAAATCCTTTGATGATGGAGTTTGTTTAGAGTTGATAGGTGGACAAGATACTTGGGGTGACTGTGTTGATATACACTTGGATCTTTGTATGGGTGCAGAAGGTGTAGATCATTTTAAAGAAAATGCATGAGGTATGATATATTAATGCAAGGTGGAGGGATGAGGTCCCAATATAGAAGGTAGGTGTGACGGTGATGGTTTTATTTATGATAGAGACATAGGTTGGACTTGAGGAGATTGGGTCCGTCTCCTAAGTGGATGGACGACTTTACTTTTGGATAAATCTAACCGTTTAGGTGGGCGTGTTAGACTGGGTATTGGTAGAGTCCCAAGTGTAGGGAAAATTTTGGTTAGGTCAATAGAGGTGGATGAGGTATTTGGTAGAGATGAGGGGGGTGAAGATGAGGACATAGGCATTTTAAGATTTTGTAAACACTTCGGGTATATGGTAGAGGTGTTTGGATCGGTCATCTGCATTTGAGTAGAATATGGTGTACTCAAACGTTCCCATAGGACTCGTCTATCTTCTGAGGGGTGACAATCCTCGCGTGTAAATAGGAACTTTTGTATGGAAGAAAGGTGGGTTGTGATTCAAGTCCACTGTGGGTGTGATACAGGGGGTAAATGAGGCACTGTATCAATGGGATAAAGAACTAATAGGTAGGAGGGCATGTTTGAGAGAATCCATCATGATTAAAGAATTTTGTGATGTTGGTTCAAAGGGTTTCTCGTCTAAGGATGATGAAAAAAATGGTGAGCCTTCCTCTTGTACAGCAAGAGTGGTAGAAGGAGATGTTTGGGAAATAGATAAGCTAGATAACATCTACTCACAGTCTTGTAGAGATGTGGTGTAAGAAGGCTCATCTGTGAGAAGAGAACTCTGGGCGGTTAATTCCTTTATGGGTAAAGGAATGGCAAGGATTTTGTCTTGGCTTGATGGTGGTGAAGGGGGTTCGGGTTCCTGTGTTAGTGAAGAGGCTTGATTCAGAATTTTCTTGATAGAGGCTTTTGGCTAGGAGTCGAAGACTGCATGGATTTCATGAACACTCTCCTCGGCTAAGATATCCTATTTTATGTTACTGTTAGATGAGTGGTTCGGGAATGGTTTGTTGAAGATTTTCAAATTTTAGTTAGCAGGGGCATTAGGACTATCGAGGGCTATATCCCCTGCATCAACCATTTCCTACACTATGTTTTTCAACATCTTGCAGTTTTCATGACTGTGTCCCTTCACGCGGTGGAAGTTACAGAAGTCATTTTCTTTGTACCAAGAAGGTATAGCGTGGGTGGAATCAAACCTAGAGTGAGGTTTAACAGGAGGTAAGGTAATAGCTCCTGCTTTGAGAAATTTTTCCAATATCACACCATAAGTTTCTCCCAAGGGAGTGTAATTGATGGGCTCGACTTTATACTTATAGGTGGTTTTTGGTGGGGTATTAGATGGTGTTTGGGATTTGACCATCACCGCGTGCACAACTCCTTTTGATTTTGAAGCAGTCGATGCGTGAGGATTGGTGGTGTTAGGTTTGTTGGTGGAGTCTTGGGTTCAGAAATTGGGGTTTTTGTTACACAACCGCAATTTCTCTTCCTCTAAGGCTCGAATCTCTAGTTTCCGAGCCATAGTAAAGGCCTCGTCAAATGTGTGGAAATTTTGAATTTGGAGGGTAGGAGAAATGTGCTTAGCGCAGGCCCGCGTAAAGAGTTAGATAAGATCGGCCTGAGGCAAGGCATAAGTAAGTTAGTTGATAAGGCCCCGCCATCATCCAACGAAATCCGTGATAGATTCGTCTTCAAATTATCGGATGGCATAGAGGTCGGTGATAGATAATTTCTTGGCAATGTTAATGGAGAAATGATCCAAGAAAGATTGGGCTAATTGGTTAAAATAGAAGATTGAGTGCTGAGTTAAAGCACTGTACCACTCCAAGGCGGGTCCTGATAAGGACATGGGAAAGGTGCAGAGTAGTAAGGCATCGTCATGAGAAATCAGATAGCAGGCATGTCTAAATGATCGTAAATGTTGTTGAGGATCCTCCTTACTATTAAAACGAGTGAATTTTGGTAATTCCCATTGAGGAGGATATGAATGAAGGGGGACAGAAGGATGAATAGGCTCCCAACAAACTTGATCGTATGTCAGGGTGCTACGGCTTCCTGAAACATAAGCCTCCATATTTTGCATTTTGTCCATCATTTGTTTGATGAAATCAGTGGTGGGATGAGATGATGGTGCGATTGTTATAAAAGGTGGAGGATTGGGCCAAGGGCCTCCACTAGACAATGGGGGGGCTAAATGTTGATAAGGTATTGAGGATGAATATGTTGAGGCAACTGAATAGGGATGTCCTATATAAGATGTTGAAGTCACCGGATACGTGTGTGGAAATGAAAAGGTGGGCGGAGCTTGAGAAGGAAAGCTTGTGTGGATAGGTGGCAGAGAGCAAGTTATGAAAGGAGCAGTCTGTGAGAGAGACGAAGTAGGAGTAGTTGGCGGTAATGATACGTGGGGCCCCAGATTAACAAAAGGAAAGCCAATCTGTGCCATAAGAACCTCTGAAGTCACTGAGTTGGGTGACGGGGCTAAGGATTAAGAAGGCAAGGTGGAATTATCAGGTGGAGAGGGAGATAAATGAGCAGCTATACTAATAGGCATGCCAACAAGGAGTTGACCATCGGGTGTACGATCAAGGGCATGAGACAAATAGTACTGTACAATGCTAGGATTAGTGTCCAAAAATTTCAAAAATTCCTTATCTCCTACAGGGATTTTGGGAACCTCACTGGTGTCCGTAGGATTCTCCACAGGATGTGAAGGGGGTGATTCAGGCAAAGGCACGGAGCAGGCATGTGAAACCATGGTTGTAGCTTGTTTCCAAGTGATAACAACCATGGACAAGAGTACATAGTAGGGGTGTAATCTATCAGGAACAGAAGCAACAACAAAGTGTTGGAATTGGTGGGTTGCTGGTTTTGGGTACTGTGAAAGACAGTAACCGATATTGGTTAGATAACCGACGTCGGTCAGGCTATAGCTGACGTCGGTAAGCTAACCGATGTCGGTATAATAGGACCAGTGTAAGAAGCTGTAGGAAGTTGCTAATATGGGGTTAACAGTGCTTAGTATGCCTACCAAACTGTTCTGAAGTGATCACATAAAATAGTGTATGACAGAGAAATAGAACCAAAAACAAGCAAGATGCACAAGCAAATTAACAGACTAACCCTAGGATTAGTTTTTAATCACTTTGGGCTTATGCCTTAGACGTAAGATGATGTCAATCCTAAATAGAAGACTTAGGGGAAATGTCAAGTTTGTTTTGGCTTATAAGGTTACCTCAATTGGGCAGAGGCATACTACGGAAAAGGGGGGATGTTTGAGTTGTTGTGTTAATTATGATGTGATTCGGTATGTGTTGTGCAGTGAAAGTAAGATTAATTTCTTATCAATACCGTGGATATCACCCCTACATGTACGACCTGTTACTTAATCTACGTTCACTAGAATTGAAAACAACAAGTAAGAATGTGATGCAAGTTTTTTAAACCCAAATCGAAAATGATATTCGATGAAGCAAAGAAGATGACTTTCACTAATGCAAAGATGTGAAAGCAAGAAAAATTATTTTACCAAAAGATAACAAAATATCTTGTGAATATTTTAGAAGAAGAAAATAGCAAGTGTGCTCCCTATATGAAATCAAGCAAGAAAGAAAGAAACCCAAAATGGGTCCCACCGGGGGTGCCAAAATGTTTTGCATAGAAATGCTTCCGTTCCTAGAATAGAGTTTCTTCTATCCTTTCATTCCTTTGAGAAACAAATAAGGGTTAGGGCTAGGAGGAATACTTATTGAATGTTGAGAGGGTGTGCGCGTACCGTAGAGAGAGATCAGATTGATTGCAAAGAACTCATTTTTATCTGGGAAGGACTACCTACAAGTAAGAATACCAGACCACCAGATTCTAATTAGACAATAAATGAGGGAACTACCTTGGGCCCAGGAAATATTAAACTTCCTTTCAAAGGTGGTCAGTTCCCTTGCTAATATGAATTAACACAAGTTCCAACAAAGAAGCTATTGCCAAATTACAATTTAATTACCTTGTTAAAACAATAGAGAAAAGGTCGGTCTTGGTTTTGAATCACAGTGACCGATGCCGGTCACTATCACCGGTACCGGTTGCTGATAATCGATATCAGTAGGGGAAGTGATTTAGGGGCTTTGGTGAAGGTTGGCTATAAGATGGCTATGGTGTTTATTAGGCTGGTAAATGATTGGGGATAGGTAATGGGGTGATGGAGAAGACTCAGAGAGTATGGGGGCTGTTCTTGGGGCAATGTAAGGGTAGATGAATGACAGTTAGATGTAGGGTGTTACCGGGTAGTGGATCTGGGAGCAGACTTGTAATTAATGTGATTCAGAAATCCAAGAAATGTTATTAAAAAAATGTATAAGACACTACTTACTAGTTCCTGATGAAGATACAGGTCCAAGGACTGTGATGACGAAGGCAGGGTTCAGGTAGGATGATCTGATAATCCAAGATGAGCTATCTTCTCTCCCAATGCTTGGATGAGTGTCACTGGGCTCTGGTTACTTAGTTGCAGTCTTGGGCTTGATGTCCTTCTCTGCAAACTCTTCTTTTTCCTTCACTTGTCTCTGCTCGGCCAAGTGAATTCCCGATCCTTCCAATGAATTCCCAGGTTCTAGATCCTTTGTTTTTGGTTGGGGGAGGTCATTTACAGGGAACCGATGGCGGTTACGTAACCGATGGCAGTCGAGTAGGAACCGATATCGGTTTAGTCAAAGTGGGCTATTTTTAGTAAAATAGCCAACTTTCCCTCCTTTTCTCCCAAGGGATTAGTTGTGGGCTTGTTCAAGTCATTATGAGGTTGGTTTTGGGTGCGGGTGAGGAGTAATTAGTCATGGGTGTGGATGTAGACCAAGTTATAGGTCTTAATTAGGTTAGTTTAGGGTTAGGACTAGGTCATGATGAGGTGGTGAAGTGAGGTGGCAGGTTTGGAGATGTGGATTTATTAATTATAAGGTAATTAATAAATAATTGTGTAAGGTTTAGGTGATGAGGCTAGGTTGCGAAATGAGATACGGGGCACGGGGGATCGTAAGACACAAATTTGGTTTCTACATGTGGTGCAAAAAAACATGAAAAATATAGGAGCAATACCCCCACCTGAGGGGATGATTAAAATATAATTTTCTAGAAGAGGGAAACTAGATTATATAGATCCACCAATCGAACACAGTGAAAAGTCACTAACTTCCTCTCTAGGTATTGTTGATCCAGATATTACAAAAATTCAAGTAGTCCTTGAGAAATACCAAGGTCCTTCAATGGTGGCATATGAATTTTCCTCCTTAGAAGATGAATAAACAAATAAGGAACCATATAAAATACCGAGGAAAGAAGATATGGATTCTTGAACCAGTACACCTTCCCATGAGAAATAACAACACTAGGTGGAGTAGGCTCTAATAACACAAAGGGAACAAAAAAATGAGTAGAAATTGAGGACCCTTAGATTAACATTTAATTCAATCCTATAATTGACACAGTGAAAAGAGTGACTAGGAAGAGGATGCAAACTAATGAGTTCCTCATTTGGCATGATAGATCAGAGAAATTGTTTACTCTCACTAAAAAATAGGAAAATGAAAGGGTCCCAAGATGTAGAATATCAATAGAGCCCTATATCCTTCATTAGATCATCATCTAAGTTTGCAATGAAAATAGGTCAGGGGATCCAAGATAGAAACAAATAATTGGAGACACACGGGAATGCCACTGTACTTGAAGATCTTGTAATCCAAGTAGAGAAATCTCTATTGTACCTCTTCAACATTATGAAGGATACATTTGAGTTAAAGAAGAAGGGACAAGCCTTTTCTATAAAATTTTACACATTTTTAACAAAATACAGGTGCTACAACAAATGCTCCAAGTAGTTAGAAAGGTCATTGATGAATGAGTGTGTAGGGATCCTTATGTAATGACAACAAAATATATGGGCATGTGTTAAACTTATACCAACTACTTAAAGGATTCTATGGAGGATTGACATGAGTAAATATAAATAATTCCCCTACAATTAGATGATATCATCTCTAGGGGTAGCTAAATGTTTAGTGAAGCAACCATCATGAAGGTACACAGAAAACTAGGATGGGGTGATCATAGATGCATTTTCTAGACAACTTAGATAACTCATGGTGCACTTCAAAAATAATACCTCTCAGGAAAATGAGGCAAAAGCTTCAAAAATTATTGAATTAGTATCTCATGCCAAGGAAAAAAATCAAAGGGTCTAGAACCCCAATGATATTTCAAAGGAAATAATGTCTTCTCAAAATGTTTTAGTGGAAAAAACCTCTACGATATTTAGGAATCCCAATATTCATCTTAAATTTTTTTATGGGGACTACAAGATATATATGGATTTGTTGGAAATGTCCAAAATATGGCCCTCACAACAAGCCCTGGAAACTTAAAAGGGAACAATTGTGATGAAGGGGAGGTAAATGATTATTAAGCATCATACGAATATTCTCTGGGTATGTTGAACACATGTACTCAATATAACATCCTAGATGAATCAGTTATGATATTTTTGTACAAGGCCAGTTGTCCTTTATATTTTGCATGCCTGACATTTTTGGCAATTTTGTAACTCCATAGGAGGGAGCCTAAGGGTCTTATTTTGTATAAATACACATGCACCCCTCCATTAAAAGGGGGGTGAATTCAAGAATCCTAATACAAGATGGTTTGAATAATTCCTACAAGTTGAAGTATTTTGTGTTCATTTCCTCTTTGTGTAAGATCTTTATGAATTATTTTTGAATTATAATCACTTTTATGCCCTTGATTATGACCTTTAAATTGTGCTTTGCAATTTTAATGAATGTGTGATAGGCTTCATATCTTGATAAATTATAAGGGATGTACATTAAGAAATCTGATGGTTTGTGTCATTTATGAATGTTTATTTACATTCATAATTCTAATTTTCCTTAAATGTTTGCATCAGTTGTATATCAATTTTTGTATGAATTATATTGAATGCATATGGTTATTTATCTGTACATGTTTAATTAATATCATTCAAATTTATGACATTAAGTTTCAAAATACATTTATTTTCTCTCTACCATAAATCCTTTTTGTTGGAAGCAAAATGAATGGGGGTGAAATAGTCTTATAAAGCTTGTACATTAATTAAATTTCTTTGTGTGAACCATTCATTATCCATTAACCATTGTGAGCTTATTAAACATGAAACAATTATACAAAAGAGCATGATGAAAGAGATAACAAAAGAACACAATATATAATGTGGGAAACCCTAAAGGGGAAGAAAACCCACTAAACCTTTGCATATATTACACAACATACAGTTATCAAGTAAATATTACACATCACATGAGATTTGTTTAGTGAGGCACCAAACCCAAAAGGAGCACCAACCCCTAGCTTAGTAGGACACCAATCCTACAAGGAGGCTACAACCCCCTAAGATGACCAAGAACCAACTAAACCATCTAAAATGAATTCCATATTTGATTTTTTATGTAACAACTGACAGTGACTCTTTAATGCTCACTCTCCTCTCTATCTCTCTCAAACCATCACTCTAGCCTCCAAACACAAGACTTCTTCCTTCAAGATGATTTAACCCTTTCCATAGCTCCCCATCACCTTCTATCTCTCTCTAGAACAACATCAAAACACTAATTTCCCTCTCAATAAGGTCACAAGGACCTTCATCACCTTCCTCAATCACCCTCTAGGTCACACTTTTCATCCACACACATAACTAGCTCAAATGAGATTTCTAATATGCCTTTATACCATTATATCGGTCATACTACATGTAGGTCAAGATTCATATAGTAAAAAATATTTAAAAATAATTATGAAATCTTATAAATATCATCCAAAATACCATGTAGGTCTTCACCATCATCTAGAACCATCAAGACCTCCATTAGGACACAAGAATTCTTAAAACCCCAAAAAAGCAACTCACCACTAAGGGATTGAAATAGAGAAAAAACTAACTCACCAAGTCATGTAAAACAATTAGACATGTTTACTAAGCCCTAAAAAATATCCAACAACCATGAAACACTAAAAAAAAACATCTCACACCATGAACCCCTCATAAAAGCATGCATAACTAGACACCCTCAAAATTAGACTTCAAAGAACTATCCATAAATTGTTCAAATCTCAACAAAAAATCAATTATGATATATAATTCTAAATCTATTGATATCACTATCATCAAAAAATTCAAACCATTCCATGAAACCTCCTTTAGCACCTCCAAAACTACTCTACACACAGATTGCTCCAAACTGCCATAAGATTGCCTAAAAACTAGTCCTCATAAAAAAAGAACACTTTGTATTCTAGGGCTTCAACCATGATATTAAATCATCATAAAAATGGATTAAAACTACCACTCTTCCATAAATTATAAATTAGTCATTAGGTTAAATGGAGAACTTTTCCACAAACTGTAACTTTCCAGAAACTTGCATTTTTTGGGTGGGGCCCACGTACAATCAAAATATCTAAATAACACTCAGAGAAATATGGAGGAGTACTATACAAAAAAAAAATCATCACATTTTCTAAAAAATAAATTATGGTTTACTATACTTTAGTTCTCTCAAGTTGCTCCAAATTTAGGGTTTCAAGAAAGTTAAAAATAGTTTACCTTCTTAATGATTGTTCATAAAAATGTGACAATCAAACAACCCCATTATTATTAGAAAATATTCATAAATAACCTATTCAAAAACTACCAAGATATTTTTTCCCCATGAAAATTATACACTCCCCAATGATCATTTGAAATTCAACTTTTAGCTCAAAATTTCACCTTTGGAAACCCGATTTTGGTAAAAACTCAATATTTCATAAAATATTCATCACCTGATGCTAAATTATTTTCCACATCATCATATCAACCTGAAAAATAATATCCAATGATCATTTATTCCTTCACATAAATGAAACTCTCTAGAAACCATGACTTTCCCATACCTACATGCATTGTCTTCATAGTTCTTGCTTCAAAGGACCTTGAACCTACATTATTAACTTGAAACATGGAATTGAACATCATATACACATGATATGCTATGAAAAAACACATTTATCATTCTTTTAACAACCCTCTCTTCCTCATACTTCATTCAACCATGCCATTTGTTATGCACTAGGTCTAGGATTAGGCCTAGTTAGGCTTGTATCACCACATGAATTTCATGGAATGACATTGTCAACATCTTACAGACTCATTAAAACCTTTGACACATCATATTAAGAATTTTAAACACCATGGAGACCTCTGAAAAACTTTGGAACTCATACACAACACCTAGTTGCTTGATCATGCCTTAAGAACATATTAAATTAGTTTGAGATAATAATAAATTGAACATGACATACTAATCAAGTAATAAGATCTTCCATACAAAATTTTCACTCGTACATTTACTCCATATATAATGATGAATGGAAACATATTATGGATTTTAATACTATCATCATCACTAGAGTATCTCCATAAATCTCTCTACAATCCAAGAATATCTCACTTATACAAATCTAGATGAATTATTTACTATAACTCACATAATATTAACTTACACTATTATTTTCCCCATGGAGCGCTAACCAATATTTCCTAATATTAACCTCCTTAGTGTGAACATGGGGCAAAGTGGAATTGAAACCAGAATCATATTCCAGTGCATACTTTTAGGTTTGCATACTACTATTTGAATCTTGCTGCGCATGACTACTACTATATAAATAACACATCCCACATTTACTCCATGTGAATGCAATGAATTCTTTACTAGCCAATCATCTTCATAAAACATATACAACAGTCATAGGATCTCTATAGTTAGAGTATTTCTGCAGTTAGCTTCCCTCCTATACAATTATTTCACTATTCTGCACCTTTCATGCCATATCACAACACATTCAAGAGATTACATTAGGAATGATCACATATTCAAAGTGAACGAGAACAAATATTTTGTTCTTATTTTACACATCAAATCAAACACACAACTGAAAATGATGATGTCACCACTATAAAATGTGACCCCGTCGTTGGTGACTAACGAGAGGAATTGATCACCCTCCTTCCTCCGTTTCCTCTGACCTCCATTTTGTTGCTTCTTAACTCAAGATGTAATTTTGAAGTTCATTTATCAATATTGGTTAACCCCCAAGGGGTGAAAATCTTATTGGATGTAGAATCTCACTAAAAATGTGTCTGTAAGGCAATTATTTTTTAAAATTCAAACTCTTTTACAATTTTTATGAATTTGACGTTATGATCTATTACAAACACTTGACTTTAAATGATACTTTTGATTAAAAAAAATTATAATTGACTTGATTATTTGAGTTGACGACACAATCACTATTAAAAATAAAATGTTGACTCTTTTAACGAGTTACAATAAATATAATAATATAATTTCTCAAATATTTTAAACAGAAACAAATTATTAATAAAAATAATTTTGACTAAAAATCTTGACTTTAACACATTGTTTTATTATGACTATAAAAATATAATATCAAACATAAAAACAAAATTAAAAAATACTTAAACTTATTAAACAAAACTAAAACTAAAACTAAAATTATTTAGAATTAAAAAATACTAAAACTTATTACCACTTTTCAAAAAAACCACAAATTAAAACAAAGGTTCAAAAGGTAAAAGTGTGTGACAAATATTAAATCTTTTTAAGAACTTCAAACCTAATCCATATTTGTAAATTTTTATAAACCAACTAAACAATTAAATAAAACATTATCTATTGACATGGTTTTTGTATCTTTTGGACATGTAAGTATAAAATAAAAAAAGAAACGACTATTTAAAAAAAAACAAAATGTTTTAATAAAAACACACAAAAATGACATAGACATGGGATTACAACATGTTATTTATATTTTTGGAATCTAAAGAGAGAAAGATTTTTTTATCATGATCACTAAATGCAGTGTTTTTAGGAGCACACATTAGGCATGAACTAGAATCAAAAGATGAAAAATTTAGACTCTCCAAAGACTAAAAAATTTGACGTGGATGACAACCCAAGCTCGATGTTGATCAGAAGGACAATAACGAGTTCATTTCAATGAAATATGGAAAATTTCTAAAATATAGCCACAAAAAAATCTGAAATTCTAATTGAAACTATATTCCAAATAAAATGCAATGCCTTAATGCCTTGGATGTCACATATCCCCCTATACTTTTCTACAATTAAAATGGATGAATGAATCTCTATCATAAAATATGGAGCTAATGTGGAACAATCCAATTTGTGTGTAGATCCTCACTGGATCATTCAGATGACACTTCTGGACAAAAGCAAAAGCAATTTTTTTCACTCAAATGCATACAAATTTTCAATACTTTCCTTTGGATTTACCTCTCTCTGATACCAATTATAAAATTGGTCTGAAAATCAAACACAACATACTACTCAAGAAATAAGATGTTCCATACAAAATTTTCACTCTTACATTTATTCCATATAACAGTCTTACATATATAGTGACGAATGGACACATATTATGGACTTTAATACTATCATCATCTATAGAGTATCTCCATAATATCTCAACACTCCAAGAATATCTCACGTATACGAATCTAGATGAGTTATTTACTATAACTCACATAATAATAACTTACACTATTATTTTTCCCATGGATCACTAACCATTATTTCCTAACAAAACCATGCATACACACCTAGTCATCATGATACTTCAACACCTTATGAAATCAATGATCTAATGAAAACATCATGCTGACTCCTAGACTCCTTTTGACATAAATTTTATTTGACATCAATGATAAAAATACTAACACAATGCCCAACACTTTTTTTGTTTCTTCTAAGCAATACCCATTAATTAGGATTCAATTAGCCTTAGAGGTATACTTTAGTTTCTAGAATAGTGAGGTGGTACAAATAATGGTGCTAGAAATAATATAACATCATTAAAAAAATACCCTCATTGGTCATTTATAGGACCATAAACCTACAACTCATGTAGTGATTCATTTTCTTCACTCTAAAACGAGGAGGACATTAAGATTATGTCACCCTTTCAGTGGGAATCTTATACACATAAAAATAAACATCATTCTTGTTATGTGGATAAACTAAAACACCTGTTATCCATATTTTCCACCACATTTCAAAATGGATTAACCTACAACTTTGGGCATTGATAGTTAACAGTGAAGGTTTGGAGCCGAGTTTGTTTTAATGCTCTAACTAGTAAAATGTATAGATTGTCACCTCGTTGTCACGTGTCAACCACCTCATTTTCATGTGTCAACCACCTCATTTTCATGCTTCAACTACATCGTTGACGCGTGTCAACTAGCTTCTTGATGCACATCAACCATTCTTCTTGACCCGCATCAACCATCTTCTTAGCATGCATCAACCATCTTCTTGGCGCACGTCAACCATTCTTCCTGACGTGCATCAATGCCCCTTTGATGTCACATGTCAACCATTTCCTCCCTAATGTGCGTCACCACCTCTTGCTGACATGTGTCAATCAATTCCCCTATTGCGTGACAACAACTTCCTCTTTATCACTTGTCAACTACTTCTACTGATGTGTGTCACTCCCATCCCCTGTCATGTGACAAATTTTCTCTTTTTCATGCGATAATTCCCCCTTTTGGTCATGCTTCATTCTTCCTTCCCCATCATTTTCCCTTCATTTTCACAAGTCAACATTCCTTATTGATGCATGTCAACCTTCCCTCACTATCACACGACTGGACAACATTTCTCCTTGTCGTGTGGCAACTCATTTCTTTGTTGACAAATTGCTACTTTGGTTCTTGTTGAGTGTTAGTTAGTGGTTCTTGTCAGGCATCAGTAAGGAATATCAGCTATGGACTAAGCATTAATGGCATCGTACAAGGTAGCTCAACAAATAATTTAATAAGGTATGGCACCCTTGTTTTCCGTGTAAGAAAATTACCATTGGAAATTGAACTGGTATGGTTTCCCATACCTTCGTGAAAAAAATGAATGAAGGCTATCAATTGGTATCCTCCCCTTCTCTATATATATGTAAATTCCCCTCATTTGTAGGGGAGACATTCTGGAATGTAAAAGAACTCTGCCAAAATTGTTCTAGCACTCTTGTGAATTGCAGGCCTCGAATTTATGTAGTTTGCAAAGGATTTTTTCCTTGTTCTCATATTGTAATCGATTGTGTATCATTTTAAGCAATAAAATTGGTGTTTTGTGTCTTTTCTATCCCTATCTCGAGTTTTGTTTCCTCATATTCCTTTCATTGCATTTTCGGGTAAATTATGCATGTTTTATTATTTTGAAAGACTTAAATTCATTGTGCTCCACAAACTTTGAGGTTTGAATATGTTCCTTGAACTGTGGCACTTTGTCTGCCCTCTTCTACCTCATTTCCTTCCATTTTCACTCACTAAGGATATATCCATCCCATTTTCTTGGTGCTATCTCCTCCCTTAGTTTAGGAATTTCATTTTATGCATCTCTGTCTTCTCTAATCCCTTGGAAAGTCTAGGTTAGTGTTAGGATAGTTGCATTTCCCTTTCTAGGAGTAGTTTTAGAATTAGAATAGGTAGAGGAACCAGCCTTCTCTAGAGGCTTGTCTCATTTGCAGGGTCCTACACCTTGATACAATCACATGATAGTCAAAAATAGGGTATTATAGTATGCAAATCCTAGGGTGATACTTTTTTAACATAACAACACCATGTCCATGTACTTGATTAATTGAGATAGGGATGGATAAAGAATCAGGAATAAGTGTGTCATCCATATCAAATTCATTGAAAGTGATCATTGGTGCATGATATGATGTGTGAGTGATAGTGCCAATAATTACATTCAAATGGTGATCATAAGAGGTGGTGGAAGCATCACATCATAAGTAGTATGTACTCCTGAAGTAGGTTTGTCATTACTATTCTTAGAAAGTGGATCATTGATATTTTTGATTTAACATTATTGTTGTTTGGCTTATAAGATTATGTTAGATCATCCCATTCAATTTCATTTGAGTCCATAAGATATTAAATGACATGAAAATTTTTCATACACTAATTAGTGAGGTGAACAATACATTTATGATAATTTCATTAAGTAATAGCATAAAAAATCTTACTTTGGGGATTTCTTGCATCAACCTCAAATGGTGGAGGGAGAGACATCAGATCACACTCAAGTAACTATTTCAATACAATATGTGGATCATAAGGCAAATGTGTAAATTTTCATTTTGCATGTTGTAGTTATAACTTAGTAGGTTTGGAAATATCATTGATGGTGTCCTTAGAAGTAGCCTTTGCATCAATATTATTTCCTTTGAATGTGGTTTTTCTTAGAAAATTAGCATTAGATGTAGTAGGAGGGCTAGCAACGTAATTTAGTTTTTTTCATATGTAGTAACTTAGCTTTGTGTTCTTTGAGTGTGTAACATAGATGGTCAAATGATTAATTTTTTTTGAACATGACCAATTATTGTTAGGGAGACATCAATATTTGTGTGAAGAGATCTTGTAAAGCACTATCAGTCAAGATATTATTCATCTTAGTAAGAATGGTCTTGTATCATAAGACATAATCATTGATAAGTTTGTTAGATCCTTGTCTCATTTTAGACATCTGTGCATAAGAAAAATTTCCCTTGACGTTGATAGAGAATTGTGCCTATAATTGATTATCCAAAGTGGTGAAAGAATGTACAGAGTGTGCGGGGAGATCATAGAACCATTGTAATGAATTTTTGTAAAGACTTTTAGGGAAGAGCTCAATGCGCAAGGTATCATGAGATACATAGTCACAATAAGCCACATGGAATGATCAAAGATGTTATTTGGGGTCTTGTTTGCCACTGTAGATAAGGATTATAAGAGTAATAAAACAAATAATAAAATCATAAGCAAACAATTTGGGTGAAAGTGGGTTATGATATGAACAAAGGTTTCGAGAGCTTGTATGATAGAAGAAGAGAATGAGAACCACTATGATTTCCTAGAGGATATTTAGTAGCAATAATGGTTATAGGAATTGGAATAGAGACACCATGCATGGAAATATTAGGTTTCCCTAAGGATGTAAGAACTATGGATGTAGGAACATTAGATGTATCTATATGAGATAATCAAGCATGCTTAAGCTGATGTTTTACAACATATAGAAGAATATTCATATTAGTGGGATTATTTTGGAAAAAAAACACAATATTTTGTGCCTCATCTTTGGGAAGGTCATGAGAGTTATTATCATAATTATTATTAGAGCCTTCACCTTGGACATGATCATTGTTAATAGTAAAAACAACATTGGAAAAGATATCAATAATAGAATAAGGCTGAGAATTAGGAACCATGTTTGTATGATTAGAAGAAGGATGAGAAAATGGATTTCCTTTTTAGCACCAAGTATGAGTATATGAGATTTTTGGATTGATTCAAATGTCATAGAAAATTTGAGAAGATTACATGGTGAGGTAAAGTAGAGAGATAAATACAATGCCAAAAGTGAAGAGGAGTGTAAATACATCCTAAGGCAACTAGGGTTTATGCAAAAGATTGAGTCATAAGTTGTGTTCACAAAATGTTTGTACACCCTTATTGGATTATAAAATTTATAGCAAGTTTAATGATTTAAGTATAATAAAAATATGTATAGGAGAGTTACATGAGTTTATTACGATTAATTAACTTACAAAATTAATTATACAATATTAGAAACAAATTAATTCTTGACACTAATGTATGAGATATGATATGAACTTGAAAACATAAGAGAATAAGTGTGTTTCACCGTTTTCTTTAGATTTTTGAATGATGAAACATATAAGGGTAAGGACTAGGAGGAATACTTGTTAAATGGGTTGGTTGAAGGTTGATGCGTGCATTTTTAATTCTTGATCCAGTGCTGATTGTGAGAGCTTCCTTTTGGCTAGGAAGAACTACCTATAATAGAAAACAAGACCAAAAAATAGAATTTAAATGATATATGATAGTGAACTACCTAGCATATGCTAGTTATGGGAAGTGTGATACTTCCTAAATGGCTGTCAATCTACTGTTTAAAATGAATTAATGTGAGAAATAAGTAAATTCCTACTGTAGTTGATATGATTTAGGTATCTCATTCAAGAACAATAAGCGAATATAATATAACAGGCTAGGTTATAGTTAGATCTTAAGGGTAGGTGGTTGTCAAGGTGTTGAGACTAGTCAGGGTTAGTTTCTAGGTTGTTTGGATCACTTAGTAGAAGGTAGGTTGGCTCTGTTATTAGAAAAGGTATAAAAAATAGAGATCGGCGTCGGTTGGGTATAACCAATGACAGTCATGGATAACCAACTGGTAAGGTCGGGGTGAAAGGAATTCGATAAGATTTGATTATGGGGGTTGAAATGGAGCTAAAAAGAGATGGAAGGGTGGATGGGAAGGTCTGTAAAAGTCTCAGGTATACTCAGAGGGGTATGGGAGCTGAAAATGGGTGATTTGATGATGTGGGTAGAGAAATGGTTGGGTCTAAAAGTAGGTAGAATATTGGAAAATAACATGCAAAGTATAAATTGATAATATAAGTAACAAGGCTATTATATTGAGATAGACTATGCTGGTAAAATGTATACTTACTGTGTTACAAAATTGATGGCTAAATGGTGTTTGGTGCTACAATAGTGCTCCCTGGAATGCTTCTGTGGATGCAATACCTATGGATCTATCTTGGTGTTGGCTTTGGATGTATTGGTGCATGAAAAGACTCTGGTTCTGCTTGTATACAGCTCTCCTCTCATCCTATTTCTCTTAGAATGTGCCAACCCAAAAACAAGGTTATTTAGGTCAATAAATGGTAACCGACGATGGTTCCATGTTGACCGGCATTGGTTTAGGGGTGACCGACATCGGTTAAGGAGGGATTCTCTAGGGTTACTAAAATGGGTAGATATGTCTAATTTCTTGGGCCCAATTAGTTTTTTCTTGTAGATTAGAACAAAATATTCTCTTTTAATGAGTGGGAATGTGGTTAAAGAGATTTTAGGAATTGATTTTAGGGTTAAAATAAATCTTATCTCATTAAGGCAAGTAAGACTTAGTTATTGTTGGTTATGGAAACATACCAAGAATAGGTCTAGGGTGAGGTGGTTGGATGAGGTGTCTAGGTGAGGTGGAAATTAAGATAATTTAAATAATAAATATTGTGAGGATATATATTAATTTAATTAAATTAATAGTGATGTGGGTTGGAAGGAGCCCTGGTTAGGTGAGTATGTTTGAGCTTGTTATTTTACAAGGGACCAAAGGGAGTGTGACCTAATTTTGGTGTCTAAATTTTACCCCTTTTTATTGTGTAGCTTGTATTGGTAAGCGATGCTGACAAAAATAAGATGTGGTTTCCCCATGTGTGGGTGAAGGTGATCCGCCTTGAACTAGGAACTGATGAGGTAGAAGACAAAATTAGTGAGTGGTTTGATAAAAGGCGGATGTGATGAAGAGGAAGGTGGAAAATGGGGGTAATGGGGTAAAGGTCTAATAGGGTAATCAAGGTAATGGGCCAGGGTCAAAAGTCAGCAATAGTCAAACGCATGCACATGTATAAACTGTGGCACGGTACCAAGTTGAAGAACATGCAAACTCTACATCATCTAAGGTCGATATGTTTATCCAAACAAGGTTGAGGTGATTCTGGTATCCAAGGTATAGGATATGGTGCATAAGCACTTCGTAGATTAGGTGTAGGAACTGTAAGCTATGAAAAATACACTACTAACAAGGAAGTAAAATACCAATAATCATACCTCCTCCTTCGCGTTCCGTAGCAAACCTCAGAATGGGCTAGGAAACTTGGATTGAGCCCTGATTTTGTGATATGTAGGTGCTTTTCTTCAAGACGGAGCAAGACCTTCTTGCAACAACGATCCTCTTACTTTGCACTGGATGGGAAAAAGGATTATGAGGCTATTTTGGCATTAGGACAAGGCAGAATGATGTTCTTTGCTCAAAGGATGCAAGAACTTAGATATGGCATGAAAGCTTATTCTCCGTGTGTTTAGAGGGGAGGGGTAAGGTTGTATTTATAGCCTGAGGGAGTGATTAGCTTAAATTAATTTAAGTAATCATGGTTTGAAAATGTGGGCAAGATTAAGTGGGTGGTTTGAAAATGTGGGCAAGATTAGGTGGATGGTTTGAAAATGTGGGCAAGATTAGGTGGATGGTTTGAAAATGTGGGCAATATTAGGTGAGTGGGGGCCACGAAGAATGGGTGAGGATTTGAATTATATTTTTAATTCATAAGTGGAGGATTTTAGGTGAGTGGGGACCACGAATGGTGGGTGAGGATTTGAATTTGAATTTTTAATTCAATAGTGGAAAAACATGGAGAATAATGACATGTTGTGAGGATTAGATTATTTTTAGATTTGGAAATGGATAATTAATCAAATTATATTTGATTAATTCGAAGTGTATTTTTGTGGGAAATGAGGAAGGGAAATTAATTGATTTAGGATGGATGTGAAATTGGGGTGTCTACATTTGCCCCTCTTTGGAAGGGTACTATGAAAGTAGTGTCCTTTCAAAGAAAGTAGACAGTATGGGGGAAGAATTCAATCTACTTTTTAAAAGGTAGAGTGAATGTTTGTTGGGGGAGAATAGAAAGTGGTGAGTGACGGATGTCATGGTATCCTCCAAGACAAAAATGTCATGAGAAGATGTGATTATGGATAGATGTGGTGATGCCCCCTCGAGAGGATTGACGAGAATGAAATATACGACAAAACTCTCGAAAAGAAGGGAAATGGATTTGGTGGAGAAGAGGACGGTAATGGAGTGGAAGAGACTGGAATGACCGCATGATGCAAATGGAGGAAGGATTCAATCGACCTTGAATGCTAGGTGTGAGGGTGTGTGGGAAAGAGAAAAGGGAATGGATAGGGTTGGGGGTTGATTATGAGAAGAGTAAGGGAGATAGGGGAGGGGAAAAAAAAGGAATGAAAGAGGTAGAAATAAGAGAGAGGGATGATATGGGAAGAAGGGAATGATGAAGGACAAACAAGGAAAAAAGAGGAAAATGACAGAGTAGAGGGTGAAGGGATGAAATAGAGAGATGTGCAAAATGAAGGAAGCAACAGAGATAGTAAAGAGGGATACGTGGCAGTGAAATAAATGAGAGAGTGAAGAAAAGGAGGAAATGGGAAAGGATAAATAAGAAGGAGAAAACGAGGTGGGAGTAGGGGGTGAAATGGAGGGAAATGGAAAGAGGACAAAAGAAGAAGTAGAACGGAGAAAAAAAAGAAACTATGAGGGGCGAGGAAAGTGTGAAAAAGAGGAGAGAAAGGAAGAGAAACATATACAGAATGACAAAAAGGTAGGGGTGGTAGAGAAAAGGGGAAGTGGTCAGAAGAAACGTGAAAATTAGGGGAGAGGAAAGGAAGATAGAACGAATACAAGGAGAAGATTGAAGGAATCACGTCATTGCGAGGAAGACCAAGGCAAAGAATATGGAACAGACCGTATGGAGATGCATGTGGAGAGTGGGATGATAAAAAAGACAGGACAACGCTGAACAACCAGGTTATTGATGGGGATGTAAGGAGGAAACGTGATGGAAAAAGGGGAAGAAGATGATATAGGGGAAGTAAAATAAGACGAGGGGTGGGGAGAGAGAAGAGGGATAACAAAGAAATGATGGAGAAGGAAGGGAATACAGAAAGGGGGTAATAAGTGGAAAGGAAATGGGTAGAAGGAATGTTGAAAGAAGAAAGAGGGGAATAATGACATCGATTGGAAAAGATATGGAGATGCATGAAATGAGGATACTAGGATGATGGGAAAATAGAAAAAAGATGTATGATGAAGACAATAAAGATAGTGAAGAGGGCAAAGAGGAGATGGAGAGATTGGTAAGAAGCGACAAGAAAGGGTGGGAGTGAGGGAAAAGAATAGGAGAGAAAAGAGAATGGGGATAGAAGAGGCAATGCCAATGAAAGGAATGTTAGGGAAATCCTCTTGAAACATGAGTGGTGGGGAAGGGTGAAAGAAAAAATGAAAAAAGAGAAAGCGAAACGAGGACTGGAAAGGGTAACGCCAACAAAGGGACGTTAGGGAAAAACCCGTTGCCAATGAGTGGTGGGCGTAGAAGATGGAAGGAATGAAGGGAAACTCTATGAAGGTCCAAGGGAGTGAATGAGGTCGTGCGGAATGAGGAGTGATAATTTTTAGGGAAAAACCCGTTAGACAATTATGATTGCGGGAAGAGAAGATGATGATGAAAGAAATGATATAGGTAGTAATTAACAGTAAGGGCGAAGAATGTGTGTGTGGTAGAAATGTTAGGGGGAATGTGAGAAGATGAGAGGGGAAAGAGTTGAAGAAGGATGGGAGGGAGAAGTGTTTACTAGACAATCCCCCCCAGTGCGAACATGGGGCTAACCAACCTATCGGTCAGGGGGGTAGACAACAAAAAAACACAGGGGGCCCCTGCCCTCATGCGAAACAACTAGCGGGGTGGCCCCAACCTCAAAAAGATCAGGAGTACATCTAAGGCATTACAACCGAGTGAAGAGACCGCCAGTCGCCCTAACAGCACTATGGACAATTTCACGCCCGTCACCGCTCCACATTCTTCATCAGCGTCTGGGGCAGCGGGCGAGCGACGGCCACGAGGGGGCATCGCTACGGACGGGAATATCTTCTTACCAAAAGAATGGAGCAATCACAATCAGGAAGCTACGCCTACCAGGAACAGGCCGGGGAGGGACAGGGCGGGCTAACGGGCTCTCCAAAGTAAAAGACGATACAGGGCACAACTAGAGAAGACACGGCGACCAATAATAAACCTAGAACCACGTGACCACGAGAGGCGCGTTGTGATGGAAAGAACCAATACCATATAGGGATCTCGCAGAAAAAGAACGAGAGAGGGAAACCTACGGGAAACAGAGCGGCCAGTGCAAAGAGGGCCACTGAAGAGCAAGACAAGCGTGACACCCCGGTACCCCTCGACCGCCCCCACAGCTGGCATATCACGAGAGACAAGAGTGAAAATACTCCTCGCCGTGGCAAAGCCCACACCGAGTGAACGGAACCACAATAGAATAACTGTCGTATCTCCCCTTCCTGTTCTCACTCTTTTTTTTTTTTCTGCCCTATTCTATATTCCTTTTTCCGTCTCTTCCCTTTTCCCAGAGTGAAGAAGATGGAGGGAGAGTTGGACAAAGTGAAAGTGAAGGAAGGATGGGTTGATTAGGTTGAATACCAAGACATGAAAATAATTTTAATGAAATGGTATGAAGGATGATGGATCAAGGAGGGGAAAATGGGGGAAAAGAATGTTATTGTAGTTGGGGAAGATATGATGAGTTGTATGTTGTAAGAGAATATAAGAGGAAGAGGAAAAAGTGGGTAATAGGAGATACCAGGTGGAAGAAGCGATCAACAAAGTGAATGAAGAATGAGGCGGGGGAGAAGTTCACGATGACAGGTGAAGTGTAGGGAGGACCCTGGACATAAGATTGTCATGTGATGGAAGTGGTTAAGTAAGATTGCCATGTGAGCAAAACTGGAGATGACAAATGGTCAAGCGAGAAGTGGTGTTTGCGAGAATCGAAAAGGAGGTGAAAGGATGTGATAATGGGGAATGCCGAGAAAAAATGAAGGGTGAAGGGTGTGTAGTGATGGGGAAAGGCAAGGAGACAGATCATCCTTAAGAGGGACTCTTAAGTGAGATCGCCATGCTGGGTGAGTGGTTAAGTAAGATTGCCAAGCAGAGGAGGGTGATAGTGGTGGTAAAAAGATGTGATGATGGGGAATGAAGAGGAAATATGGATGGTGAGATTGGAGAGTGATGGGCGAGTGTAAGATGACATGTCATGCTTAAGAGAATCTCTTAAGTAAGATCGTCATACTGCTGGAGAGGTTTCGTAGGGTCACCCAACCGGCAGGGATGATATGCAAAGAGAAAGACAAAATGATATTAGGGATAGGGGTGGAATGGTAGGGTGAAGAAGATGATCGCGATGAGAGGTGGGAGAAATAAGATGGGGGAAATATGATGGGATGGGGGAAGGCCACAGGGCAGATCAACCTTAAGTGGAAGTATTAAGTAAGATTGCCATGCGGCTGGAATGGTTAAGTAAGATCGCCAAGCTGAGGAAGAAGAAGGATGATGTTAGAGTTGGTGGGAATAGGGTATGACAAAATGTACTGAAGGGGAACCCTCAAGTGAATTTGCCATACTACGATGGCGTGTAAGTAGGATGACCAGGCATAAGGTGGATTTGGGGAAGGATGAGAAAAGAGTGAGTGAGGTATGCCTAAGTGGTATATGATATGAGATGAGGTGATAATAAGAAAGAAAGGACACAAAGGAGTATAACATGAATGGATGAAGGAATATATGCAGTGGAGGGTGGAGAGTGTGAGGGGAATCCTTAATTGGGATGCCCACGTGGTGAGAGTAATGATGCGGGAATGGGAAGTAGAAGAGGTGGAGTTGGAAGATGTGTTTGGTGGTGATGGTTATTTGATGAGAGGGCATGTGGTGAAGAAGCTTCTACAGCGGGAAGATCTTAGGGAGAGGGTAAACCTCCACTGAGGATTCCATATAGAAGGGGTTATTAAGTAAGATTGTCAAGCGGGAAGAAAACGGGTGAAAGGAAAGAATACCAATGGGTGAGAGGGGACAGGAATGGTGAGAAGGGTAATATGGGTATAAGCGGCGGAGGAGTAAAAATGAGAAGTGAGAATGAATGGATCAAATACATGGTGATCATGGTGGGGGAGAAGGAGCTGCTGGATAGTGAATGCTACTTGAGAAAGATCGTCAAGTAGGATTCGCAAACTGCAACGGTGATCAAGTAGGATTCGCAAACTGGAGAATGCATTAGTATGGGTGAATGGATGGGGTGCAAAGTAAGATGTTGATCATGCAGGAAGATACTCACGTGACGAAAAGCATCTTAATTTTAATATAGCACATAACAGGATGCATCGTGATATAAAAGATCAGGATGACTAGACTGTAATATGCGTGATAGCATAGACAGGGGCCATCAAAAAGGTTTGATGCCCCAGTACGATATGCAAATGGAAGAGAGCATAGACAGAGGCCATCAAGAAAGTATGATGCCCCAGTACGACATGCAATCAGATAACATAAGAATATTACAGAGAACACCAGGATATATAAAATCAAGATGCCCCCTGTAATATATCAAGATACAAGAAAGCAATTAATAATTTGCCACTAATAATGCAACACAAGAACCAGTAAACATGTCCCTAACGTGTTCCACAGTGATGATTGATTAGATGTGCCCCCAAGCAGAGGTACAAAGGATTGGGCCAGTCTCCTCAAACAAGGAAACAATGAGAGCCGGATTTTCCCCAAGCGAGGATTCACGCGAGGAGAAGTGGTTTGAAATTGGTAGTCATAAGGTGGTTGGACCATTCGTTTGGGATAATAGTTCAAAGGATGAACTGTGTTACTTATTGAGTTTTTACAATTTTGTGGATGTTTTTGGTCTTTTGAAAATTTTACAAATGTTTTTGTATTTTGGATATTTTCTAGTGTTTTTGTTTTTGGATTTTTGGATTTTCTAATGTTTTTGAATTTTTAGGATGTTTACACTGTGTTTGGATTTTTGACGATTTTCAAATGTTTTTGGATTTTTGATGATTTTCAAATGTTTTTTGGATTTTTGGATTTTTACACTGTTTTTAGATTTTTGATGATTTTCAAATGTTTTTAGATTTTTAGATTTTTACATTGTTTTTGGATTTTTTTACGATTTTCAAATGTTTTTAGATTTTTACATTATGATTGACAATTTATGGACCAGAGTGCAGAATTATTTTTGAGAGACGATGTACCGTGTTCCGCATTGTAACTTATGCTCAAAATAACATAAATTCACTTTCCATTGGCATGATATGGTGGTGATGATATGATGAAAAGAATTCCAACTCCATTCTTGACTCCACACAACTAGTAAGATGTGTGGGCTCATCACCAAGAATCAAGAAGGACGTAGGAGGTAGATAATGAATATAGAGACAAATGCTAACAACAATCCCTTTAGGAAATTGTGACTCCATTCTTCATAATGGTACTAAACCGGTTTCAAAAATAGCTTTCACTTTATGAGTCACATGCTAGACTTAGACAGTTATGTGGCCTGCTGATTGATAAGATATGAGGTTAAGGGATAGTTCTCTCTTCACTTAGGCATCTAAATTACGTGTTTGGGGATTCTATAATTTGTAAGCACTGTAAGATTTTGTATTTTTGAAATGACTCCCTATGCCTTGCCCCATGCTACTAGTGAGAAGCAAGGGCTTATCACCAAAGGCAAAATATAGGCGAGTGAATTTCTTTTTTGTCTTTTTTTTTGTTTTGTTTTGTTTTTTTTTGTTGTTTTTTTTTTTTTTGGAATATTTTGCAATGTTTTTATGCTTGTATGAGAATGACCCTCTACGCTTTGCCCCATGCCACTTGTAAGAGGCAAGGGTTTATCACCGAAGACAAGACGTAGACGAGTAAGGGCACCTTCCTCCATTCCTAGTCTCACACTACTAGTAAGAAGTGTGGGCTCAACACCAAAGACTATGAAGGACGAAAGATGTGACAATGAATTATTCATAAGTTATTGAATTGATGGATTTTTTTACAATAGTGCTTTGTATTTGGGAAGAAACATTTGCCCCCAATCTCAGCCCCACACGACTAGTAGGACGCGAGGGTTCAACACCGAAGACTGAGATGGACGACCAAACGAACTGGGTAACGAAGTTTAGAGCTTTGTTATGAAAGAGAGAATGTATTAGAAGGGGATATATTACCATCAGTAAGCTTCTAGGTATGACCATAGAGGAAAGCGACTGAAAGTGGAAGAAGTATGACGCTCACAAACTTAATAGGATTTATATTAGCACTTGTCTCATGATGATAAATATGAAGATGTGATTTTGATAAAGAAAATATCTGCCAATGGAAATGAATAAATTTAAATTATTCGGAGATAAGAAAGACAAAAGGAACAATGTACACGTTGTATCCTGGAATAGTGAACATCTCAAGGATAAAATTTCTTTAAATGAACTACATTCATTGGTTCATCAAGATCTTGACCATCTGCAGTGGCCAATTTATAAGCTCCAGAGCCAAATTTATCTATGATTTCGTTGGGCTCAAATTTGTCTTGTTTGTCTCGTTCTTTGGGTGTGTTCTTTCGATTTTCTTTGAGAATGAAATGATTGACCTTAAATTTTCTAGGTTTGAATTTTTTATGGTAGCTATGTCGTAGCTGATTTTGATATACTTGAAGATGATCTAGGGCATTAAGTCGTTTTTCATCAAGAAGCTTGAGTTCATTAAGGCGTGAATGTTGATAATAATCTTTATTGATTACGTCTTTGAGGGATATTCTAAAGGATGGGAATTCAACCTTGACATGTAAAATATCTTCCCCACCATAAACAAGGGAGAAGGGAGTGGCCTCAGTTTGCATTGTTTGATTTTTTGCTTCTGTTTGTCCATGAATTAATTGATTTGACGATAGATTCAAAATTAAAGATGGAAAAGGTGGCATAAAGATATTCCTAGGTATACATACCTCGTAGAATATATGCACATAGAAGTCTTGATAGGTGAGAATCATTAGTGATGAGATGCCTGCAAGATCGATCGTTGAAAGTATGATGGTCATGACAGGTTGCATTGTTGCAAGTGTCCAAACTTGATGTGGTTGTGTTTCGACAAAAAGGCTAGAGATGTTAGGCATAAGAGCCAATATTGGAAGAATAGAATCAAACTTAATGGTACCTGTTGATGGAACCTCGTCTGTAGTGTCTACAGTAATATCAAGGTTTGAAAGGGAGTCTTGAAATGAGATCAAGGTCTCGTTAGATGTTGGAAGAATGTTGTCACCCAAAACAGGTTCAATATATGTTTGGGCTGAAAGAGAGTCTTGAAATAAGTTCAAGTGCTCAGTAGATGTTGGAAGAATGTTGTTGTCCAAAACAGGTTCAATGTATGTTTGAACTAATGGAAGGAAATTTGAAGAAGATATGGATTGGTTTGGAATTAGAGAGTCTTGACTGTTGTCGTCATGATCTCGTGGAATTTCAGTATATATAGGAGTTTCGACAGTAGTCAGCTCTTCATGGAAAGTTGTGGTATTGGATGTGTCGTTGGTTGCAAGAGCATTGTCATCAAGTTCTACAGAGATGACGTCGTCGTCAATTAAGTCTTGGACGTAATTCTTAAATCGTACACATTTATCTATGTGATGACCATCAATGCGATGAAAGTCACAGTATGTGTTAGGTTTGTACCAGCATGGCTTAGCTTCCCCTTTGACAAAGGGTTTTGTAATTGGATATTTTATCAGTTTAGCCTCTTTTAATTGATGAAAAACACTAGAGAGACTTTCTCCAAGGGGGGTAAACTGACGTTGGACTTTACGTGAACTGATTTCTTCGTGAGGTTGTATGATCGGATTTTTGGGTGATCGCTCACTGATTTGGGTAGCCATATGAGAGAGTTGTGTTGTCATCTTATTAATTTGTTCTAATAGCTCATTGTGTGATGTTTTTCGTGAATTATTCATGTTTGAAAGAGAGGGAGAACGAAGAAATGTGCGATGAAAAAATCAACCTATTGATTATGATCTTTATTTTGGCTCAATCGAGTTTTAACAAGTAAGTCTATAAGGAGAAGGCTTAAAAAAAGCTACTCGGGATACAAGTGGGATATAACTCAAACAAGCTATGATGAATATCTTGATTGTTTTGGATTAAACAAGCTTAGCAGACGAAAATGTAAGGAGTACACTCAAACAAGGTACTCAATACAAGTGGGATGTAGCTCAAACAAGCTATGATGAATATGTTGATTGGTTTGGCTTTAACAAGCTCTGGATTTTTGATAGGAAGAGTAACTCAAACAAGTGACTCAACACAGTTGTGAACTCAAAATGAGTTTTGAAGGGATTTGTGTCGGATGGGATTTTGTGAAACTCGACAGCTGATGAAATAATGAGTGAACTCAAACAAGTCACTCAATGTCATTTTGATATAGCTTGAAACAAGCTAGAAAGAATGTTCTGACAATTGATGAGATAAGGAGTGAACGCAAGTCACTCAATATCTATTGGATATAGCTGAAGACAAGCTATGACAGATGTATTATTGGCTAAAGTGAGCTAATGAAATTGGTGTGATGTTTTGGTCTATGTTGTTGGATTGTTTGGATGTTTTCGCTTGGTATTGAATTGGTCGAGAACTGATTTTTTTTGTGGAACACAACTAGGGTCTGAACTTTTACAATGAACACATTGATATCAGCCAAGTTTTATGATAAAAAAAATGCTAAACTATTGTGTTTTCAAACAGCAAGCAGTCATGTGGATTCAATTGTTTTGGCTTATGAGGTAACTTCTTCAGGAATGATCATTGTTTCATGCAATCATACAAGTATGCTGTGAAATGGTGGATGCAGGCTCTTATTACTCCAAGAAGATGCGTCCTCCGATATACCCTAGTCCTGATATACCTAATTCTGTACGGGGACAGAATTGGTACGGGGAACCCTTAGAGCACTGGAGGAGACTCACCAATTCTTACTTGCCTGTTTCGGAGTGAATCACCACGTCCAGAACAGGTTTTGTGAAAAGGTGGAAGGTGATGGAGGGATGAATGTGTATGGTGTCCTTATAACTCCCCGAAGATTTACAGGGACGATGCCCAGGCTTCGTTGTTACAGCTATTTAGGCGTGACTCGCATGCGCTGCACGACAGCATTACCTGTAAGTGAAGAGCAGCGGCGAGGTAAATACCGAACGCTGTGATGAGACTAGGTCTCAAAGTGCAATGCAGATGCAAATGCTGTTGGTGCGTGGTAGTCAAGTCCACGTCACCGGTGTAGCTTTGGTGGTGATGAAATCCACCTCGTCTACGTGCAAAAACAATATGATAAAGTGATTAAACGCAGGGTTCTTTCCAACTTGAAATAAATCACTAGCAGAAAATAATTGCGTACCTGAGCGTCCTTTTTTTTTTTTTGTTTCAGCAATTGTCTTTGAATGGTGGTATTTTTGCGGGATTTTTGTTGTTTTTGTTTTTGTTTTTGTTTTTGACAATATTCCAGCAACGCGGTTCTACAGAAAACAAATTAGTAGTTATCCTGCAAATGAAATGTTAGAAAAGTGATCGTGGTTGTTTTTGATTTGCCAGATCGCTCAAAGGCGCAGGAAAAGAGCATACACAACCAACGACCAAAAAAATATTAAGAATATGACAAAGGAAAATAATTATTAAAATGACAGTTGAAAAACAAAGCTAGAGGATCCTGCAATGTTAGAACAAGAAACTAAAAAAAATTGTGACCGTTTCTGATTTTCTAGATCGCTTGAAGGCGCAAGAAAAGAGCATACGCGGATACAATTAAAATAGTTTTTTTTTAAAAAAAAATATTAATAATTATTGCAATTAATCATGATTGCGAAATAGCGATAATGATTATGTTCACAAAAAATAAAAATGATGAAAGAAGAGGGTGAAAACGTTACCGAGAAGTGTTTTCGTGGAAAATTTAAATGTAAGGCAAAAAATTAAAAATAAAAATTATTTTCTAAAGCTTGAGTGGCCTCACGTTTCTGATTTCCAAGATCACTTTTGAAGTGCGAGGAAAGAGCATACGTGTGAGGATGTTTCGTGAAATAAAAATTAAAAAATAAAAATAAATAAAATTAGAATTTTGTTGTTTTTTTGCAAAAAAGACAGGTGTTAGAAGAAATGAAACCAAAATTTTTCTGTAAGTCTAAATCTAAAAATTATTTTTGCATTGCATATATCTTTTCAATACCTTTCTGTTAAAAAAAAAATGAAGTCATTCCGAGTTCGGGAGCAAAAGTTATGGCTTCCGGAAGATGGGCTACGAGAACGCTCTGAATGAAAATTTTAAACGTGAGAAAAACGTCCCGGGAGCTGGTTTTTTTATTTTCTGACTTCTATACTTCACCTGAGAAGCTAAAATTTTGACAGCAAGGTTAAAAAATAAAAATAAACAGAAAGAAAGAGTTAGATCATAAAATGATTGACTAAAATAAAAGAAAGAAAAAAATAGTAAATGATTAATTTCTTACAAAACAGTTATTTTAGCAAAAGGAAATAAATAAATATATTTTCCGGATTGGTTGTCCCATGACACTAATATGATAAACTAATGATTAGTGCTTGTGTTTCTATAGATTACGAGTGAATAGAAAAATCAGAACTACTAAACACCAAGCACCGAGGAGATCAAAGACAGGATGAGCTGCATAGTTTCATTGTTGCTATAACCTGCAGATACACCACAAGACACCACACAACAAAGACACTAACCAAAGCGTGAAGGTTAACCAAAGAAGACCATAAGGAATAGAAAAGGAAATAATAATGAACAATAATAAACAAAGAACGGATAAAACCACTAATTGGGAAATTAATGGTAACAGATCGAAAGTAACCGGGCGTGCCAGAATGTAAGCTATGAAAAATACACTACTAACAAGGAAGTAAAATACCAATAATCATACCTCCTCCTTCGCGTTCCGTAGCAAACCTCAGAATGGGCTAGGAAACTTGGATTGAGCCCTGATTTTGTGATATGTAGGTGCTTTTCTTCAAGACGGAGCAAGACCTTCCTGCAACAACGATCCTCTTACTTTGCACTGGATGGGAAAAAGGATTATGAGGCTATTTTGGCATTAGGACAAGGCAGAATGATGTTCTTTGCTCAAAGGATGCAAGAACTTAGATATGGCATGAAAGCTTATTCTCCGTGTGTTTAGAGGGGAGGGGTAAGGTTGTATTTATAGCCTGAGGGAGTGATTAGCTTAAATTAATTTAAGTAATCATGGTTTGAAAATGTGGGCAAGATTAAGTGGGTGGTTTGAAAATGTGGGCAAGATTAGGTGGATGGTTTGAAAATGTGGGCAAGATTAGGTGGATGGTTTGAAAATGTGGGCAATATTAGGTGAGTGGGGGCCACGAAGAATGGGTGAGGATTTGAATTATATTTTTAATTCATAAGTGGAGGATTTTAGGTGAGTGGGGACCACGAATGGTGGGTGAGGATTTGAATTTGAATTTTTAATTCAATAGTGGAAAAACATGGAGAATAATGACATGTTGTGAGGATTAGATTATTTTTAGATTTGGAAATGGATAATTAATCAAATTATATTTGATTAATTCGAAGTGTATTTTTGTGGGAAATGAGGAAGGGAAATTAATTGATTTAGGATAGATGTGAAATTGGGGTGTCTAAAGTGTGATACTTCTTAGATGGCTGTCAATCCACTATTTAAAATGAATTAATGTGAGAAATAACTAAAGTCCTATTGTAGTTGATATGATTTAGGTATTGTTAGTGCAGAATCACACCACCCCTGAATGGATTGATTATGAGGTGGGGCATTCAGTGTGATTGTACAACATGGGACCATATCTCAAGCTATGGGACTTGCAAAACTTGAGATGGACCTCTGGACAAAGCATGTTCTTGTCTCCGAATCTACCTACCACAAGCTGCTCTAGTGTAGGAAGAATCTAATATAACCTAATCTAACCTTTCTAAGGGGACAGGGAGAAAGTGAGAGAGAGGGTGAAAGAGCCTACACTAAGTGGTGATACACCAGAAAAGGAAGTGGATGATCATAGACCTAACTGCTTGAAGTGGAGAGAGGTGATCAGAGGAGAGGGTTGACGAGATGCAACACAGACCAGAGATAGATTTCACACAGACACCACTTCGAAACCCATTAAACATGGCTCCTAGGACCTACAAAAAACATTAGAATATGCACAATATACCCTGTAATGATGAGAGGTAAGAAGAGACAATAAAATGAACCAAGGATGGGCAGATACATCACGAAACAAATTATATTGCTCCAAAATGTTACATGGTACATTGTTAGTGGGAAAGAGGAAAGAAATGCCATTACAGAGCCATGGGAGGAGGCTTAGACTCCACATTTGACCCTAAGGAAGAAAGAGAGAGGGGTTAGAAGAGGGAAGATCAATAACCATTTAAATGTTCCCCTCATTTACAATATATAGGAATAATAAGATAGAGAGGAGGGAAATCGAATCCTGCTCTATCCACCATGAGATATGCATTGAATCCTGTTCTAAAAGTTCAACCACCATCAATCAATGCTGATCTCAAATCTACCCACAATTTTTTGATTCTGGTTCCCTCTGTCTGCTTAGTGTGACAAGGAAGAAGAACGGTGGATCAGATCAAATCCGATCTGGTTATTGGAGCAACAAATTCTGTATTAATGACCCAAAGACATTTCTTCATTTTCTCCCCACCTAACCTATCCAAAATTAAAGTTTCAGATCTCCATGGTGTAGACAAGGCTGAGATCTTTCCAACAGTGCCAAATTTTTTGGATTTCGAGCATTGAGTCAAAAGATATGCCCATTTGAAATTTGAATCGGGTCTGTATAAAATGGCAGGAACCAGCTACCAAAATGGGCCCCTTTTTCAAACCAGACACGTCAAGGGATGGCGCATATCTGAGGGCAGCCTTTGTATTTTGCTTTTGAAGTTGCACCAGGCTAACACGTGGCTTCTTCTATGGCTCACTTAGTTCCTTCATGTTTTGGCTAAGTCTTTTGCTTGGTGAGGTCATATATCTAACCAGGGACACGCGAAGGCCTAACACTTGTTTGGAAACCTTCCCCCAATCTTACTCTTGAATTAGCACCTTGCTCACACTTGGCATTCTCTGTCGGCCTGTCTCTGCTTTAACTATTCAACCCCAGCCCTATCCATTTATGAAAATGGATGCATGGAGGTTCTGTGCTCATTTAGAAACCCACTCAATATTTTACCTTTGAAGGAGCGTCCGGTTGACACGTGGAAGCCTCCGTAGGCTCTTGGAATTTTCAATGACCTCTCTTAACTTTTCAGACTCTGAAAACGTGGTGAGATGTCATTCATTCTCCATACTTAGCTGATTTTGGGTCCGCTCTATCCTATTTTTCTACTTGGACTATGTGGCGAGCCCACACTCATTTTGGCCTCCACTTTTGGATTTAGCTTTGGAGATGCACTAAGCTGACGCGTGGCAGCTTCTGCTAGCACCTTTATACTTAGTCTTTTTTTAGGCCCGCCCCATCCACCTTTTTGACTTTTAGCTGTTGACTCTACCCATCTTTGAGACTGGCACTTGTTCAAGCCTCACCTTTTGGATTCAATATTTGGAGGTACATCATTTGGACACTTGGTAGCATCCGCTGTCTCCTCCATACTTAGTCATTTTTGGGCTCATTTTGAACTATTTCAGATCCAGACGACTTGAGATTTTTTCATTTCTTTTCTTTGAGCCTATGACTTCTTTTGACACTATCTTCTCCTTCCCTGACCCTGCTATTCCATTTTAGATCCTGCCTACAATATATTTACTAGATTTGAAGCATGGGTTCACTCGAAAGACCCGTTTCTTGAATTTCTTCTTGCACAGGGTCATTTGACCTTTCGTAGGCCTTTCCACTCCATTGTAGAGTCCTTCTATTGCATGATTGTAGGATTTAAACATGAATTATCTGGATTCTTTTTGTGTGGGGTCGTGGCTGATCCAATTTTACCCCAGGGAAAAATATGGATAACAATTTGGTGACTCACGGGAGACATCTGCATGTTAGATGAAGGGACTAGTATCCTTGAAGCATCCATTGGGCATGGAGTCAAGAATGATTTCCTGATATTGATCCTGCCTCTGATCCATGAGCTTGATTGTTTGCACTCTCAACTTTCATAAGAAATCTTAAAACAAGGCTTCTGAGATTAGAAAATTGTTTTGACCCAGGGCTTTCATCTGTCCCTGAATCGACTGTCTTGAAAACATTCTTTAGTTTCTATGCATTTGAAATGTGTAACTGTTACAAGAAACTATGAGTCTTCTACCATGAATGGTGAAGAGCCTGACCTCAGTAGATCTAGAGAAATACAAACAAAACTTATGTACAAAGGCAAAATTATACATGCCTCAAATGAGACATGCAGAGTGTGCACAAGCACTTCTTTTTCTAGAAACAAAGTCTACTCCTACTCCTAAAATAACCAGAGAGAAAGGGGATAAACAAAGCCTACTATAGGAAGGGAGAAGTAGCTTCCCTTTCTCAAGAGAGGCAGCCATGAAAATGACTTGAAACTAAATATGGCTTCCTATATGAGTGAAAAACTGAGTTTAAGCCAATCCTCCACCCATATTAGCAAGGTATCAACATTAATGGAAAATACCTCCTCAAGCTGATTTGCATTGGACTCCTATAGGTGTTGATGGTGACCCTTGGTGATTTGATACTCATCCTCATGACTTGAAGTAGGCATGACTGGTTTTGGCTTCTCCCTTGGCTCTAATGAAGCCAAGTATCTGATTGGGCAAGGTCTGGTCCTTTGAATTTTCCCATGGTTCTGAACTTTAACTCCAAGAATGGAACCTTCTTGCTGACCCTCATGGATGGATGGTGTGGACGGAATGATAGCCTCATAATATTTCTCTTCCTCTGCAGCAGTAGTGACTTTTGGAAGATAAAAATATTCCAACTTTAATTCAAGAGGCATGTTGTAAACTACAGGTTGTGCTTGCACATTCTCTTCCATGACAACAGGTTCTTGTGATTGAAGAATGAATGATGGGGAAGAAAAGATTACAATTTCAACTAGCACCTTCTTATAAAAAAATTCTTTTGAGTCTGATAGGAAATCAAACCATTTACTATCCTTCTGTAATAAGGTCTCTCCCTTTTGCATGGTGATCTTAAAATCTTCATTATTTTCACCGTATGAAGCCTCATCTTCAAATATGAAGCTAGCGAGTTCAGGATCTTCCAAAAAATCAGAATTTTGGAGAAGTTGTAAGGGAGAGGGGTCTTTACTTTCTTATGCAACCAGCTCATGATTCAGTTCTTTGAATCCATCTTGGTCACCTCCATATTCTCCTCTTTAATTGGACTTGGAGCTGGCTGTTCTTCTTCCTTCATTTGTGAAGAACATGGAAGACTCATATCTTCCAACCTTGGTCTTAGAGAGCTGTTATGAGGTGCAAGATTTTTTACTTGAATGTCCTCCTTCATGGAAACATGATTATATGATTGGAATATGGATGGAAGAGGATCAAATGATGTAATATCCTCAGGCTCCTATTCACCAAAGTAATCTTCCAAGTTTGATAGACAGTCTACCTTGTTTTCCTACTGTAGGTGCTCTACCTCCTCCATGGTGTCCTTCTAATCTGAAACTTGCTCACCATGGTTCCCCTCCTTCTCAAACATGAATTTTGAAAGTTCAAACTCTTCTTCAACATTAGAATGTGAAGGGCATGAAGTGGGAGGAAAAATTGAAGGTTCTTTTGTAGCCTATTCTACGTTTGGAGCCTCTAAAACTGTATGGTCCTCCTCCATCATGGAATTATCAATAAAATCAGGCCCTTGAAATGAAAGAAAAGGATCTTCAATGATGCTTTCTTCATTGAGTGGCTTCAACACTAATTTGATTTCTCCCACCTTATCCTCTTCAATGGGACTTGGAGCTGATTGTTTTTCCTCCTTCAATGCACCAAGAGGTAGACTTGACAAATTGTGGGCAGATCCAGATTGGGCATTAAGGGGCAATGGTTGAGCTTTTAGAGCAGGATTTAGTGTTGCGAAGGTGGTTGAGTAGGATTCAAATTTCTCCCTCCTCTCTCTCTTATTCTTCCTATATATTGTAAAGGAGGGGCATATTCGAAGGTGGGTTCATCTTGTCTCTTTTTCCCTCTCTCTCTTTCTTCCTTAGGGTTGAATGTGGAATCTAAGCCTCCTCCCATGGCTCTGTAATTGCATTTTCTTATCTCTTGCCCACTGACAATGTATCGTGTAACTTTTGGAGCAATAGAATCTGTTTCATGATGCATCTGTCCATCCTTGGCTCATTTTATTATATCTTCTTACCTCTTGTTGTTGCAGGGTATACTATACATACTAGGATGTTTGTTACAGGTTCTGGGAGCTATAGTTAATGGGTTTTAAAGTGGTGCTCTTTATGAAAACTATCTCTGGTCTATGGTGCATCTTGTCCACCCTCTCCTCTGATCACCTCTCTCCACTTTAGGAACTCGGGTCTATGATTTAACTACTTCATTTTCTGGTACATCACCGCTTAGTGTAGGATCTTTTACCCTCTCTCTCTCTATCCCATTGGAAAGGTTATATTAGGTTAAATTATATTTTTCTAGCACTAGAGTAGCTTGTGGCAGGTAGATTAGGAAGTAAGAACCGACTTTCTCTGGAGGTTCATCTCAAGTTTAAAAATTCCTACAACTTGAGAGATGGTCTCATGTTGTGTAATCACACCGAATGCCCCACCTCACAATCAAGCCATTCGGGGGTGCTGTGATTCTACACTAACATTTTTGGCACATCTGGTGGGACATGTCTGAAGCACCTTACCACTTCATCTTAAAAGGTTGGTGTGTTCATGTTGAGATTCAGCCTTTTGAGGCACATGCAAACACATCTGGTGACTCCACTGGGGAATAACCCATCCTCTGAGTTACAAACCTTTTCCATCCATTTCCACTCATTTCCATCCATTTTATTCTTCTAGATTTTTCATTTTCCCCCATTCAATGAAGTTGTAAAATCATGACTTAATTCCCTTCATGGAACTCACACTTACAGTAGCAATGTAGTTCACCTACAATGCATTTCCCAACTCCTCCAAATCAGCACTATAATCAGATCTAGGACCATTATGCTTACCCATATGAGTAGGGTCAAAGTTAGTTTGGCCATAGAGCTTATCAAGAACAAGGGGATGTATACAATGGCAACAACTATGTGGAGAATGCTCATTTACTGGAGAAAATTCAAAAAATGGAGGCTGGCATGGTTCAGTCAAGGGCCATAGCACAAATGAAGGCATTCAAGATTAGTTGTAGGGAACCTTGTCCATGGGAAGGCCCTTTTCCAAGACATTACAACCCTTAGGAGAAGCTTCACTTCAAGGTTGAAATTTCGCCTCATCTTACACAGTGAATTGGAGATATTGAGGCTTATGAGATGGACACAAGACAACCTTGTCAATGGGTAAGTCAATCACTAGCTCCTTGTCCTTCATTTTCTCTTTCTCAAACTTTATCACATTAGTATGTGTAGACACCTATTTTTGGTATATCGCCCCTCTGTCATCTCACATTCATCAAATTTTCCATTCTCACATGTCTTTCTCTTAAATTAAAATATTATTTATTTGCTCACATTATTTGATTAATTACCAAATGGGCTCCATGTAGACCCATTTGATAATTCAACTTTTGGCATATCCCCATCCTTCACAAATTATTTAATTCATGGGTATTAATACACCCATCTGAGACCTTATTTTTAAAATGGAATCTTTATCTCACCCACATGGTCAATCATGCTCCCCACTCTATTTAATAATTCAAGCCATGGTCCCCACGTGATCACATCATATCCCTAACTCAGGTTACTTTACTCAACCATGGGTATCATTTAACCTGCAGTTTAACCTCACATCCAATCTATAAATATGGGATTTTCCCCATATTTCAAGGACCCTAGACAAAAGACTTAGAAAAGGACCGAAGACCTGGAGATACCTAGGCCTAGAGAAGAGAAGGAAGAACTTAATTAAGTTCTTCCAGATTAAAGAAGAAATTTTTTCCATAGTTCATTATCTTGCCATCTTGATGCCCGGTTCATCTCCATAATAGAGCACAAGCTAAGTTCCCTCGTTATTTTAGTTAATTTTCATTTTATATTCCATTACTACTATTCATAATCTGTTATTATCTTATCTGACATGGGGGCTGACATCCTCCAAGGGAGTTAAAATCCTCTTGGAACAGCCATTGTCTGGGAAACCCCCGCATATTGTTATCTAATCCTATCTATTTCCATCTTGTAGATCTATCTTATTTCTCACATATCTATTTCCCCTGTGCCTATATCCAGAATCCATATCTGTGTCTAAGGTCTTAAGCCCTCTATCATTCAGAGTTGTTAGTGGCTTGCAGTCTTGGTGTTCACCCGCGTGAGAACGAGTTTTCTAGACCAACATTTGGCATGCCCGGTGGGACCAGATCCTAGATCTGGTTTTTGTTATTTTACTCATCTTTTCTAACGAGTTTGTTTGTAATATCTTAGTATTTTTCGATTTCAGGTTAATACGGTCACTCATCAAAATCAGCTAGGAGGTACGTGCTCTTTGTTTTTTGTTTACCCACATGGGGAAAGAATCTGGAAATTAATTGTACTTACTTAGTTATCATCATGTGATATATATTTTTCATCTTTCATTGTTTTTACTCACATGTTTACAAGGTTTAGTATTATTTCCCTTCGTGTGGTGTCATCTTTCCATTCAATGGTTTACTTTGTCTTGGAGGTACGTGCTTCAGGTTTTTAATTAACTTGTTATGTGGTCATTATAATCATTATCAAATGCATTTTTTTTTATTAATCATAATGATATTAATATAAATTACATACATTATTAACAATTAATTTTAAAAACAAAAAAAACAACAAAAAAATTATAAAATACATTAAAATTTAATTTAAAAGTTTTTATTTACCTATACCCTACCTCTCATCCCACCTCTTCTCTCCTCTAACATGGCTAACTCGACCACTTTCCTATCATTAAATTCTTCCCCCCTAACTGACCTACCCTTCTCCTCACCAAGCCCACTCATTCCCTCCATCGACCTCGATCTCGATACTCCCCTATGCCCGAACTCCATTCCCAAGTATCTCCTCACCTCTCCACTCAGCTAGATCGATCACCTCCCCTTCCAACTATTTTCTGAGCTCCTTAATTTTTAACCATCTCTCCCAAATTCCTCCACCCACTCCACTCTCCTACCGATCTTACCCTAGCTCACATCCTGCTCGCCTCACCCGACGAATCCTTCTCCCCACGAGCTTCCCTATCACCTTCTTTTGCCACACATTTCCTTTCCATGACTCCAAGACCAAGCTCTTCTCTACCTCATCCACCTCCCCTACCTATCTACCCACACCACTCAACTCTCCTAAGAGCTCCATCCTCACCATCCTTCCCACACAACTCTATCCCAACTCCTGCATACCTCTCAACTCCCACACATCCCTTCTCTCCATCCATCTCCCGCATCTCTGTAATTCCAATCCCTTCTCCCATCCCACAAGCTCACACCCTACACCAATCCTCCACCCCTCAGTGCCGAGTTGCATCCTCAGTCCCCTTGGTCGATCTCTGATTCTCTCCTCCCACACCCCTTCTCACATTGAGCTATTCCATCTTCCTATCCGGCTCCCAAGCTGCCTCTCACGCTGCCTCCTCAGACGGTATTTGAATTGAATTAACTATTTAATATAGAATCACATGATTCTGGTGCTCGACAATTTCAACTGTTCCAGCTCAGGTTTGAACTCACACAAGATCTATGGAAAGTGACTGTACTATATCCTCGTAGCAAGCTGTTTGCACTTCTTTAAATGGTAATGTAATTACTTCCAATTGTTTACAGTTTAACTTCAAACTCACAAAATCTTTTTGTGCAGTGACTTTCATGTCCCTCTGTGTTGCTATCTCCATCTTAGTTTCCACTTCACGCAAGCTTTCTTAATAGTGACTGTGCAACCCGTTTGTCACACTTGGTTTCCAATTTTTTTTAGAACACAATTATAAAGAATGTTTGTTATTAACAATGCCTTTTAGTATTGAAGTGTAATTTCATGTATGTACAGTCTCCTTTTTAAGCAATTACTTTATAATATTTTCCACTGTATTTATAAACAGAGCTCATAGAATCATATCCAATTATAAATTTCTCATTTAGATATCTATTGGTTCCCATCATGTCATTGTACATGTGAAAGCCACGTCCATGTGCAGTTTGACTCACTGACACCTCACTCACCTCCTAAGCTTATCTTCATACCTCTCATTTCCCCCACCTCCCTTTCCATCCACACCATCTCACATTAATTCCCTCTCCAGTCATGTCCCTTCTTGTCCCCTCACCGTTCCTTGGCTCCTCTACTAGTTATTCGAGATTGTCATTTATTATTTTGTTGTCTTCCTTAATTTCTTATCTATCGATTGATTGATTGATTTTTAATTTTATTTTTTTCTGTTTTCATATGTCTAACTGGTGATCTCATTATTTTATCTTGTAATTTGTTTCATTAGTTTTATTTTCTCTATGATAAAATTCATTCTTGTTCTATGTTAGATATTATTTTTATTTTTATTTTTATTTTTTATCTCTCACTAATCGATTTATTTGCTTTTGCAGGTGACCTCCATGACCTTGCAACCATTAAATCATGCTGCCAAATACCAATATTTAAATCAAACACATCACACAAAACACTTTTACCAACCTTTCCCGCAACTCTAAATGGTGCCATTTTAGGGTACCTGGGCATCCTAGGCCATTGACTGGTGCTTCTAAAAACACCATCATCAAGTACAATCACATAACACCAACAAGCGTTTGTCTAGGTATTTCCCATTTTTTCTTTATTTTCTCTTTTCTGCTTCAAACTTTCCCTTTTCTGAGTGTCTATATGCATCAAATTTCATATTTCATTTTGGTCTAAAATGAACCTTTTGCATCCTGCCTGATCACATAGCTTAAGTAAAGAATTTAACTCTTTACATTTCACTTATCACACACTGCCTGAGATTGCACAAACATAATTAACACATCCAAACATTCCTCTCACCTGATTAACTGATTGGGACCTAAACACCTAACAAGAAACCGTCCTAGACATCTCCCAATCCACAACTGCCTAAAACCAGCCTTAGAATCCTTTAGGCACCTTCATTACTTACTTTTCTTTTCTGATTCAAATCCTATAAATTAATCATGATGTTTAAAAATATTCTATTTGATTTTTTTGTTAACAACATACATAAATAGATGTTTCTCTATTTCACACCTATTGTCGCTCTCTCCCAAATCGAGACAAAACAACAATTTGTTATATTCAATAAAGTTACTTCCTCAGATGATCTCACCCTACAGGATTTTAAACTCAAAACCACGCCTTTAGTCACCCAATGTCCAGTCTCCATGGTCTCACCTCATGAGAACCATGTCATACAAAATTTTCCCCCCCTTGACACTAACCCTAATATCCCTCCTCAAGCCTGTCTTCCTAAATTGATCACACCACTATCTCCTGTTCCTCTAGATACACCTGAATCTCCTCCTAACCCCATATATAACTTCTTACTCCAAAAATCTCCTATAATCTCTCGATCCCCCCAATCTCCAAAATTTGTGGATCACATTCCACCCACATCCCATTTTGACACTTCCATTAATAGGCCTATCCAACCATCTCCAATTCTTAACACACATATCCACACTTATTGTCATGCCCTATTACATAACACCATCTTATGCAACAATCTCAACCTATGACACATGTTAGTATTTTCCAAGAGATTCCCCAAACACCTACATATCCACAAATTAATCAACTATCTTCCTAAACCATTCTGCAAACATCCTATCCACAAATTTATTAACCACCTTATCAGACACTTCACCAAACACTCACACACCCACAAACACATTATTTACCTTATCAAACTACTTTTTAAACCACACAGCCGATCCAATATCAACCTTACAACACCTCGAATGATTCAATTCACGCCTTAATGAATCAGTTAGCTAGTTTAGAAAACCTTACCATACCACCCAAGAACACCTTTTATCCTATGAACACATATGTAATGAACACATTCATCAGTCGGTCCCAATTAAACCCTATCTCCCTCTTTGGAAACTTCCTACATTTAATAAGTTTAATAATAAAGAAGATCCCCAACAACATCTCATCGCATTTAAACATGCATGTTGTCTTATTGCTCATGATCATGATTTACTTCTTCGCACTTTCCCCATGTCTTTTTCTGGTCCCGCATTGGACTGGTACAATAGTATCCCATGACATTCCATATTCTCTTTCACCCAACTTGCACATTTGTTCTTAGAACAATTTTCTATCAATATCGCATGCAAGACCACTATAGACTGATCTATATACCATTAAACAATATGAAAATGAGCCCATCACCGACTTCGTCGCACGATGGCATGATGTTATAAACCGAACTATCCTTCACTATCCCACAAACTGAACGCATCGACTTATTCTTGCATTCATGTGCCAAACATATATCATCCACTTTGTAGATCTAATAATTCCAAACCTTTGATGAAGCTTTCGCAATGGCTCGCAAGCTCGAAACCCATTCCATTGAGTAGGGTCATCTTAAATAAAGTTCAACTAAATCAAAAATTGAATCTACCAAACCATTCACACATAATGAAAAATTTAAAGTTGTGGCCCACACTATGGTCATTGAACCCTCATCCCCATCTACACCAAACACATGGTCTCAACAACGATATCCTCAATCAAAAACCAACTACACTCCTTTAGGAGAATCATACAGTTGTGTATTTGATAAGTTGATGAGTGTAAAATCCATCCAACTTCCTCCCATACGACCTATGGACAACTTGCAAGCCAAGCGTATTTGGTATCACGAGGCCCACTTTTGTAAATATCATCAATTCAAAGGTCATGACATTGAGAGATGTCATTCCTTTAAAGATCATGTTTCCAAAAACTTGTAAATCAAGGGGATATCCAAATTGATACCTCCCCTGTGTAAAATAATCAACCACCAACAAATCACGTCACCCCCTTTACATCTCAACTATCAAACGCTCATATGGTTGACAATGTCAATCAAGATCTTATCTTATCACCAATTCCACATGTTCCCATAGTAGACATTATTCCCACCTCTTATCTAGAACTTGTTACATCTACATCAACTTCCACTACCTATCTCGAACTTGTACCTTCTCCTATCCTTATCACATCCACATCAAATTCAACTATATCATCCATTTCTGCCACTTCAAACACACCCTAATCTATCACATTAGATTCAACCTTAGCACTTATTTCGGTTCCACTCATATCCACACATATCCTTACATATCTCCCATCTATTTCTTCAGCCATATCTACCTCAGATGCACCTATTACTACACCTACATTACTCACAACCATCCCAACTAAACTTGGTTCTACAACATGCACCCTTGCAACCCCATCTTCAACATAAATCCCTTTAGCAAAAATATCATTCTTACCCCTTGAAACATTTATGAAACAACCACTCCCTTCTACTTCCACATCCGAAAATGCTCCTGCATTTTCTGCATTACCTACACCCACAAGGTCTACTCCATCAATTATCACATCACTCACATCTCCAAATATTCCAAAAATGCCTACATCTTTATCTATCCCAACAACCCCTATATCTATTACACCAACAATTCCACCTATCTCTACCTTGACAACCTTGCCCTTGGCCACATCACCTAGTATATCCCAATACTCTTTACCTAATCCTTCTATCACACCAACCAAATCCACCCAATCTGTAACCCTATCAAATATACCCCTTGAATCAACTAATGTACCAACACCTCTACCTAAATAAAATAAATATTTTTTACCTTCTCCCTCTACATTATCAACTCTTCCCATGCCAAAATCGAAACAATCCACATCTCACATAGATATCATTAATCGCATCATACAAACACTTATCTCTTCATTATCATCTTTGTCTTAATTTAGAGTAGTTTCTCTATTAATAACCACACCACAGCTCTCAGATCCTTTGGTTGAAATTATTGTCATCCCTGCTAGAGGTTAATATTCTTAGTTGAAGTCTAAGGCTCGGGGCAAACATCCCCGACAATCCCCTATGCATCCATAGAAACATTACAGGTTTACCCTCTTCTCAACAATCCAATGCCACAACATCCATGCCAAGATTAGTTTTTTCCATCTACGACATCTTGCAATAATCAATCCATATCCAAAAAATACCATCCTTCAATCACATTTGATTTTTCCTCCAAAACATGAAATTCACACATCAAATCTACATCCACTTTTTCTCCTTACTCTAAGTTGAGACATCCTATCAAGACCCACAAAAGTTACCTTACCCATGAAACTTCAATGGGGTCATATGCAGACATCTTTTGACATTTAACTCAAACATCTTCCATCAAAATTCCTCCTATTAAAGCCTTTAATACCTATGGTCCCAAGCCATCATGGTTCAATCCTAATTGCAGTTGTGCATATCATCATACTCCAGGTCATGATATCGAGCATTGTAAGGCCTTTCGGTTAATCATCCACAATCTTATTGAGAAAGATGATTTCCTCATTTAGGGGAAAGTTCCTTCTCCATCTTCCTTGAATCCAATCCATATCCCATCTGTTAGAATAGATCCCCCATAATCCCTCCATCCACATCATTCTTTAATATCCATCCAACCCATGTCATTCCTCTTAAGGAATGCCCTCCATTGTTCATTAATGGCACTTATCTTACTAATCACACTTGTGGTCTCTGATTGTTTATCCCATCCAAATCTAAGACAACCTCATCTAAAATCTTTTGATATACTTTACCTCATGCACATTTAACTCATTGGGGGAACAACCTTCCCTCATCCTTGAACACATCATCCATACAAATCCATTGTTGCTAGGGGACTTTTCTCTTTGAAATTGTTTTATCTACTTTCTTCACATCCATCCAATCTAAATTAATTATATCCAGATCCTCATCTCATTCTAAGTCTTCCTTTGAGGCCATATTTGTTCTTTTATGTTTGTGCTCCTTTTGGGAGTATCATATTTTTCATTGAAGCCCTCCTTTGAGGTCATATTTGTCTCTCTATTAAGGGAACTTTACCTCTAATTCCACCTTTATGGCTATATTTGTGTCTCTTTTGGGACATCGTTTATTTCATAAGCCCTCCTTTGAGGCCATATTTGTTCTTTTATGTTTATGCTCCTTTTAGGAGTATCATATTTTTCATTAAAGCCCTTATTTAAGGCCATGTTTGTCTCTCCATTGAGGGATCCATTTTTCTCCAAGTCCACCTTTATGGCTATATTTGTGTCTCTTCTAGGGCACCATCTATTTCAAAGTCTACCATTATGGCTATATGTGTGTCTCTTTTGGGACATCATTTATTTCATCCAACCCTCCTTTGAGGCCATGATTGTCCTTCTATGTTTATGTCTCTCTTAGGGCATCATCATTTATTTTCATCTAAATCCACCATTGTGGTCATATGTTAGTTTTATTTCCTGCTTGGCTATCATCTCATCTTATTGCAACTACATTATTTTCCCTCTCGTGGTAGTAAACCAGAGATGGAACCTCTTAATGCATTGCACTTGTGACCAGTCTACTGTTAACATATCTACCAATGAGAACTTAGTTACATCCTTAGATTGTTATGCCATCTTTAGCCCCTTTCATTTATCATTGTAATAATTTGACTTATGCGTTCTGCCTTCACTACTTTGATATGATCACATAATCATTACATCTATTTCCTTCTCGTTCTCCTATTGCAGTCATGTGAGGTGTCCAGGATGTCTCTTGTACATTCCTTATCCCCTCTTAAGTGGTTTAATTAGCTATTCCCAGCTCTCCCCATGTGAAGCTCAAACTCAAGTATGCAAAAGGAAAAATTAAAGTTACCAAAAAAAGATTGATCCCTCGAAGGATAGTTGTTCATGTAAAAAAAAAGTATACAAATCAAAATCCAAGCAAAATCAACAGAAATAGACCGATCCCTTGAAGGATGGCTATCATATTATTCTTTCCATCCATATTATGTATAAAGTAGACCATACCCTCGAAGGATGGCTACTCTGTTATTATGGCATCTGGAAGGTTTTCCGCATTGATTAGTCTTCTTTTATCAACATTTTCCGAAAGTTTACCGCATTGATTAGCTTTCTATTTTTTTTTTCCATTTCCTAGAGATGGGGCATAGACTTAAGGAACACCACCTTTGGAGATCCCTCTTCCCGTGTACAAGTCACATCTTCGATCCATTTTTCATGTCAATATTAGGATTATAAGCATATTTCATTCATATTTCCCTCATGATCTTTTTGTATAGCTAACTATCATGGGTTATGTGTTAACATCTACTATTGGATACAAGTGCAATGCCTTGAGTGTTAACCCTTTCTTGTTTATCTCCAATCCAGTTCGAAACATAGTTTCCCTGTACACCCTTGCTACAGCTATGTTCCATTCATCTCATCCAAATCACCTTTTATAAAAATCACATCAAATTTCACACTATGAATTTTATATCTATCCATCATCTCCATGAATGTGTTTGCAAATGCACTTTTTCATTTGTGAATTCTACTTGATCACCATTGCAGTTTGTGAATCCTACTTGAAGATCCTTCTGAAGGAAAGTTTGTTATCATGTGACTCCTTATCTCTCAACATGTTCAACATTGTCTTTGATCCATTGCTCCTCGCTCTCCATTTCCACTCATCACCATTTATCTCCACATTACCCTTCTCACCTTTCTATCCCCTTACACGACACCAGATATCTTACTTGTCTTTCCTCTTGAGTTTCTCTTTTACTCTTTTGCTTTCGGTTTGACAATCTTGCTTAACCATACATATATCCAGAGAACCTTAGCTAAGGTATATATTCTTCCTTAGATCCTCCCACTTTAGAAGCTTCTCCAACATTTCCTCTTTCAACAAATGACAATCACCACCACAAACATCTTTGCACTCCTCCTTTTTCACTTAACACTCTTGCATCATCACTACCACTAAGTGGGAATTCAAGTTAAGGATTTCCCTTACACTCTCCATCCATTTTTCATATGTTCCTCCATCCACTCATGTCACACTCCTTTTTTTCTTTGTTATCACTTTTTTATCACTTTAATATCACTTCCTTTCATCTCTTGTTCCATTTTGGTATGCACTGCTCAGTCTTGTCATCATTCTTCTTCTTCTTCTTTGGTTTGGCAATCCTACTTAACCATCTTCATCGTAGGGAAATCTTACTTAATATTTTCTCTTAAGAATGGCTGGCCATCTGATCCTTCCATCTCCCATCATCCCTTCCTCATATTCTATCTTTCGCCTCTCATCATACTAATCCATTCCAATCAACCATTCCACACCTGCACCTAATACAATGTTGTCTTTCTCCTTCCATATTGTCACTGCTGATTTGGTGATCTTACTTAGATCCACCTGCGGCATGGTGATCTTACTTAAGAGTCCCTCTTAAGCATGATTTTTCATCCTGCACTCCCCCACTACCCCATGTTCTCTCCATCTACATTTTCTCGACATTCCCCATCATTACATCCTCTCACCTCCTATTCCATTCACGCAAACACCACTTCTTACTGGTCCCTTTTTCATCTCCATCATCCCTTGCTGGGTAATTTACTTAACCGTTGCTTCTCCATTCATTTCATGTCTTGTATCTTCATTTCTCTCTCATTCATTCTCATCCACTGCATCCTCTCCTCGTCTTTATCTTCCTACACATAATTATCCCTCCTTTCTTTACTTTTCCACTTCGTATTCTAGAGTTCTCCCACATATCTACTCCCATGTTTACCCATCATTGTCATTGATCTTCCAATTCTTTCATCATCATCTTCCATTTCCACACTAGAATTATTGGTGGACTTCTCCTAAAAATCACTCATCCCCATTTTACACAGCCTGAATACGTTTCTTTGACCTCCTCCATTATATTTTCATTCCTTCCTTCCTCTGTGTCCTCTGATCATTATCAGAGGACTTCTCCTAACGTCCCTTCTTTGGCGTTCCACCTCCCATTATTTGTTTACTTTCTACCTTGTCTCATATTTTGTCCCATCTCTTCCTATTGATCATTATTGGTGGATTTCTCCTAACATTCATTCACTGGCATTGCCTTTCCTATCCCTTCCTTTCTTTTTCCTCTCCACCTCTCTATCTTCCATTCTTCCTTGCCTATTTCTTCACTGTCTTCATCATACACCTTCTCTCTATTTTCTCATCATTAGCATATCCTCATCTCATGCATCTCCATTTCTTTTCCAATCAATTTCATTCCTTCCCTCAAGCTTCTCTTTACATTCCTTATGTTTCTCACTCTTTACCAAATATCTTCACTCTCGGTTCCCTTCCATCTACATAATTTTATTCATTTTCTTCTTCTCTTTTCTAATATTCGTCTTATTTTACTTCCTCTATATCATCGTTCTCCCCATTTTACCTTGCACTTCCTCCTTACTCTCCTGTCAAAAACATGACTCTTCAGCGTTATCCCATTTCCTTTATCTTCTCATCATCCACATGCATTTCCATATAGTCAGTTCCATAATCTTTGGCTTGTATTTCCTCACTATGATTTGTTTCCTTCTATTTTATTTGCTCTATCATCTCTTTCGTTTTCCATTACCTTTTTATTTTCCTCTGATTCATCCTCCTTCACTTCCTTTTAAATAACTCTCTCTCTTTTTCATAATTTCACCCTCTACTCGGTTCTTTTCTTGTCTTATATTTATTTATCCTTCTTCATTTCCCACTTTTTCTTTAATCCTTCTTTGTCATCTTCTTCCTCCCCTTTCAATCCTTATTTTCTCCTCCTTCATTTCCGCCCCTCTATTCCATATCCCTGTTACCTTCAAATTCAATCTTTCTTTCTCTTCTCCTAATCAACCAATCCTCATGTCTATTCCCTTTTATCTTTCTCAACATCCCTTACATCTGGCATTCATAGTCAATGCCAATGTTTCTTTGTTTATGTATTGCCCTCTATCCCTTTCATTACCGTTCTTGTTCTTCTCTTTGCCACATTGAAATCTTCTCTTTTTGAGAATCCTGTCACATATTTTATCTCTGTCAGTCCTCTCATAGGGACATCATCATATCCATTTCTAAGAATCTCTTCCCATCTTATTTTGACATTTTTGTCTTGGAAGATACCATAACGGCCATCACCTATCTAATCTAGTTCTCTTCCTTGAATATTTTTATTTTCTTTTTTTGTCACAAAAGTATCTCTATCACACTTACTGAAGAAATAAGGCTTCTTTGTCTTCTTCACCTTATAATTTGCTAACACTTATGCATATTTTCTATGAAACATGATTGTCATTATATATATCACCCTTTTAGAAACATTTTATCTCACCTTTCTATCCTATTTTCTCATCTTGTCCACATTTATGATTATTCTATCTATGGCTTATGTTGGGATGCCTTTTCATATTTGTACTTGTCAACACATATAACTCACTTTGTGTCCTTCTCATGCCTTGTGCTGTGGCATCATTGTTTTCATCCGTCCCTTTTTTGGATGCTTGATTTTTTTTGCACGACTCCTCACAAACAAAGGATTGTGCACATATTTCACATTCAGTTGCACATATTTTGACATTTTCCTATGACCCATTGGCCATCTTGGTTTACATCCATAATACAGTGGTTTTCACCCACTCATTGGTCTATAGAACATTGTCATCTGTCTTCATCGAGACTATACTTTTTCTCTACCGATGTGATATTGGAGTCACTGCCATATTTTTTTATTGTTACTGTGATCCTTTTTTTCCTGAGGCATTTTACCTTTGGTTATATCTTCATCCATCCTTAGATACATATCTCATCTAACCATTTTTGTTTTTGTCTCATGGCTTGCTATGAAAACCCACTCAACAAAAAGGGGAAAATGTACACACCTATTTTTGGTATAGTGCCCCTCCATCATCTCACATTCATCTAATTTTCTATTCTTGCATCTCTTTCTCTTAAATTAAATAAAATATTATTTATTTGCTCACATTATTTTATTAATTATCAAATGGGTTCCATGTAGACCCATTAGATGATTCAAATTTTGGCATATCCCCCATTCTTCACAAATTATTTAATTCATGGATATTTAATACACCCATCCGAAACCTTATTTTTAAAATGGAATCTTTATCTCACCCACCATGTCAATTGTTCTCCCCACTCCATTTAATAATTCAAGTCGTGGTTCCCATGTGATGACATCATATCTGTAACTCAAGTTACTTTATTCAACCATAGGTATCATTTAACCTGTAGTTTAACATCACATATAATCTACAAATATGGGTTTTCCCCATATTTCAAGGATCTTGGACGGAAGACTTAGAAAAGGACTGAAGACCTAGAGATACCTAGGCCTAGAGAAGAGAAGGAAGAACTTAATTAAGTTCTACCAAATTAAAGAAGAAACCTTTTCCATGGTTCATTATCTTTCCATCTTGATGCCCGGTGTTTCACCTGATTCTTAGACATTTTATTTGAATATTGATGAAACAGATACGGTAATGGGCGTAAGAGGAATACCTGTTGGAATATTGGTTGATAGGTTGTTGCGCACGTATGACTTCTGAATCCAAAACTAATCATGAGAGCTTCCTTTTGCCTAGGAGGAACTACTTGAAATAGAACACAAGACCACCAAATAAAAGTTAAAAAATATGTGTAGTGAACTACCTAGCGTGTGTTAGATCCGGGAAGTGTGATACTTCCTAGATGGCTATCAGTCCATTATTTTAAAATTTTTAATGCTGGTAATGAAGTAAATCCTATTGTAATTAAAATGATTTAGGTATCTCATTTAAAACACAATAAGAAAGATCTAATCTAACATGCTAGGTTAAAATAAGATCCGAAGGTCAAGTAACTGGTTCTAGGTCTCTGCAGGTCTGACAAAGGTCTTAGGCAGGTCATAAGTGATTAAGGGTGATGCGAGAATAGGTGGGTAGGTTACTGTTCTGGGTTGTATTGGTAAATATAGAGACTGATGCTAGTTAAGGGTGAACAATTCCGATTGGGGAGAACCAGTGCCGGTTACTGTAAAAAACTAGGAATGCCATAGAATGAGCTTTGGATCTTCCTTATGATTGCACAAAGGACTCAGCTGGTTAAAACGAGGTATTAATTCATTTCAATGGGATTTGGTGAGGTTTTAATGGGGATATGAAGGGGTGAGTATTAAATGAGGTCAATAGGTGGCTAGGAGAACAAAGGATGAAGATACAATAATTGAATGAATGAACCAGAGGAGTAAATTGTTCTACTTACTTAAAATCTGGTTCTGGGTGCCTGTGAGTGATGAATGAAGGTGTTGGTAAGAGGTTGAATGTTGTTGAGGATCACCAAACATTGGAAAGCTCCTGCATGGGCTACATGTGCATTTATTTTTTCCTGGTTGCATCAAATATGTACTGGGTGGTTGTTGGATGAATGCTAGATGTGTGTGTAAGAGAAAATGCTTGATCTCCTTCCTTGCATGCATGTTCTCACATAAACTTGTTCTCAAAAGATGTGTTATCTCTCAGGAATCCGCCAAACTTTTACCAACCTCCAAAATAAGGTTGTTTTGGGGATTAAAAGGTGACTGACAGTGGTTCCAGATTAACTGGCAGCGGTTAAGGGTAACCGGTGTCAGTTAGGGTGGGATTTCCTAGGTTTACTAAACTAGGTAGATCCCCTTGATTTTCTGGGATCTTGTGTCATTAACCCAAAGATTAGATTGGAAGCTTCTTGTAAGTATGCGGGAATGTGGTTAGAGGGAATGTAGGAATTTATTTTTAGGGTTTGGGTAAGACTTAGTTATGAAAACTTACTAAGAATAGGTCTTAGGGTGAGGTGGCTTAATGACGTGTCTAGGTGAGGTGGATGTGTGGGCATTATCTAAATTGAGATATGTAAATAATAAATATGGTGAGGATAATGAATTAATTTAATTAAATTAATATTAGTGGGGTGAATGGGGCCATGGTTAAGTGAATGTGATGAAGGTGTTTATTTTTCAAGGGACCAAAGGGGAGTGTGACCTAATTTTAGTGTCTACACCTGGTTCATCTCCATAACAGAGCACAAGCTAAGTTCCCTCATTATTTTAGTTACTTTTCATTTTATATTCCATTACTACTATTCATAATATGTTATTATCTTTTCTGATACGAGGGTTGACATCCTTAAAGGGAGTTAAAATCCTCTTGGAACCGACACTCTCAAGGCAACCCCCACATATCGTTATTTAATCATATCATTATTTCTCATAGATTTATTTCCTCTACACCCGTATCCAGAATCCATATCTGTATTTGAGGTCCTAAGCCCTCTATCATTCGGAGTTGCTGGTGGCTTGCAGTCTCAGTGTTCACCCATGTGAGAATGAGTTTTCCAGATCAACAACATGATCAAGATTCAAGCCCCTCAATTGTTACCCCAAGTGTTGATTTCTCTTCTCCATCTCCTGATCTTCCACCCCATTTCAATTCTTCTCCCCTTTTCTTTTCCAAGAATTCATTTCCTCCAAAGAAACAAGAAGTTCCACCTCCCTCCCCACCATAAACAAATGCAAAGCTGGTTGAACCCCAACTCATCACTCCTCTTGCTTTCCTAAGTCCCTGTTGGGAGGAGACTATAGAATCTAGTCAAGGAAAACAAGGAGGCAAGAATTGACTTTCTCCAGAGGTCCATCTCAAGTTTTGCAAGTACCAAAGCTTAAGAGATGGTCCCATGTTGTGCAGTCACACCGAATGCCCCACCTCACAATCAGGCCATTCAGGGGTGCTATGATTCTTCACTAATAAGTATCTCATTTAAGAACAATAAGTGAATCTAATAGAATAGGCTAGGTTATAGTCATATGTAAAGGGTAGGTAGTTATTAGGGTGTTAGAACTGGTTAGGGTCAGGTTCTAGGTTGTTTGGGTTACTTGGTAGAAGGTAGGTTGGCTCTATTATTGGAAAATGTATAAAACAAAGAGACCGACGTTGGTTGGGTTAACTGATGATGGTTTAGGAGGGACCGATTACGGTCATGGATAACTAGTGATGGTATGGTCAGGGTGAAAGGAATTTTATAAGATCTAATTGTGGTGGTTGAAATGGAGCTAAACAAAGATGGAAGGGTAGATAGGGAAGTCTGTAAAAGTATCAGGTATACTTAGAGGGGTATGGAAGGTGAAAATGGGTGATTTTATGGTGTGGGTACATAAATGGCTAGGTCTACAAGTAGGTAGAAGATTGGAAAAGAACATGCAAAGTATAAACTGATAATAGAAGTAACAAGGCTATTATACTGAAATAGACTATGCTGGCAAAAGGTATACTTATTGTGTTACAGACTTGATGGCTGAATGGTGATGGCATTTGATTAGAAGAATGGTGTTTGGTGCCACAATAGTGCTCCCTAGAATCCTTCTGTGGATGCAATACCTTTGGATTTGTCCTGGTGTTGGCTATGATGTCTGGGTGCATGAAAAGACTCTGGTTCTGCTTGCATGTAGCTCTCCTCTCGTCCTCTTGCTCTTAGAATGTGTCAACCCAAAAACAAGGTTGTTTAGGTGAATAAATGGTAACCGACGATGGTTCGATGTTGACTGGCATCGGTTAAGGTGGGATTCCCTAGGGTTACTAAAATGGGTAGATCTTTGTAATTTCTTGGGCCCAGTTAGTTTTCTCTTGCGGATTAGAACAAAAAATTCCCTTCTCATGAGCGGGAATGTGGTTAGAGAGATTTTAGGAATTGATTTTAGGGTTAGACCAAATCTTATCTCATTAAGGAAATTAAGACTTAGTTATTGTTGGTTATGGAAACATACCAAGAATAGGTCTAGGGTGAGGTGGAAATTAAGATAATTTAGATAATAAATATTGTGAGGATATATATTAATTAAATTAAATTAATAGTGATGTGGGGTGGAAGGGACCCTGATTAGGTATGTTTGAGCTGGTTATTTGACAAGGGACCAAAGGGAGTGTGACCCAATTTTGGTGTCTACATTTTGCCCCTTTTTGTTGCATAGCTTGTATTGGTAAGTGATGCTGACAAAAATAAGATGTGGTTTCCCTATGTGTGGGTAAAGGTGGTCCCCCTTGAAATAGAAACCGATGAGGTAGAAGACAAAATCAGCGAGTGGTTTGATAAAAGGTGAATGTGATGAAGAGGAAGGTGGACAACGGGGATAATGGGGTAAAGGTCCAATCGGGTAATTAAGGTAATGGGCCAGGGTCAAAAGGTAGCAACAATCAAACACACACACACACACACACACACACACACGTATAAACTACGGCATGGTACCAGGTTGAAAAACATGCAAAATCTACATCATCTAAGGTTGATAGGTTTATCCAAACAAGGTTGAGGTGATTCCAGTATCCAAGGTATAGGATATGGCATGGAAGCACTTTGCAGGTCAGGGGCAGGAATGTGTAGGTATGTTCTGGTACACCAAAGGTTGGGTTAGGATAAATGACACAACATGAGGCAAGGTAAGGTCATTAGGTCAAACAACACGGGTAACAATGTCGTAAGGTATAACTAGCACATGAGATCATAGGTTAGTAACAATGGTCTAGGTCCAGGTAGCAAGGTCATGGCATGGGTAATAGTGTCACAAGGTATAACAAGCACATGAGGTCATAGGTCAGTAACAATGTTCTGGGTCCATGTAGCTAGGTCACGGCAAGGGTAGGGCCAAGGTATGGTTACAATAATAAGGCACAAAATTTAATGAAGGACATGCATAGGTAAGGTAGGCATGGGGGTTGGTTGTTATAAGGGTTGGTAAGGTCCAACAGTGGCTGAGTTGGTTAAGTGTTGGTTAGAAATGGGGAAAGGGGATGGAAAAGAGTACGACAAATAACCGATTTTGGTCATACATAACCATTGATGGTCTAGGTAAGATGATCACAATTTATTAAGGTAGATGACCAATGTCAATTTGGGTACAACTGACCACGGTTTGCTAGGGAACAAGACCAATGTTAGTTTCGCTATAACTGAAGTCATTCAGTTATAATACGGATTCATTTGTATGTTTTGGATTTTTTGAAAATGATGAGAGCACGAGAATTTTTTTGCTGGGTGAGAGGAAAGTACGTGGGACCATACCGAGGTGAGGTGGAGAGATCCGATTGGTGAGAGGATATAATTAGATGGGTCCACGATCATAGGGGGATTGATTGTGATTGGGTGGAGGTCAGGAGGATTGGATTTGGTGATTTGACATGGTAGAGGTAGGAGAAGGTTTGGGTGGACCACTGGCATAGCAGCTAGACGTGCCACCGCATTGACAACACCAAGATGAGGTAGGATTCTATCCGATCCTATATTTTTTATTGAAATAGGTTATTTAAATGCGGGTTGGTGAAAATTTGGGTGTAATTTTATCATTGGGAATGTATGGGTAAAAATGAAGGAAATGAGGGGTGGGAAGGTCCAATGTAGATTAAATAGGATTGGGAATGAAGCGAGGATATGTTTGGGAAGGTTAGAGTGGAGGATTAGGGTAGATTTTGAGAATTTGGGGAAAATTGGGGGGGGGGGGGTGGTTTGGACATATTCAGCTATGTGATAGTGACCGATGTTGGTCAAGGTATGGCCGATGTCATTCATGTTACACCGACATCAGTAAGGGATGAGTGGGATCGGTGTTGGTTATAATGGACCGGTGATGGTCAGGAGTAACCGGTGCTGGTTAGGGTAAAAGGGATATAGGTTTAGGAAGGGTAAGGGGAAAGGTTAGGTAAAGTGGGTAAAATAGATAGCGGGTGGGGGAAGAAAATAAGGGGGGGTTGAAGGTCAATGTTAGGTAAAAGTGAGTTTTAATAATGTGTGTGATTGGTTAAATGTAGTCTAGGGACCATCTATGGATGAGAGATAGGGTACCTCCCTTGTTCCTGGAGGTACGGGGGGTGTGACAGTTGATGAATGGCGCCATGTTGTAGAGGTTGTCCTGATTGGGCTCAGACATTACCTACACGTAGTCTGGGAGCCAAGTTTGATGGTCACTCTCATTGACAGATGAGACTCGGTGACCAATACCTTCCATTTTCCGACGGGTGAGATCACAGTCACCCTGGAGGATGTGTATAGGATTCTACATCTACTGATAGTGGGGATGAAGGTGTATCCTATCTCCTCAGAGGCCTATGAGGATTTGATGTTGACCATTTATGGCAAGGGGCTGGTGGAGATGAGGTTCCATAGTGCTAGTATGAGCTATGGAGATATGTAATAGGCCTAACTTGAGGAGATGAGGATGGTAGTGTTGTTGATGGAGGTAGTTTGCTACTTTGCACAACCAAATGTAGAGGGTGGGATATTCCCATGATCATTTATGGGGATTATGCATGACATGGTGGAGGACAAGACTCATTTTACATAGGCACCCGCATTCCTAGTTCAGTTATGTAGAGAGTTATGGGCTTATGGGTGATTGCAGAGATTTAGCTTGTGTTGTACTTTCCTACTCCATTGTTGGGCATATGAGCACATTATGTGTGTGTGTCTTGTTGGTATGCCCCAGGCTGATGCATTCGAGCCGGGGTTTGTTCAGGTGGGATTTAGGTGATGGGTGCTTGCGATTGAGGAGCGTTGAGATACTAGAGCTACACATAATGTAGCATATTACATGAAATTGCTAGAGGGGTTGTTTGACATGGAAATTATTTGGAGACCTTATGTGGGTTTTCCATCATATGGGTGGATGGTAGATTAGCTATGGGAGCTACAACTACTGTGATGGATAGAGGGGTGACGTGTTGGAGGGCATGAGATGATACTGGTTGAGAGGGTGAGACAATAGTTTGGGATACTTCAGGATATACCTCCACCCTTCCCACAGTATAGGAGGGATGATGTAGAGATGCCTCTACCTCTACCATAACCGACAGTGCAAACAAGGTAGGAGGAGAAGGTGAGAGACAGATGGATTAATGATGCTGAGATTACAGATAGATACAGGTAGTGGTGGGCGTCACATTTACGAGTAGTACCACCAAGGCCAGAGCAGCCAGATTTTGGCCACCATCATAGTGTAGAGGGATGCCTAACAAGGGCAGGTGGCTACCTTGATTACATAGTTGGGGATAGTGTAGGGGCAGTTGACAGGCTCAAAGGCATAGGGGGCCACTCTACAGGTCTAGATGGCACAGGGACATATACCTGCATAGGGTGGAGATGGGGATGGGGTATAGGTAGCTGACCTACAGGTGTAGATTATAGGTTTTCAAGGCTAGTTGGCCACTACACAGGTGCAGATTGTGAATCTTCATGCCTAGATACAGGTAGGGGTAGGATAGGGTCCCTCAGGATAGGCACAGACACAAGGATAGGGTTCATCAGGATAGGCACAAACATAGGGATAGGGTCCCGAGAGACAGGTACGGGGGCCGAGGCTGATGGCACCACCACATATAGTACCTATAGGAAAGTTCAGGTATTATCAGGATCAACAGATGGCCACAGGGATAGATTTTCTATCCTATGGGGAGTAGAGAGCATAACATTCCTCGAGTGAGAGGACTAGGTCATGGACACACAGTGTAGAGATTACAGGGGGCCAACAAGCCCTAAGACAAGATCGAGGTGAGACTACTAGTGCACAAAGGCCAGTTCCAAGTGAGGGACAATCAAAGGACAAATTAGAGCGAGGTGGAGAGAGATTGGTAGGGCACCCCACTAGAGGGGAGATAGAGGAAATTGATGAGACATGGATGGATATCAGGTGGGGTGATGATTAGTCATCATTGATGATCAATGTATATGTGTTTTTGAAATATTTTTAATATTTATACCTGTTTACATGACGAAGATGATGAGGATGTAGATGAGATTTTTTTATTTTTGATCATATACCGGCTTGTGTGCCGAAGATGGTGAGGCTGTATATGAGAGCTTTTGAGAGATTGTGATTATTATGTGTATCTATGTTTACACATACTTTCTGATTTATAGATGATAGTATTTATAGTATGGATGGTGTACATGTTTTAATTTTCATTTCGATATATGTGTGTGTGTGTGTGTGTGTGTGTAGGTGGAAATCAAGTGGATTAGGCATGATAGAGTCAAGGTTGTGTAGGCATGGTGGATTCAGGTCAGTTTAGGCATGATGGAGTCAAGTTGATTTAGGCATGATGGAGTCAGGTCATAGGCATGGATTGAGTCAAGTTGACTTAGGCATGATTAAGTGAGGTTGAGTTAGGCATGGTGGAGCTAGGTTGGTTTAGGCATGATTATGTCAGGTTGTCTTATGCATGGTTGATTCAAGTTGGTTAGGTATGGTTGAGTTTTTAATTCATTAATTTGTGGAATTAATGATGATGTGAATCATGTTAAGATGATTTGTAAGAAAATGTATGATTATGGAAATAAATTGTAGACAAGATGAAATGAATGTGTAAGTTATGATGGTAAAGATGTGTAATAATTGTTGCTTGTTTGGTGTAATTTCTAGTTATTGATATAGAAAGGAAACTAACTGAGGTAGAATGTGAATAGGAAAGGAAAAGAGGTAATTGGTTAGGGTATAGAGTGGCCAAGCTAACCTCCAAGGGCCCCATGCCCTTGAAGTGTTGCCTACATAGTCCTGGTGAAAAAGGACCTCAAGCCGATGTAGTTCTCCCATAAGCTAGGGAAGATTAGAATGAATTAGAAGAATGGGTTAGTAAGTGTGAGGCATGGTTGAATGTAGGTTATAGGCATGATTGAGTTTAGGTCATAGGCATGGTTGAGTGATTTTTAAATATAGGTGTTGAGGATCTGCTCCTGTATAGGATAATCAATAAGTAATGAGGAAGGTGAATGGTAAGAGGTGGTAAAAGAGCAACTTAATTTGATAAGAACCCTAATGAGTCAATCCATACCTAAGAGGGGCTTATGAATGTAAGAACATAAAGGTGTTGCATAATGGATCATTATAAGGGTGAAGAAAGTTGCATGATCATGAACTTTCACGTTTGCGGCAAGTCCCTTTAGTAATGAGGAATTTAGATGAAAAAGGTAAGGAGGTGAGAATGAGCAGTTAAGCGTAACTTAGTGTATGACAGTGTATCTGTCGGAACAAGAAACCCATGATCAAGAATAGGCAAGTACATGACAAAAATTTCATTTTTTTCTTCATTTGTTGGTTTGTTTTTAATAGACTAATCAATGTGGGAATTTTATATGGGATGAGTATATTATCTCCTTGAGGTCTTCGTGAAGCTGATCAATGCGGGAAGCTTCTATTTATTTGTTATATTTTTGTAATGACTTTATATAGTTGTCCTTCAAGGGATTAGTTTATTTATAGCAGTGGAATTTAGAATGAAGAGATGTCCCTTTTTTGGGGGGGGGTCATATTTTACTGGAATTTTGACTCAAGGAGTGGTATCCCTTTTTGTTTTTAGATGTTTATGTCATGGACAAGACTATAGAGGAAGATTAGGTTCTTGTATAGAAGACAAGACCATAGCACACAAAGATTAACTATGAAAGAGGTTGTTTTGAGTGATGAACGACCATAGGATTCCATCTTGAGGAAGATAAAAATTATCCATGAGAATCATGCTATGAGTAGAGCCGTGGTACTAATATTGAAGACAAGGCTAAAAGGTGACGGGTAATCACATGATCCTTGTTTAGTTATGGATCCTCAAAACGGGTAATATGGAAGGTGAATGACACTCAAGGGATGAGCGATCAACTAAAAAAAATGTGATAGAGGACTTGTTATCAACAATAGAATGGTCAAAGATGCAAGGCATTAAGGGGCTCAGGTTTGGGTTTACCTTCGAGTGAAGACAAATGATAAGCACCTGATCCATAGGCATGGGTAACGATATAGGGTCTAAGCCAATAAGGAGAAAATTTTCCCCGTTTACTTTTCTCCTCTTTGGTTACATGTTGATTTTATTTCAGGATGAGGTCATCAACCTGAAAGGTTCGTTCGTGAACACGCTTGTCATAGGCACATTTGATACATTTTTTTTGTAGATTTGGAGATGGTCAAGAGCATTGAGATGATGTTCATCTAATAATTCAAGTTGCATCAAACGATCCTAGCAAAATTCATTATCGTTGAGCATGTCTTGTAGTGAGATGCGGAGAGATGGAATCTAGACTTCGAGAGGTAAGATAGCCTCAGTACCGTAGACCAAATAAAAGGGGGTGGCAGCAGTCTAAGTGTGAATACTAGTGCGATAAGCCCACAAGATGAAAGGAATGTGCATATGCCAATCTTTCCCAATATCATTGACCAGCTTCAAAATAATTTTGTTTAAGGTTTTATTGGTTGATTTGGTTTGACCATTGCTTTGTGGGTAATAAGGTGATGAGAAAATGAGTTGGATTCCAAAAGCATCACATAGTTTACGTAGGGTTTTATTTTTTAATTATTTTCCATTATCAGTGATAATGCAGTGAGGGACACTAAAATGAAAAATGATGTGATGGTTAATGAATTCACATATCGTCTTGGCTTTGGTAGAAATGAGGGGAATGGATTTTACTCATTTAGTGTAGTATTTGGTGGGGGTTATGATCCATTGGTAGTTTTGTGAAGAATGGGGGTTGATTTCACTAAAAAGATCCAAACCCCATTGAGAGAAAGGCCAAAGGTCTCGTGTGATCTAAAAGGCATGACTAGGTGTGTGATGGAGATTAGCATGTTGCTGGAATTTCACACAATTTTTGACATAATCACAACAGTCATGGCTTAGGGTTGGAAAAAAATAGCCTAAGCAAAGGATGCCTTTCGTGACATCCGCAAAAGTGTAAGCAATTTCATCGTGGACTTCCTTAATGGTGTAAGGAATATCAGAACTTGTAAGGCATCGTAAGAGAACGTCGTCGAAACTGCACTTGTAAAGAATACCGTCCATGATGGTATAACAGGAAACACTTTTGAGAAAGGCACATTGTCCATTACGAGTGAGATCAATGGGTAGAATGGAAAGGGAAAGATAATCTACATATTGCTTATACCAAAGGTCACGTGGGTCAGGGGCAATGGTTTTGACAGAGTAAACTTCACAAGGTAAATAAGAGGGTGATTGTGGCCTTTGAATGGTGACAAAGATTATAGAGTCAGCGGGTGAAGTAGGTGTCTGAGAAGCCAAGCAGGCCATGGTATTCACAAATTTATTGGTAGAACGTGGGGTGGTTTGAAGTGCGTAACGGTCAAAGGTAGTCAAAAGTATGTCTACGTGATGCTTATACTTTAGAAGTATCTCATTACAACACTGGTATATACCATTGACTTGGTTTATGACCAAATGAGAATCACCAAAGATGTTGATTGACTTAACATCTAAAGCATAAAGATCCTGAAGACCCAATACGAGTGCTTCATATTCATCAATATTATTTATACAATCAAAATTGAGTTTGAAAGAAAAAGGCATAGGTTCATCATCAAGTGGAATGAGGATAACACAAGCCCCACCCCCACGCTGACACTTGGAGCCATCGAAGAAGAGTGTCATTTGGTAAGCAGGTTCATTCATGGAAAGGGTAGATATAAACTTGTCTAGGAAGTCGAAGTTAGAGGGTTGATTCCTAGAAATAGGTGTGTCATCCAATTGGTTGGCGATAACCTGGCCCTTGATGGACTTTTGATGGATGAATTTGAGGTCGAGGTCAGCCAGAAGCATATGCCAATGTGCGGTACATTGATTTTGATAAGGTTTGGCATACATGTAGTGTAATGGGTCAGTATTAGTAATGTCGAAGGTTTTGTGGTTGATTAGGTAATGGCGAAGTTTGGTGACAATAAAAAATAAGGCTAGGAAAAAAATTTCGACATGGGTATATCTAGTTTTGTAGTCAAGAAGGGCACAACTTATGTAATAAACCACTTGTTCTCGGTGTTGGTCGTGAAAATGAGTGAGCATGGAACCTAGAGAATGGTCAGTGGCAAAAATATATAGGTAGAAGGGTTGGTCATCCTTAGGAGGGATGAACACCGGTAGTTGAAGGAGATATTGTTTCAAGGCTTCGAAGGATTTATGGCATTCAACATCTTATTTGAATGAAACGTCTTTCTTGAGAAGATGATGGAATGGTTGACAATAGTTGGAAATTTGTGAGATAAAAGGATGAATTGATTGCAACTTTCCTTGTAGGCTACGAAGTTAATGGAGATTAGTGGGTGGTGGCATTTCTAGAATGGCCTTGACTTTAGCAGGATCAACTTCTATGCCACGTAAAGAGACAATGAAACCTAGGAGTTTTCCAAAAAGCACTGCAAAGACACACTTCTTTGGTTGAAGATGCACACAATACTTGATGAGATGATCAAAGATGACCTTAAGGATAGTCAGGTGTTGGGTTCGATGTTTATATTTTCCCAGAAGATCATCTACATAATCTTCTAGTATGCGATGCATGATGTCATGAAAGATGTAAGTCATTGCTTGCTGATATGTAGAACCAGCGTTTTTGAGGCCAAAAGGCATGACTCGATAGTAGAAAGTCCCCCAAGGGGTGATGAAGGAAGTCTTATATTGATCCTTTGGAGCTAGTAATAGTTGATTGTAGCTCAAGAAACCATCCATGAGCGATAACATTTCATGGCCAACGGTGAGATCAATCAGTTGGTCAATGCTTGGTAGGTGGAAATCATCTTTAGGACAGGTGAGGTTGAGGTCATAGAATTTTGTGCAAATGTGGAGTCCACCTGTCACATTTTTGACAGGAACGATGTTAGAAATCCATTGGGGATAATCAATGGGTATAATGAAGGAAACCAAGAGATGGCATTGAATTTATTCTTTGACCGGAAGAGCAATAGGAGGATGTATTTTCTGTAGCTTTTGTTTGATGGGTTTGGCCTCAAGAATGGTTAGTATATTGTGAACCATGATTTTGGGGTCAATACCAGGCATATCGGCATAGGACTAGGAAAATGCAGAGCCATGGTCCTGAAGGAAAGAGGTGAATGCTTCCTGTTGAGTAGCATCTAAGGATTGGTGGATCTTAGAAGTGAGGGTCGTCGTGAGTGTTAATTTTATTTTGATGGTTCACTTCATTCAACATGGTTTTGCGTCTCAGAGGGTAACAAACGATCAAAAGTTGATAAATTACTCAACGTTGCTAAAAATAAAATTAGCAGCCTGTTCCTTTTATATATTCTTATCCTAGACTTTTGACACCGGCATCGGTTAAGGGACCGACGTCGTTTGCTCTGTGACCGACACCGGTTACTAAACCGATATTGGTTACTGTCTTCATCAGCCCCTGACAAACCAGCAACTTGCCAAATTCATCATTCTGAGGTTGTTTTTGTTTTTGATAGATTGAAACTTTCCTGTGTGTTCTTGTCTATGGTTGTCATCACTCGGAAGCAAGCCACCGCCATGGTTTCACATGCCTGCTCTGTGTCTTTGCCTGAATCACCCCCTTCACATTCTATAGGGAACCCTACGGACACCAGTGAGATCCCCCAAATTCTTGTAGGAGACAAGGACTTTGCCAAATTTTTGGATGCTAATCCCAGCGCTGTACAATACTATTTGTCTCATGCCCCCAACCGTACGCCTGATGGTCAGCTCCTTATTGGCATGCCTATTAGTATAGCTGCTCATTTAGCTCCCACTCCTCTTGATAACACTGTCTTACTTCCTGCATCTCTAGCCCCATCTCCCAATTCGACAGCTTCAGAGGTTCATACGACCCCGATTAGCTTTCCTTTGGTTAATCTTGGACCCCACGTATTGTTACCACCAACTGCCCCTATCTCATCTCTCTTTCAGACCACTCCATTCATGACTTACTCTCTGCCACCTATTCACACGAGCTTTCCTTCTCAAGCTCCACCTACCTTTTCATTCCCATACACGTATCCAGTAACCTCAACACCTTATATGGGACATCCCTATTCTGTGGCACCATCATCTCATCCAACCACAGATTTCATCAAACAAATGATGGACAAAATGCAAAACCTGGAGGCTTCCGTTTCAGGAAGTCGTAGCGCCTTGACATACGAGCAAGTTTGTCGGGAGCCCATTCACCCTTCTTTCCCCCTTCATTCATATCCTCTTCAATGGGAGTTGCCAAAGTTTACTCGTTTTAACAGTAAAGAGGATCCTCAACAACACTTGTGATCATTTAGACATGCTTGTTATTTGATTGCCCATGATGACGCCTTGTTACTCCGCACCTTCCCCATGTCCTTATCAGGACCCGCCTTGGAGTGGTACAGTGCTTTAACCCAGCACTCGATCTTCTCTTTTAACCAACTAGCCCAATCTTTCTTGGATCATTTCTCCATTAACATTTCCAAGAAAGTATCTATCACTGACCTCTATGCCATCCAATAATTTGAAGACGAATCTATCGCAGATTTCATTGGACGATGGCGGGGCCTTATCAACCAACTTACGTATGCCTTGCCTCAAACCGAACTCATCGAACTATTTACGTGGGCTTGCGCTAAGCACATCTCCCCTACCCTCCAAATTCAAACTTTCCGCACATTCGACGAGGCCTTTACCATGGCTCGGAAACTTGAAATTCGAGCCTTACAAGAAGAGAAATTGCGGTTGCGTAACAAAAACCCCAATTTCTGAACTCCTGATTCTACCAACAAGCCAAACACCACCACTCCTCACGCGTCCACTTCTTCTAAATCAAAAGGAGCTATCCACGCGGTAATGGTCAAATCTCAAACACCGTCCAATACTCCGCCGAAAACCACTTATAAGTACAAAGCCGAGCCCACCAATTACACTCCCTTGGGAGAAACTTATGGTGTCATCCTGGAGAAATTGCTCAAAGCTAGGGCTATCACCTTGCCCCCTGTTAAACCTCACTCTGGGTTTGACTCCACCCGTGCAATACCTTCCTGGTACAAAGAAAATGACTTTTGTAACTTTCACCGCGTAAAAGGACATAGTCATGAAAACTGCAAGATGTTGAAAAACATAGTGCAGGAAATGGTTGACGCAGGGGATATACCCCTCGATAATCCTAACGCCCCTGCTAACCGAAATCTGAAAATTTTCAACAAGCCATTCCCGAATGACTCATCCAACAGTAACGTGAACCAAGATATCTTAGCCGAGGAGAGTGTTCATGAGATCCATGCAGTCTTCGATTCTCAGCCAAAAGCCTCTATGAAAATTTTTTAAATCAAGGCCTCTCACCAACACAGGAGTTTGAACCTCCTTCACCACCATCAAGCCAAAGTGAAATCATTCCTTTACCCATAGAAGAGTTAAACTACCCCGGACTTCTCTTCTCATCGACGAGTCTTCTTACACCACATCCCTACAAGACTGTGAGCGGATGCTATCTAATTTATCTATTTCCCAAACGTCCCCTTCTACCACTCTTGCTACACAAGAGGAAGGCTCGCCACTCCTTTTTACATCCTTAGACGAGAAATCTCTTACACTAACATCACCACATTCTTTAAACGTGACAGATCCCCTCGAACACGCCCTCCTACCTATTAGTCCGTCATCTCCTAAATCTTTTCAACGACCGGTTGACCTCTTAACATCTATTGATACAGTGCCTCATCTACCTCCTGTGTCACACCCGTAGTGGACTGGAATTACAACCCCACCTTTCTTCCGTACAAAAATTACAAATCACAACCTGGAGACTGTCATTCCACAGAAGATAGACAGGCCCTATGGGAATGTTTGAGTACCCCCTTTTTCTACTCAAATGAAAATGACTGATCCTGATGTCCTCCACCATATACCCGAAGTGCTTATAGAAGCTTAAAATGCCCCTGTTCTCACCTTCACACCCCCCTCACCTCTACCAAATGCCCTGTCCACTTCTATCAACTTAACCCAGATCTTCCCCTACGCGTGGGAACCTCACCAATGCCCAGTCTAACGCACCCGCCTAAGCGACTCGATCTATCCAAAAATAAATCCGCTCCGCCACCTAGGAGACAAACTCAATCCGTGCCAATATCACAATCAAAACCATCATCGTCATACCTACCTTCCATATTAGGACCCCATCCCTCTACCTTACATCAATATATCATACCTCCTGCGTTTTCTTCAAAACAACCTACGCCTTCCGCACCTATACAGAAATTCCAGGGTATAACAACACCGTCACTCCGCGTATCCTGTCCACCTATCAACCCTAAAACAATTCCATCATCAAAAGATTTGTTTTCAGTCACTCCTATTTCCCCGTGGTTGTTTTCTGATACCACATTATCTGCGGCCTCATCATCCAACATAGCTTCTACGCCAAAGAAATCACGTTTAGTAAAAACCATGTATCAACACCCCTCGGCTAAACCACCACCCGGGCGAACCAATCATGCCCAAACATTACCAAAACCCGCACAACCAATACCTTCATCCTCTTCCGATTTTGGACCCACTCAAAGGATATTACGCCAAAATCCTTGCTATGTGGTGGAGAATGCGACCATTTCCCTACCTCCACTTAGACCTTATGACCCGTCTAAACCCCGACCTATGGGTTACGATGAGTCTAAATCTGCGCTTATCACCGCACACCAGGACATGATTTGGGAGGGATGCAAAGCTCTAAAAACCATCCTTCATCAGTCACCTCTCCCGGATAGAAAGATTAAGAAAGAACAACTTACGAAGGGAGAGACCTTTAGTTCCATTCCCTCTCCTATACCATCTGTCCCCGCCTCACCAAGATCTATCATTATTACAACCCCACCTCTTGAAGGACCATGAGTTATCCCAACCATCTTCCATCTCAGGTCTACGAGATTCAATATGATAGTGCGCTTACTCGAGGGCAGAAAAAAACAATGAGGAAAGCAAAAGAAAACAACCTGCGGCATCCTTTCCTCCGCCAAACTCCCGATTGCACCACCACTAAAATGGTCATTCGCGGACCCGCCCTATCCCGTATCTTATGGCATTGCCCCCCGAAATATGATTAAACAGCTTTCACAATCGCCGGTAAAAATGAAACTGTATGATCTCATTAACTGCTGAATTCATCGACAAGCTCTCGTTGAGAATCCTTCAAGGGATAGAGGTTTTACCTAATGAAACCCTTGCCGTCGCCTCCATTATAAACACAATCACGTTAGCTCTCTCACCAAAAACCCCCCCACTGCCCCAACCACTTCTGTTCTCTGTACAACAAGCTGTTGCAGTCAGTTTCTCTGAAGATGAAATTGTCGACGTGGGTACAAAGACCCCTGACCTGCCCTTTTCATCTCCGCTTACGATCCGAGATATTCAGAGTTACGTCGGGTTATGATTGACTGGGGGCGCTAGCCTAAAACATTCATCTCTTCAAAATCCTTCCAACAGGAGTGAACATCCCTTCTAGTTACATGTGTGCAAACCCATCATGTTGCGGTATTCAATGACGCTATTACTTCTACCTTAGGCACCGTGATCTCAACATTCACGTGAACAACTTTACCCAAACTCTTCTATGTTTGGAGGGAGGAGTTCCATATTAATATATTGTTGGGCGTCCTTGGATCCTGAGCCATGGGATGCGTTCCTCACTATTACATAGATGCATAAAATTGAGAGTAAGAGGGGAAGTCTTAACAGTTAAAGCTGACCCTCCCCCCTTTAAAACATGAATATGTATACCGCCCCATCCCTAACGATGTGGCTTATACCAAATCAAGACACTGTTGACATTCAACCCAACCATCCTCTCAATGTAGCTCACCGCGCCACGGCCTTCATTGATGTGAAACCACCATCGCAAAAAACCACTTACCTTCCCGCAGCTTAACTTCCAACCTTCGACCCCTTGTAGATGTTTTTAAGTGCCTTATGTGGGGGAGTACCACCTAATAAGTTTAGTTCTTTCCCTACCCCGAGGCGTAGGGACCATTAATGCACATCCAACCTACGACCGTTGAGTGCTGGGGGAGATAATCTGGTTACGGAACCACCCCATTGCCGCATAACCTAACGTATGGGGTGTTGACCATCCTCCATTACCCCTGAAACCTCTCTTGGTGTGGTTCCTTTCCAATCCAATTTCAATACTGACAAATGCGTTCGCCCAACCTTCTTGACTCGTTGTGATTGGAAAGGCTTTGGTTTGGTCTTCTTACGAAAAAAGGGCCGACATACATCATTCCTGTGACTACCACGTTAAACACAATGATCGCAAGTGGTCTCGGTTTTCCTGAAAAACCTACACAGGAAGAACCCTCCTGTCAGCTGTATCCTGAAGAAGAAGAGTCCCATACAAACCATAATCACCCACTTTGCCATAATCACCCGCAGATCATTAACACCATGAATCATCCCTCCTAACTTTTTTTTTCATAATTGCGATCTCATAGGTCCTCTCACTATCAAAAAGAGATAATGACGAACCCCCCCCCCATCTTTCTTTTGCCCTTCTTTTTCCAGACATGATCGAGAGGAGGATTCGCCTTTGATTAATGTGGTTGATATGCCAGGATGACGAATCAATCTCAATTACCTTGGCGCGGAGGTTCTATATTCACGAGCCCTTACCATCTGAAACCCAAACTATGCTGAAGAATCTCCATAGAAATCAATATCCACACGGAGGAGGATCCTCACATTGTGAAGATTGGACAATCCCTTAACACATCAGACACAAGCCGCCTTTACTACCTTTCTCGTGCTCGCAACCAAGCTTTCGCATGGTCTTACGCGGACATGCCAGGAAATTGATCCTACCATCGCCGTCCATAACATCACCCTAAACCCCGATTCCAAACCAGTCAACAGAAATTGAGAAAAATGCATCCACGCATTGCTCTCTTGGTCAAAGAGGAGCTCCAACGACTCCTTTCTGTTTCCTTCATCTTGCCTATTGCTATCCTCAATGGATTTCTAACATCGTACCCTGTCACTATAAGCGACAGGGGGGACTTCGGATATGCACAGATTTCCAGGATCTTACCCTCGCTTGCCCTAAGGATGACTTCCCCTTACCTAGCATTGACCAACTTGTTGATCTAACTGCAGGTCATGAGATGCTCTCTCTCATGGATGGCTTTTCAGGATACAACCAAATTTTGGTTGCCCCTGCCGATCAACACAAAATTGCCTTCATAACTCCTTGGGGAAGCCTTCTGTTATCGTGTTATGCCCATTTGGCCTTAAGAATGCTAGTGCTACCTATCAGCGGCTATGACCTACATTTTTCATGACATTATGCACACCTATCTTGAAGACTATGTCAACGATCTTCTCGGCAAGTCTAAACATCGTAGTGAACATCTCGATGTTTTAACCATTATTTTTGATCGCCGTTACAATATTCTGTCCGCCTTCAACCGAAGAAATGTGTCTTTGGTGTTCTTTCAGGAAAACTTCTTGGCTTTATCGTCTCTTTGCGTGGCATTGAGGTCGATCCATCTAAAGTCAAAGCTATCCTAGAAATGCCCCCCACCCAAAATCTCAAACAATTGCGTAGTTTACAAGGTAAGCTTCAATCTATCTGACGTTTCATCTCCCAACTCTCGGATCGGTTGTCAACCTTTCCATCACCTCCTTAAAAAGGATATTGCATTCCCATGGAGCGAAGAATGTCACCAAGCCTTCGAAGCTCTCAAATCCTATCTCTTGCAGCCACCCGTGCTTATCCCACCCCAAGACGACCGCCCTTTCTACCTTTACCTTTCCACCACCGACCATGTTGTAGGAGCCATGCTTGCACATCGTGACTCTGAGAATCGCGAACAAGCCGTTTATTATATAAGTCGTGCTTTGGTGGACTATGAGACTAGGTACACACATGTAGAAAAATTGTGCCTTGCCCTATCATTCGTGGCCACCAAAACTCTGACACTACCTTCTAAATCACAAGACTTTCGTCATCACCAATACAGACCCCATCCATTACATGTATGCCAAACCTCATCTGAACCAACGCATTGCTAGATGGCTCATGATTCTCGCCGACCTCAGACCTTGAGTTTTTCCACCAGAAATCAATCAAAGGACAAACCATCGCAGACCAACTTGCGGAAGCTCCTTTACTTGGGGAACAATTTACCAATTTCACATTTCCCGACGAACTCATCGCTACTCTTTCCCTCACGGAGGATTCGTACCCAATGACCCTCTTCTTCGATGGATCTAAATGCCAGCGTGGCGGAGGAGCCGGCGTTGTTCTCATTCCCTCTCAACGCTGAACCTATGCCTCTTTCATTCCGACTTGATTTCCCTTGCACTAATAATACAGCGGAATACGAGGCCCTTGTTCTGGGTCTCCAAGTTGCGGTACACTAGGTATCAAATCTATCAACATTTTTGGCGACTCTCAATTGGTAGTCAATCAAGTTATGGGCATCTACCAATGCAAAAACGGAGGAACTTCAAAAATACAAACACTACGTGATTCACTTTCTAGCCTTTATTTTACCCACTATTCTATACAAACCATTCCCCGCTCCACCTAACAAATTTGCGGATACTATGGCTTGCTTTAGCCTTGCAAATTCCCGCCGCGCCAACTGACTCTGAATTATTCGTCGTGGTCCAACAAATTTTTGCCCCATCCTATTCAAACCCCAGTAGTTTGTATGATAAATAATGTGTCTACTTAAGTTCAAGGATACCTTGGTACCACCAATTTCATGATTATCTTACAATCTTTGTCCTCACACCTGACCTTACTAGTAACGGCAAATGTGATTTTCTTAAAAGTGTTTCGCGTTATGTTGTCATGGGGGGACTCCTCTATAAACGTGGCTTTGATGGCATCCTCCTTCGCTGTCTAACTGGCGCGGAGGCCACTCATACCATCCAACAGGTCCATGCGGTATTTGTGGTGGACATTTTAGCGGCCTTGCCGTGCCAAACGAATCCTTCGCCTTGGTTATTATTGGCCTACTCTCAATAACGACTGCTACGAATATGTTAAGCGTTGGTGTTATGTGTCAGCAACATGCCAACCTTCAACATACTCCTAGCCACCCACTCCAGATCGCTCGAGATCTTTGGCCCTTCTCACAATGGGGTTTAGACCTTATTGGTGAGATTCACCCAACCTCTTCACAACGTCACCGTTGGATAATCACAGTGACCGAATATTACACAAAATGGGTGGAAGGCTATCCACTCATTTCAATCAAAAAAATAAAAAATTGTCGAGTTCATTAACCACCACATTATCTGTCGTTTTGGTGTTCCTCATCGCCTGATAACAGATAATGGAAAATCTTTCAAAAACAAGTTGTTGCAAGACCTTTGCGACAACTTTGGTATCAAACTTAGTTTCTCATCACCCTACTATCCACAGCCAATGGGCAAGCCGAGTCCTCTAATAAAACACTAACCAAAAATCCTCATGAAAGAAAGTTGTCAATGAATAGAAAGACATGGCTACGATCACATCCCCTTGCACTTTGGAGACTTATCGTACAGCATTGTACCTCCTAATTGCCAACACCTTTTTCTGTGGATCCGGTGTACCGAGGCCTGTTTTGCCTCCTCCAAAATAAAAATAACCTTACCTTAGACTTCTTTTAGGATATTCTCACCAACGATGATTTACGCCAAGGAGCGGTTTTTTAGCCCCCAATTGGAGCTTTTGACGAACGCCGTCTTACAATATGATCACCTTCAAATCTATCAAAAACGAATAGTAAACGTGCTTATGATAAGCGAATACATGAGCTACCTTTAAGGTTGTGATCTGTCCTCAAAGAGAATCAACATGTACCAACTAGAAAAGAGCAAACGTGGGAAAAATTTGCTAACAATTGGAGGGGCCTTATATAATCACTCACACCTAGGTCTTGGGTTACTTATCGTTAGATCGCTTAATGGTAAACCGGAGCCTGAACCCTTAAGGCCCGGCATCTTCACCATTTACTGTTGAATTAGTGTTATTATTCACTCTTATCTACCTGCCACTCGCCCTTGAGACTCACTTACCCCCCACTACAAACACTCTGTTTTCCTACACTCTAATAACAATCAAGCCTCACATAGTTTGATTCTCACGCCTACCCTTGATGATGCTTCCCTGTTAGGGTCTAGTCCATTTGACTTCAAAAAGTATTAAAATAAGCCGTTATTCTTATGGATTTTCTTGAGTCAAAATTACTACCTAAACTAGATGCTTAAGCCAAATGAAACAAAAAAATCTAGTCATCTAAATGAAAATATAGAGCTCCTCGGAAGGACAGCTATATGCGAAACATTGCTGCTATTATATATAGACTGCTCCCCAAAGGAAACTATGCCCTTAAAATATATCTGGCTACTATAAATAGACTGCTCCCTCAAAGGAATGGAAAGAAAGATACACAGTAGCCTTATCAGAAGCTTCTCGCATTGATCAGCTTCGTGAAGACCTCAAGAATAAACAATCAATATCCCTTGTAGACTTCCCGCATCGATCAGTCTACATTTCAATAAAAGAAAAAGCCTCATTCAAAGGACTTTTGAGTCATGGAACTTGTCTATTTAGGGTAGGTTCTCTTTCGTCAGAACACTCACTTTGTAATAAGTTCTCCGTACCTCAGCTATATCATCCACCTCACCTCACCATTTTGTTTCAACTCAATGGACGTAATGTAACGCTCGATATATTGTGATCACACAACTCTTTTCACCTATTGACTTCTCGTCTATGCATGGTACCTAGGGCCCAAGCTCGTTCTACGTGGTGTGGTTTGTTTAGCTCTCTTCTCTACGGAGCAACTCTTTCTACTTTGCCTCGCATCTAGGATTATGTGTTAACCTTAATCAGGACCCGATTCCTACTAATTGAGTAGGCTAACTTCGCTTCCCTCAGACCTTTTACAGCATCACCAATTCATTACACAACACCCATCCACCTTACCTTTACTAATCTTAATATTTTGTACCAACCAACCAATTACCTAAACCGTACCCAATTACCTGAATTCGCCTCTCCTTAATCTAAGGAGAACTACATTGGTCTGAGGCCCCTCCTTGCTTTGTGCAATGGGCTATGTAGGCAGCACTTCGGAGACATGGGGTCTCCCAGGTTAGCTCGACCATCCCCTACCATAACCTATCCTGTGTGGTGAATATAAATATTTTTGTATTTCTATTTGATCACAGTCCTCTTATCTTTTCAAAACACCGCGAAAATCAAAACACAAACAATCTTATTATTATCGTAACTCAAATCAACATACATATCAGTTTATTTAGATGTTAAAACAAATACATCTTCTCTATCATCGACATGCAGGTCGGCATCCCTATTTATTCTTATACCTTGCTAACATTTACTCAGACCCTCACGCCTCATCCCGAACTAGGTGTGATCTGATCGTCGACCCCCTCGCCGGGGCCTCTCCTGTCCTCAAGGTACCACGGCTATTGGTACCGCCAACTGATATGCCAATCTCTACTGCTCACATATGAATACGCCCTCTCGCATGGAGACTCCAGCCTCTAGTCTCCCCACCGTGACTCCGCAACCACTACAATCCTTTGTCTCATTCCCTACGTTTGGAGTGCGGAACCAAACGCTTGTAGGACGACCTCTCTCTGTAATCACGCTATGTCAGGGTTCTCACGTATACCTCGCCAGTTCACTACCCACCATAATCTATAGGCCTCTGCGTTCCCGCATCCATTACCCGGCAAATCGGCTGCTAACCTCTTCAGGCTTCGGAGGAGCGGCCAGGGAGGTGCGAATGCTGCCTCGTTTGTCGATCCTCCTATATGGGCTATAAGCAGGGGATATCCTGCAACAATCCAATTATCACCGCACGCGATCTATAGGAATCCTCTCACTACTCACCCGGACCTGTGCCCTGACATCCACCTCAAGTCGCTCTTACACCCCTCAACTCCTCAGCTATGTTCTTTTACCATATAGTTGCCATAATGGCCTCCAAAATATCCGCACTGTCACCTCTCCCATACCTGCCTGTAATACTCAATAATCACCCGTCACGGCCTGGGATCTGGCCTCTTGTTCTGTCTGGACCCAATCGTCCTGAATCCCAACCTTCTGCACTCCAGTTTCTCCCGCTGGATGGGTCGGCCTATGTGCAGTCGCACACAAACTAATGCTCATAGGCCCAACAGTGTGAAATAAGTATGAACTATCCAGTGTCGTCCTGTTGATTTCGCCTACAAGCCCATAAACCCCTGTTATAGCGGCCGTCCAAATATGCAAGTGCCCATGCAAAAGTCACATTCCTTTCTATCATCTCCCAAATAACCCACATCCCAATGCCTTTGGAAATCTTCCCCCTTCCGCCCTCGGGATAAGCGATAATACCCCTACCGGCTATCATTAATATCACTGCTAACCTTGTCTCCTCAGGGTGTTGCTGCATACATTACTGCCCATAGTAAAAAACCTCGCTGTGTAAATCTCATGCGTATGAACCAAATACGCTGTTTATCGCTCCCCGTGCCACCGCTAGTAGTGCCTGATATACTGGTTCTCCTGTAAAGGGAGTCTTCAAAATCTGGAAAACACATCTTCCAATGTTACTTGTTCATCCTCCCCTGTTGGCAGATAAAAGGGATTTGTCTCGGGATTCCATCTCATCAATCAATGCCTGCAACATAGCATGATTACGGTGTGATTCGTGAATAATAGCAGATTCCACTTAACCCCAAACGATTTATCAATGTCCATTCAGCTGGTGTTACATCCGCTCGGATTCGTGACAACAGTGCTGGCACACTATCATTCATCCTCAATCCGCCTCTGCCTACATACACCAAAAACAACAAACAACCATTCAATCCGTCAGGGTTTTCAAACATCTGGAATTCCTCCATAAACCGGTATCGGTTATACATAACCGATATCGTTGAGTAACCGATTACCGGTTCTTTCTAACCGCGACCGGTCACTGTCAATTACATACATCGTGCCTAAAACAACCACCTACGACAATAAATTGCTCGTTTATTCTATTCCTCTCTGTATACACAGACATACCCGAAACCCGTGATTACCTACACGTAACACTTACCTCACCTATAACCCTTACGATCATGTTTTCTTCTTCATATCTACCCACTTAATCTCTTATTCATAACACATGCAAAAAATCAAATCACACACCAAAACATTACCTCTAGGGTTGCAGTAACTTAAGGGTGGCCCTTGTCTTCCCTCTTGTCCCTGCCTGCTTGGGATGTTCTCCTCGTCCTGCCATTATCACCACTCTTTTCAAATTCGTCTTTCTACTTTCTGAATCTCCGATCGCATCCACCTTCCTGTCTCTCTTCTCCTTATCACTCAAATCTCTCATGCAAGATTAACCTGTCTCAGTCGTCAAAAGCATCGCGTTCGCAGATTTAACCTCTTGCATGGCTCTAAAATAAAAACTTAAGTTGCCACCCCTAGCTTTTTATTTTTAGAAACTCAGTACCTAAATAACCGGTATCGCGTTACTTAACCGATACTGGTCTATTCAGCCTACCGATATCGGTTCCCTAACCGATATCGTTACACACCTTCTTTTCTCAACACGTTCTTTTCTTCTTTTCACTAAATTTTTGTCGCGCCCGCCTCTTTTCCTGCATAAACAACACAATTTACCACACTTTCGTTCATCCACCACACAGTACATTACAATTTCATTGACAACATTATTTTATACAAATACACAAACCATCAACCTACGGATATCAAGAAACTAATCAATCTATACATCATTTGGAATCAACTCATCAGTTACATATATCACAAGTCACAAAACCACCAATTTAGTTCACATAATCTGACATTCTATATTACGTGGAAAAACAAAAACATCAACATCATCATCTATCAACATGTCAACTAAACTTATCATACATTATATATTACCAACCATTAACAAAAAATAGTTAAAACCATTTTGAAACACTACACGTGGAATCAAAACATCTCTCTAATATATACAAATTTTTCAAAAATACATGTGCCCTAGCATCGGGCCTCTGGATCTCATAATCCACCCAAGCTGGCACGCAGGCTGCAATAACTGTCAAAAAATCTCGACTCGGCTCGCAGCCGGCCCTTCGTATCAAAAATAGATATATATCGGCTCGCAGCCGGTATCCACTTATACACCCTACTCGGCCGGCAGGGCCAGATACAAAAAATAATAAATGAATACATGAATAATACATAGGCGACGCAGGCCTCTTATCAATACACCTGATTCGCAGACCGGTGCCCATCATATCAATTACACCATGTCTGGGATCTTCAACTCTCCCCCCACCGTCCTCGCACCCTCTCCCGCTGCCCTGGTGCCTCCACCTCCTGCCTGTGACGGACCCACCAGCTGTGGCTGCCCTCCCTTGAGACCTCTGGCTTCGAGAGGGTCTCTTGCTCTATTGTGCCGCATAGGGCTGATAATTCAGCCCCGGTACCATCAAGAAATATCCTGATAGTAGGGGCCTCCGCTCTAGCCGTCCAATGTAACGCTCTCGAGCCACCGTATACTGGGGCTGGTCCCCTGGACACCTACTAACCAGTGCCCCCTTGTGCCTGTGCTGGTGCCGCTGGTGAGCCCTGTGGCTTGGGACCTGACCTATACCTGTGCCTGGGGCTATGGCTATACGCTGCTGGTGTGGTGCCTGGGTAACCTGTGCTGCTGCCTTACCTGAACCTGCACCTGTGGCTTGTGGTGCTGGTGTGGTGCTGCCTATTGGCCTGTGCCTGAGCCTGGGCTAGCGCCCCCCTGTAAGACACCTATCCTGTTCGTTGCTAACAGCTAGCTGCCCCTGTAAGAGCTGCATCTGACCCCTAGCTGATCTCTGCTCTCCTGAATCACGCAAGCCAAGTCTGGCTGTTAGGCGGTACTTATCCTGGCTCATCTCTGCCCAGCCCCACCACACTGCTGATATGCTCCCGTGCACCCAACGATCATCGTATACCCTCACCTGCTGCCTCTCTGCTACCCAATTTGGATCAAAGGCTGTGGTGCAGTAGTGACCATCACATACATCTCTCCATATAGTGAGGAACGGGAGGTGGCTAATGTACTGTCGCAGCCCCATATGCCTGCGTACCCCTCTCCAGGGGTATACTACTCGTACTTCCTCCCTGGCCTCGTCCCTACGTATCGCAGGAATGTGTACTGGATTAGGCGCAACTGTTAAATACGGCTCCTCTGCCAGGAATGAGTGACCTCTGTAGGTCTCACATACAATGTCTACTACTGTAAGGCCCTCGAGCAGATGTCTATAGTATGCCACATCCCGACCTGCCAATAACTATCGTGGCTGGCCCACCAACCCCCAAACCACTGAAAGCCTATATCTATATATGACCTGTGGCCCCTGGCTGCTGGGGTAATCCTACTGGTCTAATGCATATGATGTGCTCATATGCCCAACAGTGAAGCAAAAATGTCGAAACAAATCCCAAATCGCCTCATCCGGCGATAGCCCCACACGCTCTCTATATAACTGCACCAGGTATACTGGTGCCCAAGCATAACAGTGTGCTCCTCCACCATCTCATGTAGCACCCCATCAGTGCCCCATGGAAAGCGGCCTCCCTCTGAGTCTGGGAGGGCGAAGCAGGTGATCCCGATCATCATCAACACGGCAAGCCGTGTCTCATGTCGGTGCGCACGGTACATATCCCCATACCCGATACTCGCGCGCTGTGATATGTCAATAGCGCGGCTGCATCCCCAAAAACCTGTAGGATGCTGTCCATGGCTGTCTCTGCATCCACCTGAAAGACTGCCTCTCCATCGATAGGTAATCGAAGGATGCGATACACATCCTCCAATGTGATGGTCATCTCTCCAGTCGGGAGATGGAACACATTGGTCGCCGGATCCCATCTCTCGATGAGGGCAACCATCAAACTATGATCTCTGTCGATCGCTCTGTATCGCTGGACTCCGCCGAGTCCCACCTCGCGCATGATAGCCCAGTGTGCTGCAGACACATGTGGTCGCATCCGGCTCAACAGTGGGGGCATCCTGTCCCGCATCGTCAGCTGCTGACGTGCCTGCAAAACCAACCCACAACATTAGCCCTACTCTTTATCACAACATCTACTTTACCCTCTATACCCCCTTTTTATCCCCCCGACCCACACCCCGACTCTCTAACACCCAACACCCTCTAACCCACCTACCTTCTCCACACCCGACTCCCTAACACACCCCTACCCACCTATCTTCTTCCCAATATCCCACTCCCTCTTCACACCCAAACAAAAAAAACAACCCCCCACCATACTACCACACAACCAAAACGATACCAAACAACCAAATCCAACAACCGAACACAAATAAAATCAACATCAAAACATCCCTATCCCACCCCAATCATACCAAAACCCAAACTAAGCACAAAAACTAACCACAAACCAAACAAACCACACAACAACCCAAACACCAAAAAAAAAACCCACACAACCAAACCAATAAACCAAAAAAAAAAAAAAAAACAAAAACAACAAAACCAAAAAAAACCAAAACACACAAACAAAAACAAAAACAAAAAACCAAAAACAAAAACAACCACAACATAAACACAACACCCACCGACGCCGGCCGATATACGACGACCGACGCCGGTCAAACACAAAGCACCGTGACCTGAAAATTTGCGACCGATGCGGTCGCTTAGTATTACGACATCGGTCGCTGTATTTTTACCCGGAGCCGAACCCCCGCGCGGCCCCCCAACCTACATTTTTTCATTTTTCTCCCTCTCTACCCACCCAAACACCCTAAAAAAAACCTACCCACCCGCCGCCTCGGCTTATTTCACCTATCTACCCTCTCCCTTTTTCAAATTATTTCCATTTTCTAATTATTTCCTAAAAACATGTACATTCCTACCCAAACCCCAAATCTAGCTTAATAACATCAAATGAACACAATGCAAGGTTTCGAACTTACCGGTACGACGACACGTCGTCGTGGTGGGATGGGTGGTGGTGGTCCCAGCTGGTCCAGCTCCTCCTGCTCCTCCTGGCTGTGCCATGGCTCCAAATGTCCTCTTCTGGGTCCTCAACCAATCAACTACTACTCCTCCTCACTCGGGCCCGCCAATCACCTCACTTCTCCACTCAACTAGTGCCACCTCAGCCAAAATACACCAATATCAATATTTCCACTCAGACAACTTAATTTGGTTTCCAAATTGACAAAGTGACAATGACCGGCCGTATTTTTTCTTTTTATAGGTTTTTAACATAGAACCGATACCGGTCAAATCGTGCCCTAAGGAACCGGCGTCGGTTATCTAACCGGTACCGGTCATAGATAACCGATATCGGTTTTGTCCTTTTTTACCCAACTTTTTGCCCTTATTCACTATGTTCCCTTTCCCACCACATTGCCTCTTTACCACATCGCCTATATGCTCCATTGCTCTTTAGCCGTTTTTTACTTCACCGGCCCGACCCAAGGCCGCAACCAACCACTCCGGCCCGACCCAAGGCCCAAGGCACCCCAACCATTTTTGGCCCGACCCACCCAAGGCCTCACCCTAACCATTTGGCCCGACCCAAGGGCCGTCCCCCAACCATTCGGCCCGACCTTAAGGCCGTCACCCAACCAATTTTGGCCCGAACCCAAGGCCTGACCCACCCTACCCACTTTTGCCCGACCCAAGGCCTCAACCTACCATTTGGCCCGACCCAAGGCCTCACCCTACCCATTTGGCCCGACCCAAGGCCTCACCCTACCCATTTGGCCCGACCCAAGGCCTCACCCTACCCATTTGGCCCGACCCAAGGCCTCACCCTTCCCATCCGCCCGACCCAAGGCCGCCACCCAACAACTTGGCCCGACCCACGGCCGTACCACTTCAATACCTTACCCAACATCAACAACATACACTTTTATCCACCCATCATATAGTTTTTTGTTCAATCGAGCTCACCTGTTCGTGTTTTAGCATGATTAGGGTCCTTGACTTGATCTGTCGACCAACTTTGCCTAGACCTAGACCGTGACGTTTATCTCAACCAAACCAACCATTTGGTACTGCCGAACATGCCTAAACGTTCCTGTACCTTACCTGTTATATACCCTGGAGCTACTTCCTATGCCTTGGATACCAGGATTATATCACCCTTTTGGATAAACTATCGACCTTTGCCTATGCATTGCTGGTTTGCTCGTCAAATCATGTACCCTAGTCGCACTATTGCATTTCAACGTGCGTCTGCTTCCTTGGACCTACCCCACCATCTCCCCATCATCTCTACACCATTTACCCTTTATCAACCCTATCCCTGATTTCAAGATCTCTCAATCTGTGATAGATTTGAGGGGGATTACCTATACCCTTAACAGGAGAACCACTTCATATTATTGTCCGTGCAGCTTTACAAAACAAGCTACACGACAATAAGGGGCTAATGTAGACACCAATTTGTGTCTTACGACCCCTTGTGACCCGCATCTCATTTCGCAACCTAACCTCATCACCTAAACCTTACACAATTATTTATTAATTACCTTGTAATTGATAAATCCACATCACCTTACCTGCCACCTCATTTTTTGCCACCTCATCATGACCTAGTCCTAACCCTAAACTAACCTAATAAGACCTATAACTGGTCCACACCTACACCCATGACTAATGACCCCTTTCTCGCACCCAAAAACCGACCTTCTAGTCACTTGACCAAGCCCGCAACTAATCTCTCGGGAGAAAAGCAGGGAAAGTGGGATTTTACTAAAATAGCCTACTTTTTCCTAACCGATACCAATTCCTACTCGACCGCCGTCGGTTACATAACCGCCATCGGTTCCCTATAAATGGGCTCCCCAAACCAAAAACAAAGGTGGAAGGATTTTTGGGATCAACAGAGATCAGCAGGAGCGATCAAGAGAATCCGGATCTTTTTACTTGGCCAGCAGAGACGAGTGAAGAAACCAGAAGAGTTTGCAGCAAAGGAGATCAAGCCCAAAACTGCAACGGAATAGCCAGAAACCTGTGATACTCAGCTGATCATCGGGAGGGAGATCTCTCATCTTCTGTGTGTCAAGCCATCTTACCTAAGTTCTGCCTTTGTCATCAGAGTTCCTGGACCTGCATCTTCGTCAATAACCAGTAAGTTACATCTTGCATGTCCTCTTTAATAACATTTCTTAGACTTTTTGAATCACAGTCCCCATAAATCCATTCCTAGATCCACTACCCAACGTGTCATTGCATCTAACTATCATTCATTTACCTCTCACCATCTCATTACCTAATATCACTCATATACCAGCCTTACCAACAACACCGTTACCCTACAACACAACCACCCCATAAAACAACCAACCTACAGATCCTAGACCATACCGATATCGGTTATCAGCAACCGGTATCGGTTATTGTGACTCAAAACCAGAAATCAGCCTTTCCCCTACCCGTCTCAACGAAGCAAATTTAATTGATATTTTACAGTTTTTGGTGTTAATTCATATTAGCAGGGGAACTGACCACCTTCGAAAGGAAGTTTTATATTTCCTGGGCCCAAGGCAGTTCCCTCATTTATTGTCTAATCAAAATCTTGTGGTCTTGTGTTCTTATTTGCAGGTAGTCCTTCCAAGACAAAAAGGAGTTCTTCGCAGTCAACCTGATCTTTCTCTACGGTACGCGCACACCATCTCGACATTCAACAGGTATTCCTCCTAGCCCTAACCTTATCTGTTTCTAAAAGGAATGAAAGGATAGAAGTAACTCTATTCCCAGAAGCCGCTTCATGAAGAGCAACAGTCAAGGGACAAGAAGTCCCTCCTCTTTAATGGGGGAGAGGTTCCCTTATTTAGAAACGAACCGTATTTACAGTCAATATACAAAACATGATTTTCTTGTGGAACTTGGATATTTTACGAAGTGTTTTCTATAAGGATCATCAATTGTAAAAGGACTGAGGAAGGAGAAAATGAGAACTAGAAGAAAGGCACCATTTAGAATTATAGATGACAGAGTAATTCTTTATGCATGCGAAGGTACAGTGAATTGAAACAAGATCATTTGTATCATACTAATAAGATGAAATTTGAAAGACAACAAAGTTCTATCAATAACATCTGCAAGAATACAAAGCTTCTTAATATAATATAGACAAATGATCTTAACAAGATTAAATGAAAAGCTTAGGGATAAAAGAGATCAGATAGATGACAGAGAATGAAAAGCCCTTCTGTATTGATTTCTTTATGATTTATTTACACTTTTAGAAAATAAGCCCAAGTTCTTCCTCCTTCAAAATGGCGAGGAGAGGCATTATTAGTTTACAATTCAGTTACTCTCGGTAACTACTTCTTTTAACTAAAGATTAGTTAAGGATTGCCAATTGCAATACCTCAACTTATTACAATAAATCCGAGAAAAAGAATTGGAAGAGAAGAGAGAAATAAAGGAGAAGAAGACAGGTGCTTATGACTGGGAGGGACCCACTGACTTCAAAATCCACTGCCTGAATCTCTTCAATCCTCGGCTATGTCTCTGCCACGTGGGACTGACGTTGTTGGCTATAGACTGGGTCCAAAATCTTGAGGCACTTCTCCATTTCCTTATCAAACTTGACATGAGTATGATAGTCTTTATTTGCTTCTTCAATAGCAGATTGAAGAGATCAGATCTTGGAAATGGAGCTTTCCTTGAACAGATTTCCTTTGACAAAAGCTCTGAATTGAGCTTTGATTTCTTGTAGGGAGAGAGAGACACACCAGAAGTTTCATCTGAAGATGACAATTGTATATCTTTGAAAGCAGATACAACTAGTGTTTTGAAAGCCTCTCCCTTCTGCCAACTATTCTTCAATTCTCCCGAAGCCTTGTAGTTGTCACTGAAGATCTTCCACATTGAACAGGGCCATGTAGTGCTTGATTTTGGGAGACAATTATGGCATTATCCAAAACCTTACTCAAGCCAAAAGAATGTTTTCATCGTTGTAGCAGTCCCATGGAGGTCCATATACAAAGCAACTGAGCTCCAAATTTAAAGAGAGCTTTATCTTGCCCCAATAGGGAAAGAATAGATGGGAGCTTGGTTGAATCTTGTGTTTCACTTTCTTGATGAACATTGCCTGGTGACAGAGGTGATGTGGGAGGACCACTAGCGAAAGCCATTTTAAAGCATGTCATGAAATCCTCAGTGCAGAAATGCCAAATTGGCGGTAATAGTAGGTGAGTCTGGTCATCCTTGGACAGGAAATATGAACTCAGAAGTCAAACGATGGGGAACTTCACTGGGATGAATTAGGGGGTTTAGAAACTTAGCATGCTGAGATTTTGAGCACCTGTATCTGCACATGTTGGTAGTAGATTGGGAGGGTGACAAGCGAAAGCCAAACCAACGTCTATCCCATGAAGATTGGGAAGGATCATGTGGAGCCAAAAATGGATGCGGGAATTTTAGATCGTCACATCGCTCTTGAGCAAAAAATAGGGAAGGAAAGTCAGATGGCTGAACTTCACTATTCAGTCCTTTCCGATTCGGGAACGTTTACTACATTCAAATGGTACCTGAGTGAGATATTTTATGCTTGGTTTCAATGAAATTTGATACTCTTCAGGTTGGATAGAAAATTGGGTTAATAAGTATTCAAACGAATTGGGAAGGAATGGCAGAGGAAAATTTAAAAGGATAAATGCGCACAGGAATTTAATGGGGTCAAGGTTTCGATTGATAGATAACATCATGGCGGAAGTACGCAGGGGGTTCAACTCGTTAGATTGCCGTTTAGGAGGGAGAAAAATGACGCACATTTAATTCATACCATGGAAACAATGGAAAAGCAAGTATTGAAGTAGAGCGGTCCTTTTGAAAAATCCCCCAGACGAAAATGGCAACAATGGTCATTTGGACATTTGGGACAAAAAGTTCCGTTGGGCCCGAAAAGAACAGACTTCGGGTGAACCGTCCAATCGGGGAACAGATGGCCCATTGAACTTGGGACACGCGGGACAAAATGTTCGACACCGGCCCGAAAAACAAAAAGAAATCGTGACCACAAATTTTTCCTTAAAAAAATTTTCATGGAATTGCACAAATGTTAGCAAATATCTTTAACAGATCACCTGAGTAGTAGTCTGATTTTCTACAAGTGAAGAGGGTAGGGAATGTTTCTTCAAGGCTACAATAGGAACTGGATGTTGTGCATTGAGAGCAAGTGGGCTGCTACCTGGAAGTTGACGTAGGGTTGTTCTGAGCCATTCTAATTGGTCTTAAAACCCTTGTTGACTGAATGAAAGGCCCCTACCAGGTGGATGGAGGAGTGAGAGAGTTCTATTGTTGGAGATGGAGACTTTGAATCCTTCTTCCTCTTTGCCTTCTTCTTGGAGATAATTGCAGGTATTCAAACAACACTTCTTCTTCTCCAACTCTTGACCTTGTGGTGATTCTTCTCATGAGTTTTTAGGCCTGCACTTGGAACCAGCTAGTTCTTCCCCTTGGAGTCACTAGATATGCAATTAATAGTTCTTTTTAAGAAATAAAAATGCAGCAGATGCACATCAACCTTGCTGCAAATAAAAATGAGACCTCTGGTCCCACCAGGCGTGCCAAAACTGTTGTTGTAGACTCACAGCACCCCTGGATGCAGATCAGGGTTCTAGGTTGATCACTCTAGCATCCAGTGTGATTGCACAACATGGAAACCTCTCTCCAAGTGTGGGGACTTGTGAAACTGAGAGAGGAATCTCCAGATTAGAGGCTGGTTCCTCAAACTCCTCTGATTTAGATCTATATTTTGCAAAACTACAGAGGTTCAGATCCTAATCCTACTCTAAATTGCAAGGGGGCAGGGATAGAAATACAAAAATTGAAACTAACTGAAGATGGTGATGCACCAAAAGGAGTGGTGAAACATTTCTGTTAAGCAAATAGACACAAACTAGAGATTTGCAACATGAAACATACACAGGATGATAAGATATAACTTAGGATCTGAAATGAAGCAAATAATACAAACAAAGGACTGAAAACCATTCACAAAGTTTGCATTATCATTTCCAGTATCCAAATCACTGCATTACAACCTCAGAGAGGTAAAAACTATTACAATCTTTTGGAGAGGTCTAGTTCTTGCATCAACCACCTGCTGGAGGTGAAAGAAGAAGTTACTATGTCAAAATTGTTCCCCACTTTGAAATGAGCCAAATCTGGCTTTTACATTACATGGGTCGAGCCCAGGAGACAGAAAAGTAAAAAAACATGAGAGCCCATCCCTCCTCGACTACAGATGCATTAAAACAGCATGGGGAACCTTACAAACCCATACCCTATCATTTTGACTGAATTACAGGAGAATGCGACCCATTCTGCATTAAATCTGGTCGCTGAAATGTCACTTCTGGCCATGAACACGTGTCAGAGCCATTTCTCAATTTTCTCTCTCTAGACTACACCAAAATTCAAGATTAACCCCAGAATCACATAGAGAATTTCATATGATTTCCGTTGATATAAAGAACGTGCAAAGCCGAGCTCTGGATCAAAAGATATGGAGATCTGAAGATTTAGGGCACAAAAAAGGTGAAACAAATTTTTAAATTTCTTCCCGCGCTTTGCCACCTAGATGACATGTGGCATGTGTTGATTGGTTGTCAGGGGCGCGGGGCAGACCTTTACTTTTAGCTTTTGGGTGAACTTCTTGCCAAATTCTCTAACTCCTCCCCGAGCTCCGCATTCCTTGCTCCATAGGACACGTGTCCTCTTCTGATTGGCTCAGGCTGACCCTTCAAAACTCGCCCTTTGACTTTTGGACTTTCTCCCTTGTGACACGTGTCATGATTTGATTGGTTCGCGGGCCTACCAGATTTTCACGTCCATTTATCCTGGATTGTCCCAGTGCTGTTTGGGACAAACAACTTCCGATCCGCCCGAAATGGGCTTCCCTGTCCCTTTTCTGCTGGGTGACACGTGTCATGATCTGATTGGCTCTCGGCTTTTTTCAGCTATCTGCGTCTTCCGCGTCCCTTTGTCCCATTTGTCCCAGACTGTTTGGGACAAATTCTTCCGATTCACCCGATTCGGCCAGTTCGCGTCCTCATGGCCCAAATGTCCCGAACTACTTAGTGTGAAAGTTCTCCTTTTCAGCCGATCCGGGCAGTTCGCGTCCTTCGCGTCTTCCTGTCCCAAATGTCCCAAAGTAGTTAGTCAATTTTCTTCTCCTTCGGCCGAACCGGCTTTCCGCGTCCCACGCGTCCCGATGGCCTGGATGTTCCTTCACCCTGTGGACTGCCTGGTGGCATTTCAGCCGATTCGCCCCCCGACCTCCCAAATGTCCCGATTGTCGCGAGGACTAGGACTTAGCCAATTTTTACAATTTTTTCTGGCCCAAGCTTATTTTTTGCAACTTTTTCGCATTTTCTCAGAGCTTGCTCTTTCCTTCTTCGGCCAGGGGAGTTAAAAAAAATCTGAGGGGACCCTAGAAACATGATTTTTCCCCTGAATCAATCCATTTGCCTGGGACTTGAGAATTCTGATGCATGTTATCAAATTAACCCTGGGGGGTGAATTTGGATAACAGTTCTTGTTTGTAGACTCGGCCTGGCCATTACCCTGAGGGTAATAGTTCGATGAAGTGCTTAGGTAAATACCATTCTTGACAGCCCACTCAGTCACCTTAGATCCAATGAATGCCAATGCATTATCAGAGATTATTGTAGCAGGTACACCAAATCTGGTTGTTATCCCCTCATAAAAGTCTAAGATGCTAGACTCATTTGCCTCTTTGAGTGCTACTGCTTCTGTCCATTTGGTGAAGTAGTCTGTGGCTATCAAAATCCATTTGTGCCCTTGGCTTGAAATGAGATTAATGACTCCAATGAAGTTCAAACCCCATTGCATGAATGGCTGGTCAACTGACATTGGATGCAATGGAAGGGTAGCAAGTCTCTCTTTCCCTGTGAAGAATGCACAATTCTTACACCTCTTGATCCATGCATAGCAATCACTGAAGATTTTAGGCCAATAATAGCCAGCCTTCATGATTTTTAGAGCTGTTACTCTTGGTGCAAAATGACCACCAGCTGGTCCACCATGAAACTCTTCCAACACCCTTTGAATCTGATTTGTGCTAATGCATCTCAGCAGCACTCCATTCACATCTTTCTTGAACAAAACTCCATCAACAATGGCATACGGGACAGCCTGCAATCTGAAGTGTCTGCTTTGGGTCTTGTTCATCTCTGGAGGGCATAGGCCTGTGCCTAGGAAGTGTATAATATCTTGGGTCCAGCAAGGAGTGGGGGCAGAATTGTCTTCTTCTTGATTGCCACTTGGCTCATGGCTGTTCTGGACTGTCAAAACAGCCTCTTCTTCATTGTATACTTCTCTTTGCTTCCCCAAAATCAGCTGCTCACACAATCCTTTCCCTCTTACCAGCTTGGTGATCTTGATCTCAATGTCATACTCCATGACACGGGTGATCCAACTTGCCCTTTTCTCATTCAAATCCTTGTTGAGGAGGAAGTCCTTAACCCCAGCATGTGAGACCAGCAACTGGACCTTGTTATTTGAGATTAAATGCTTGAATTTCTTCAAGCTTCTTATTACTGCAAGCACATGGTTCTCAATAAAAGAGTACCTCACCTCATAGTCATCTAGGCTCTGGCTGAAGAAGGCAATTGGCTGCTCATCATTATCCTTGTTCTGCTGTACCAAAATGGTAGAGATAGTGTCATTACCTCCAAATGCATAGAGGATGAAATCCTTGGAGAAGTCCGGGTTGATGAGAGTTGGTTCTTGAGAGATAACTTCTTTGATTGCTTCAAAACTCTCCTTGCCTTCTGCTGTCCACTTGAAAGCCATGCTTTTCTTTAACATTTTGGTGATGGGCTTGACTAGGGCTGCAAAATCTGGGACAAACCTCCGAACGAAGTTTATCCTTCCCAAGAAACTCTGAAGGGCCTTCTTGTGGCTTGGAAATGGTAGTGCTCTTATGGCTTCAACCCTCTCTGGATCAATTGCTAATCCTTCTTTGGAGACAATATGGCCAAGGAGCTTTCCTTCATGTGCAAAAAAGATGCACTTCTTAGGATTCAAAGACACTCCAAACCTTCTACACCTCTGAAACACTTGCCTGAGGTGAAAGAGATGGTCTGCTACATTCTTTGAGAAGACAGTGATATCATCTAGGTATACCAGCACTATCTTGTTGATGAAGCCTTTGAATGCCATATCCATAGCTCGTTGGAATGTTGCTCCAGAATTCGATAGTCCAAATGGCATCTTCTTGTAAGCATATGTGCCCCATTTTGTAGTGAAGGCCGTCTTGAATTGATCTTCTTCCTTCACCATTATCTGATTATATCCTGAATATCCATCTAGTAATGAAAACCTTTCTGAACTAGCTACAACTTGCAATATTTGTTCCATTGATGGAAGCGGATAATGATCTTTGAGTGATGCTCTATTTAGATCACGAAAGTCCACACACAATCTTATTTCTCCATTTCTCTTTCTTACTGGCACCAAGTTTGCAACCCAACTTGAGTGTTTGATGGGGAAGATGATACTGGCCTCAACAAGCTTGCTTAACTCTTTTCTCATGAGAGGTTCAATATGGGGATTTACTGGCCTTTGCTTTTTCCTGACAGGCTTGGATTCTAGATCCAGCTCAATAGTATGTTGTGCCAACTTTGGGTTGAAACCTCTTAGATCTTTGTAAGTCCAAGCAAAGACATCTGGGAACTCTTGAAAAAGATAAACAAAATCAGATTTCTCTTGTGAGGTACTTACTTTGCCAATCTGCAATGTTTTGCCTTCTTCCACTAAAATAGGCTCTGAATCTTCACCCTTCACTTGAATGTTCACTTTCTCCTTCCGAAACTGATCATTCGGGTTAAAGATTGACTCCAAGGTTATGAGGCCTTTTGGTAATTTGTTAGTTCTCAGCTGCACCACTTGGTCACCATACTGCTGCTGCAGCTTGTCTTGATTCCTGGCAGAGAACTCAGCTTCTTCTTGTAGGAAATTAACAATTTGCTGATCATTCTCAAAGACTTGCCAACTTGTATTGTTATCCGGAACAGCTGGTCTCACAACCAATTTGATATGAGGCTGAGATTTCTCAGTTTTGATACTTTCTACAACATCAAACGCAGCCCCAATTGCTGCTAGCCTGTCAGCGGCTTCATTCTTTTTTCTTGGGATGGAATTGATGCTAAAAGCTTCAAAATATTCAATAAGATCCCATACCCGATTTTTTTAGTTCTTCAACAGATCATTTTTGGCAGCATTTTTATCTTTGAATTGGTTTACGATGAGCTCACTATCACCAAATACTTGTAAATTCCTGATGCCTTTCTTCTTTGCCCAGTGCAGTCCATGAATTAAGGCTTCATACTCAACTGTATTGTTTGAGCAAGAAAACTGAAAATGGAAGGCTGAGTAATACTTTATACCTTGTGGTAAAATGAGCATAGCCCCTCCTCTTGCACCTTGTCTACTCCTTGACCTATCAAAGAACAATTTCCATACTTCATTCTTGTCTTTATGATCTGGCTTGGTGATGCTGGGGAGAGGTTGATTCTCTTCATGTAAACAATAAACTCCTAGCTCAGATTCTTCTATTTCTTGATAAGGATCAAAAGCATGCACCTTGCTTTCCCATTCATCAAGAGTCAAATCTAGGATGCTTCCAATCTTGTTGTCAGCTTCATCAGTGCTTGGGTGGTCTTTTTGATCAAATGTTGAGCAATTAACATTAATCTGACTTGGAGTGTAAGGCTCAATGTGGAAGTTTGCAATAGGTTCTGACCTGATTGTAGCCTTAGTTCCATACCTTTTCTTGAAAAGCATGTGAGACCAATCAGCAGAAAGATAGCCTCCAATTTTAGCAGTGAAGTCTCTTGACAAGCACAATGCAAAGAGTGGTGGCAGGTCTATGATTGACACATCTTGTAACACGATTACATTGGGACATGCGTGCAGTGCGAGGCTCAAACCTTTGATTACTCCAACCATTGTCACTGCTGTCCCATCTAATTACACTATTCCTTTGGATATGACTTCATATTGAAGTCCCAATTGATCTGCTATTTGCTTGGGCATTACTGAACTACTTGCCCCAGAGTGAATCATGCAATTATGTACCAACTTGTCTCCTATGATCAATGAAACATAAAATGGATGGGGCTTCAACATTTTACCTTGTTGCCCCCCATGATTTCCTTCAGGCTGGGTAGCATTTGTGAGTACCTTCTCTTGCGTTTGGATTTGTTGATTTGAAGTTGACCAGTCCTTCATGGCAGCTTGTAGCAAATCTCTTTAGCCTGGGATAGATAGGGATTTCCACATTGATATATTGACGTTTGTCTTCTTCATCTGATCAATGATACTGAACGGTGATGAAGGGTCTCTTTGTTGTCCCTTTGCTTGCACATTCACTCCTTGCATGTGGGCAGAAACAACTGGTATTTGAGTTGGCCTAGGGGCTGTTCTTGGCTGCCCTTGTGCATTTGAAACTGGACTTTGCTTGCTAACCATTTTTGGAGCCGTGGAAGGTTGTGGATTGGTTGGGGATAATGGCTGTTCTTCACCTAAATTCCTCCTTTTTGACCTTGTGTTGGATACAACACCTTGAGAAACTGCTTGATTCATGCCACATAAATCTTCTGCTTGCCAGTTCACCAATGTGGTGTCATTTGGGGCTGATTGCTGTTGGAATGTTTCTTATTGTTGACTGTCTCCTTGACTGCCCTCACCCTCCACACCAGTAGTTGTCACCATTAGTGCTTGATTCAAAGCACCATTGAAGCACATAGATTGGTTATGAGGCTCATTGCATGGAAAACACCAATCATACTCCTGAGCGATGTTGTTTTGTGTTGGCACCGATGCCTTAGAGGCAGGATTATAGGGCTGAAATGGTCTATTGGCAGGAGGCCTTGTTGGATTTATATTTGTAGCTAGGTTAGGTGGTCTTTGTGGTTGGTAAGGCTGCCTATTAGGCTGAGCTTGGGGTTGATAAGAAGGTCTAAAACCTTGGGCTTGTTGCCTTTCGAGAGTAACCAGCTCATTGCCTAGGTTTTGCAATTGCTTCATGACCTCTTGAAGCTCATTTGGGGCACTTGGAGATGAAGTGGATGCTTCGTTTGGACTCTGATTTCTAGGAGTGGGAGAAGGAGCCAAATTAGGTGCTTGACTGGTGTTTGGGCTCTCTAAACTTGGAAACAATGGCATGGAAGGTCTAGGGGCAAGTTTGCCAGCTTGGATCAAACAATTTTCAGCCCTAATGGCGATGCTATAAGCCATAGGGATAGTTATGCTTCCCATGGACTAAATCAACATAGAAATATCAGAACCTAGAGCTTTGAGATAGTAAAGAAAAGCACCTTCTGCTGTTGGCCTGACTGCCACTGGAATTCTCTCCCAAGTCTTTTGAAATTTGAAGTTGAAATCGGTCAGCTGCTCATTGGGAGCTCTCTTGATGGTTATCAGCTGTGTAGACACCAAATTCGTGTCTCACGACCCCTTGTGACCCGCATCCCATTTCGCAACCTAACCTCATTACCTAAACTTTACACAGTTATTTATTAATTACCTTGTAATTGATAAATCCACATCACCTTACCCGCCACCCTCACTTTGCCACCTCATCATGACCTAGCCCTAACCCTAAACTAACCTAATTAAGACCCATGACTTGGTCTAGACTCACATCCATAACTAATGCCTCCTTACTCGCACCAAAAGCCGACCTTCTAGCCACTTGACCAAGCCCGCAACTGATCTCTTGGGAGAAAAGCAGGGAAGGTGGGCTATTTTACTAAAATAGCCTACTTTTTCCTTACCGGAGCAGTTTGGAGAAAGGGAGACAATTTGTCTCTACTAGAACAATTGACAACTATATCAAGAGAGCCCCCAACGAGCAGCTGACTGATTTCAACTTCAGATTTCAAAGGTCTTGGGATAGATAGATTAGTGGCAGTCAGGCCAACAGCAGAAGGTGCTTTTCTATACTATCTTAAAGCTTTGAATTCTGATATTTCTATGTTAATTCAATCTATGGGAGGCACAACCTTACCTGCTGCTTATAGCATTGCCATTAGAGCCGAAAACTGTCTTATCCAAGCTGGTAAAATTGCTCCTAGGCCTCCAATGCCATTATATCCAAGTTTAGAGAGCCCAAGTGCTAGTCAAGCACCTGTCTTAGCTCCTATTCCCACTCCTAGAAATCAGAGTTCAAATGAAGCTTCCACTTCATCTCCAAGTGCCCCAAATGAGCTTCAAGAGGTCATGAAGCAATTGCAAAATCTAGGCAATGAGCTGGTCACTCAAAAGACAGCAAGCTCAAGGTTTTAGACCTTCGTATCAGCCTCAAGCTCAACCTAATAGGCAGCCATATCAGCCTCAAAGGCCACCTAATCCAGCTGCAAATATGAATCAAATAAGGCCTCCTGTCAATAGACCATTCCAGCCCTATAATCCAAATGCCATATCTGCCTCTAGGGCATTAGTACCAGCACAAAAAAACATTTCCCAGGAGTATGATTGGTGTTTTTTCCATGTAATGAGCCTCATAATCAATCCATGTGCTTCAATGGTGCTTTGACTCAAGCTTTAATGGTAACAACTACTGGTGTGGAGGGTGAGAACAGTCAAGAAAACAGCCAACAACAAAAAACATTCAAACAGCAATCAGCCCCAAATGACACCACATTGGTAAATTGGCAAGCAGAGGATTTTTGTGGCATGAACCAGGCAGTTTCTCAAGGTGTTGCAGCAAACACAAGGTCAAAAAGGAGAAATTTGGGTGAAGAACAGCCATTAGCCCCAGCCAATCCACAACCTTCCATGGCTCCACAAATGATTGGCAAGCAAAGTCCCGCTTCAAATGCACAAGGACAGCCAAGAACAGCCCCTAGGCCAACTCAAATGCCAGCTGTTGCTGCCCACATACAAGGAGTAAATGTGCAAACCAAGGGGCAGCAGAGAGATCCTTCATCACCATTCAGTATCATTGATCAGATGAAGAAGACAAACGTCAATATATCTATGTGGGAATCCCTAGCTATCCCAGGCCAAAGAGATCTGCTGCAAGCTGCCATGAAGGACTGGCCAACTTCGAATCAGCAGATACAAGACAAAGTGCTTACAAATGCTGCCCAGCCTGAAGGAAATCATGGAGGACAACAAGGTAAGATGTTGAAACCCCCTCCTTTCTATGTTTCATTAATCATTGGAAATCAGCTAGTGCATAATTGCATGATAGATTCTGGGGCAAGTAGCTCAGTCATGCCCAAACAATAGCTGATCAGCTAGGGCTTCAGTATGAAATAACATCTAAGGGGTAGTGCAGTTGGATGGGACAGCAATAGCAACAGTTGGAGTGATTAGAAATTTGAGTCTTACCTTGCATGCATGTCCAAATGTTGTGTTTTACAAGATGTGTCAGTCATAGACCTTCCACCACTCTTTGCCCTATGTTTGTCAAGGGACTTCACTGCCAAGATGGGGGGGATATTTGTCCGCTGATTGGTCACACATGCTATTCAGACAAGAGATATGGAACTAAGGCCACAATCAGATCTGAACCTATTGCAAACTTCCATATTGAGCCCTACACTCCAAGTCAGTAAACTTGCTTCTAAACTTAAAAGAAAAGATGGATAAATGGATAAATCTTGGACTGTACAGTATGGTAATAACTCTGTTCATACAGTGAGTATGTGTCTTTTTGGGGCAGTCCTTGACTTACCTAATTTCTCCATGGAAGTTGACCTCTATGTTACACCTTTAGGATCGTATGACATTATCATCAGTGTCAATTGGTTAGCTGAACATAAAGCAAAGGTAGATTGCTATGAAAAGAACATAAAATGTTTGGATGATCAGCTGGAAACAGCAGAGATTCAAGGTGTGAAACGGGAAATTTCAGTTAGAAAATTGTCAGCTATGCATCTTAAAAAGGCTAAGAATAAAGGATGTACCCTTTATGCAGTAAAGATATCTGAATCTTCAGAAGAAGATGGTGAGTGCATGAAACAATTTTCTCTGTTACAAAGTTTCAGGGATGTTTTTCCCGAGGAATTACCAGGGTTACCACCTAAAAGGGAATTTGACTTCACCATTGAAATCAAACCAGGAACAGAACCTATTTCCAAAGCACCATATAGGATGACTACTACAAAGTTAGTCGAGCTTAAGGCACAGTTGCAGGAACTTTTGACTAAAGGTTTGATTAGACCAAGTGTTTCACCTTGGGGTGCGCCTGTGATATTTGTGAAAAAGAAGGATGGAACACTTAGGCTGTGTATTGATTATCGGATGTTGAACAAGGAAACAATCAAGAACAGATATCCACTTCTAAGGATCGACGATCTATTTGATCAGATGCGTGGAGCAGCAGTTTATTCTAAGATAGATCTTCGGTCTGGCTATCATCAGTTAAGGATTAGAGAGGAAGATATTCTTAAAAAAGCTTTCTGAACAAGGTACGGGCATTATGAATTCACAGTTCTACCCTTTTGACTAACTAATGCACCCACAACCTTTATAAACTTAATGAACAATATTTTTCAAGAATATTTGGACAAGTTTGTACTTGTATTCTTGGATGATATTCTCATTTATTCTACAAGCATTGAGGAGCACAATGAGCATTTAAAGATAGTTTTGGGAATTTTGAGAAAAATAAAGTTGTATGGTAAGTTATCCAAATGTTCTTTCTTTGATTCTGAATTTCACTATTTGGGTCATGTCATAAGTAAGGAAGGAATTGCTGTAGATCCCTCAAAAATAGTGGCAATAACTGAGTGGCCTGCACCAAAGAATGTGCACGAAGTAAGAAGCTTCATGGGTCTTGCAGGTTACTATAGAAAATTTGTTAAGGATTTTTCTAAAGTAGCTGCCCCAATAACTTCATTGCAAAAGAAGGATAAGAAATTCATATGGAATGATAAGTGAGAAGCAGCTTTCAAAAGTCTGAAAGACCAGTTGACTTCTGCACCTATTTTAGCTATACCAGACCTTAATGGGAGTTTTACTGTTGTAACGGATGCTTCTGGGGAAGGCCTTGGAGGTGTTTTGCTACAAAACGATCAAGTCATTGCATATGAAAGTAGAAAACTCAAGTTACATGAGCTGAATTATGCCCCTCATGATTTGGAACTTGCTGCCATTGTTCATGCACTTCAAGTCTGGAGACACTACTTACTTGGGAAACCTTTTGAGTTAAAAACTGATCACTTAGGGCTGAAATATATTTTCACTCAGCCTAATCTTAATGCCAGACAGAGAAGGTGGTTAGAATTTTTATCACAATATGATTTTGATATTAGCTATATCAAAGGGAAGGAGAATAGAGTAGCAGATGCTCTAATTCGTAGGAGGCACATTTCTGCTCTTATAACATTAAGAACTCAGTTCAAGGAGGAGGTAAAGAGTGCCTCAGAATCTGATAATTACTTTCAGCAAGTAAAAGTAGCGCTTGCTACAGAACCTAATGATGAAAGGTATAAAGGTTTTCATTTTGATAATGAAGGAATCTTGCGTTATGAAAACAGGGTATATGTACCTATGTTGAACGATTTGAGAAAGAAGTTGTTAATTGAATTTCATAATTCACCTTTCTCTGGACACCCGGGTATCACAAAGATGCTTGCTGATCTGAAACAACAATACTTTTGGAAAGGTATGAAAAAGGATGTCATAAATTTTGTGACCCATTGTTTGGAGTGTCAGCGGGTTAAGGCAGAACATATGCACCCTGCTGGACTGTTATATCCTCATAGCATACCGCAGTACAAATGGCAAGTAATAACCATGGATTCTATACAAGGATTACCCATGTCCAGGAATAAACATGATGTTATCCTGGTAGTTGTAGATAAACTGACTAAGGTAGCTCATTTCATCACTGGAAATCTAAAGGATGATTCACCAGTGCTGGCCAAAAGATTCGTACACAAAATTTTTAGATTGCATGGTGTACCAGAATTGATTATATCTGACAGGGATCCAAGAATGATGTCAAGGTTTTGGCAAACGCTTAATGCAGCTCTTGGAACGAAACTAAACTTCAGTTCTGCATATCATCTGGAAACGGATGGACAAACTGAGAGGGTAAACCAAGTGTTGGAGGACATGTTGCGAATGTATTGCATGGATCAACAGTATAAATGGGAAGAGTATCTTCCATTAGTTGAGTTCACATACAACAACACTTATCACTCATCTCTCAAAATGGAACCATTTGAAGCACTTTATGGAAGAAAGTGCAGAACTCCTGTTAGCTAGGATAGTGTTGAGGATAGAGTGGTAATTGGACCAGAGATTCTCACAGAAATGGAACAGCAAGTTAAGATGATTCGTGAACGATTAAAAGAAGCAGCGGATAGACAGAAGAGCTATGCTGACCTTAAGCGGGTTGATCGAAGGTTTGAGCTTGGTGAGAAGGTTTTTCTTCGTGTTAAACCCAGAAAGAGTTCTATAACTTTTGGCAAGGCTGCAGAGTTGTCACCTTGATTCGTGGGACCTTTCGAAATTGTTGAAATAATCAATCCTGTAGCTTATCGATTAGCATTACCACCTGCTTTATCTCGCATGCATGATGTTTTCAATATTTCTTTGCTTAAGAAATACGTTTCATATCTGTCACATGTTTTAAATTGGAATTCCTTGCAATTCCAAGACCCAGGAATAATCGTGGTTAAATCCACACGAGTGCTGGAAACTCGCCAATTGCATTTAAGAAATCATGAAATACAGCAATGTAAGGTCCAGTGGGACCAGTTTAACAAAGAAAGTGCAACTGGGGAAAATCTGGAAGAGATGAAAATTGCTTTTCCTTCTCTTTTTCAACAGAATGAAATCTGTTGACAAAACATTCTTTTATGAACTTATTTTTTTAAGTATTTATGAAAGCCAGATGAAGGTAAACATTATTCAGGCTGAATAAAATGTGTTGTGACATTGATTTCTAGAACTATTCAAGTTGGAAATTAGTCACATTGATTTGTGAACTAATAAATTCATTGACCTAAAGGTTAATTGAATATGTAATCATTGGGACGATGAATCTTTTTAGGAGGAAAGCATGTAACACCCTGAACTGTTGTTACTTCCTCCTGAGCATACAAGTGTTGATATGTGATTTCTTTATAAAAAGGATGTGTTCCTTTGATTGAGAAGTCATGCTTGATATGTACTGTATCTTCCTTGCAGATTGCAGATCTTTGACTAAGTCGGAATATGATTGGACTCTTTTATTTCTTTCATTTTATACCTGAGTTTAATCTGAACTCGGAATGAATTATGGAGTTATCTATCTATAAGACCTAGCCTTGGATTAGTGGTATTGATCCAAGTGATGCTTTAAGTTTATTTGTGATGAATCAAAATTATAGATCTTACTCAGGTTGCAAGGTCTGGATGCATTGAATAAGCTAGTCTGGAGTATAACTCAGGATGATCGTGTTAAATGGATTGGTTCCCGATATTGTAATATATCTGGAAGGTCTTGATCGCGGACCAGGTAATAATTCAGTTACATATAATTCTGTAGCCTAATGGCAGTACAGGAGTGAACCCTATTCGAGAATGTATGTTGTAGGTTCTTTTTCTGAGCATATGAAATGTTAGACCTAACTGGAATTATTAATGTTAGTAACTGTTGTCAAAATCTCACCCCCCCAGGGTAAATTTCGATAACATGCATCAGAGTTTTACAGTTCCAGGCAAGTAGATTGAAACAGGAAAAATCACGAAAAATGGCTAAGTCCTAGTCCTAGGAGCAGTCGGGACAATTGGGACATCTAGGCGTGGATCGGCCGAAAAGCCTCCAGGTGGCCCGTGAAGCAAAGGAACATCTGGGCCACAGGTACGCACGGGATGTGAAATGCCCGAATCGGCTGAAAGAAGGAAAAATTTTCCCAAGTCTTCATCTGGGACAAATTGGACACAAGTACGTGAAGTACGCGAACTGGCTGGATCGGCTGAAATGAGAACAAACAGTCCGGAAGCAAAAGGGACATCTGGGCCAGAAGTATGCGAATCGGCCAGATCGGGCGAACCGAAAGAATTTGTCCCACGAAGCACTGGGACATTTGGGACAAATGGACGCGAACCGGTCGGTTCGGCCGAAATAGAGAAAGTTCGTACTGGGACATCTGGGCCGTAGGGACGCGAGGGACGCGGATATTTGAAAAAGCCGAGAGCCAATCAGATTGTGCCACGTGTCATTGGCAAATGAGGGACGAGGAAGCCCATTTCAGGCGGATCGGAGGTTTTTGTCCCAAACAGTTTGGGACATCCGGGACATAAAGACGTGAAGGGCGTGAAAAGCCAGCAAACCCGCGGACCAATCAAATCACGACACGTGTCACAAGGGAGATAGTCCAAAAGTCAAAGGGCGAGGTTTCGAGCACTGACCCGAACCAATGAAATAGCTCCACGTGTCCAGGTTTAAGGGGCCCACAAGGAAATTTCAAAAGGAAATCCTGTGAAAGGCAGAGGAGAGAGAATTGCTCATCCAATCAGCACGTGCCACATGTCATCCAGGTGGCAGAGCGCGGGAAAGATTTCAAAACACATTTTCGCCGTTTTTTGCCCTAAATCTTCAGATCGCCATAACTTTCGATCCAGAGCTCGGATTGGCACGTTCTTTATATCAATGGAAAGCTGGTAAAATTCTCTACACGATTCTGGGGTCAATCTTGCATTTTGGTTTAGTTTGGAGAGAGAAAATCAAGAAATTCCTCTGGCGTGAAATAACAAGTAGAAGTAATGCTTCAACAAACAACTTTAATGCAGCAGACAGTTCGCCGCTTCTGTTAGACAACCCGCCGTTTTGCCAGAATCCGCCGCTTCTGCCATAATGAGATGAATGGAATGCAACCTGGAGGTGGTTGGGGTAGATCTGGCTTTCCTCTCTCTCTTCCCTCTCTCATTCTTTCTATATATTGTAAAGAGGAGCTTCTTTTCAAGGTGGAACATTTTTCTGTTTTGCCTCTCCCTTCTTCTCGTCAGGTGAATTTGTGGAGTTCGAACCTCTCATTTGAACTGTAATACTATTCTACCTCATGGCATTCTGTAGTGTATTGTATCAATCTTTGGAGCAAGTAATGCATGTCTGTGGATGATTCTTAGCCCTCTCTGTGTTCATTTTTGCATCCTCCTGGTCTTTCACTGCAGGTTTTGTCATCTGTGCATGATCTTATATCACATTCAAATGGTCTGTGTTTACTGGAAAAATAGGTGTTCTTCATTCCTCAGTGCATCACCTCTATTAGCTTAGATTTATTTTATGCATCTTCTTACCTTGTCTCCTTGGCAGATTAGATTAGGTTTTGAGAAAACCCTCTGCATATTTCGTGTGCATCTGAACAGAGGAATAGGAACCAGCCTTCTCTAGAGAATCCTTTCTCACTTTTTTCAAGTCCCACACTTGGAGAAAGGATTCAATGTTATGCAATCACAATGGATGCCAAAGTGATCAACCTAGAAACCTGATCTGCATCTAGGGGTGCTGTGATTTTGCATCAATAGTTTTGGCACGCCTGGTAGGACCCATAGGTCTCATTTTTATTGCAGTAAAGTTGATATGCATCTGCTGTAATTTTCTTTCTTGAAAAGAGCTATTATTCACATATCTGGCGACTCCGAGAGGAAGATCAACTGGTTTTAGCAGTGCAGGCCTGAAAGCTTATGAGAAGAATCACAAGGTCGAGGGTTGGAGAAGAAGAAGTGCTGTTTGAATACCTATAATTATCTCCAAGAAGAAGGCAAAGAGGAAGAAGGATTCAAAGGTCTCCATCTCCACCAAACAGAACTCTCTCAACTCCTCCACCTGATCGGCCTTTCATTCAGTATTCAAGAGTTCTTCGACCAATTAGAATGGCGCAACCACTGAACCCCTATGTCAACTTCACAGGCAATAGCCCACTTGCTCTCAATGCACAAAATCCAATCCCAGTTGCAACATTGAAGAACATTCCGTACTTCACTGGAGAAAATCAGACCACTCCTGGTGATCATGTCAAGGACATTGCTAAAATTTGTGCAATCCATGAGATTGATGAGATGCAAGTAGCTGTCAAATTGCTGTCGTCTTCATTCAAGGGGAAAGCATTGCAATGGTTTAGGAGCCTTGGAGTTGGCTCTATCACAAACTAGAATCAGCTGTGTATTGCACTTCATGATCAATTTGGAGAGAAGGGAGACAACTTGTCTCTTTTGGAGCACCTGACAACCATCAAGAGAGCTTCCAATGAGCAGCTGACTGACTTCAACTTCAGATTTCAAAGGTCTTGGGATGGAATTCCAGTAGCAGTCAGGCCAACAGTAGAAGGTGCTTTTCTATATTACCTTAAAGCTTTAAATTCTGATATTTCTATGTTGGTTCAATCTATGGGAGGCACAACTATCCCTGCTGCTTATAGTGTTGCCATTAGAGCTGAAAATTGTCTGATTCAAGCTGGCAAGCTAGCTCCTAGGCCTCCAATGCCATTATATCCAAGTTTAGAGAGCCCAAGTACTAGTCAAACACCTGTCTTAGCTCCTTCTCCCACTCCTAGAAATCAGAGTTCAAATGAAGCCTCCACTTCATCTCCAAGTCCCCCAAATGAGCTTCAAGAGGTCGTGAAGCAACTGCAAAATTTAGGTAATGAGCTGGTTACACTCAAGAGACAGCAAGCTCAAGGTTTTAGACCTTCGTATCAGCCTCAAGCTCAACCTAATAGGCAGCTATATCAGCCTCAAAGGCCACCCAATCCAGCTGCAAATCAGAATCAAGCAAGGCCTCCTGCCAATAGACCATTCCAGCCCTATAATCCAAATACCATATCTGCCTCTAAGGTATTAGTACCAGCACAAAACAACATTGCCTAGGAGTATGATTGGTGTTTTCCATGTAATGAGCCTCATAATCAATCCATGTGCTTCAATGGTGCTTTGAATCAAGCTTTAATGGTAACAACTACTGGTGTGGAGGGTGAGAACAGTAAAGAAAACAACCAACAACAAGAAACATTCCAACAGCAATCAGCCCCAAATGACACCACATTGGTAAATTGGCAAGCAGAGGATTTTTGTGGCATGAACCAAGCAGTTTCTCAAGGTGTTGCAACAAACACAAGGTCAAAAAGGAGAAATTTGGGTGAAGAGCAGCCATTAGCCCCAGCCAATCCACAACCTTCCACGGCTCCACAAATGATTGGCAAGCAGAATCCCGTTTCAAATGCATAAGGGCAGCCAAGAACAGCCCCTAGGCCAACTCAAATGCCAGCTGTTGCTGCCCACATACAAGGAGTAAATTTGCAAACCAAGGGACAACAGAGAGATCCTTCATCACCATTCAGTATCATTGATCAGATGAAGAAGATAAATGTCAATATATCTATGTGGGAATCCCTATCCATCCTAGGCCAAAGAGATCTGTTGCAAGCTGCCATGAAGGACTGGCCAGCTTCGAATCAGCAGATGCAAGATAAAGTGCTTACAAATGCTGCCCAATCTGAAGGAAATCATGGAGGACAAAAAGGTAAGATGTTGAAACCCCCTCCTTTCTATGTTTCATTAATCATTGGAAATCAGCTAGTGCATAATTGCATGATTGATTCTGGAGCAAGTAGCTCTGTCATGCCCAAACAAATAGCTGATCAGCTAGGGCTTCAGTATGAAACAACATCCAAAGGGGTAGTGCAGTTGGATGGGATAGCAATAGCAACAATTGGAGTGATTAGAAATTTGAGTCTTACCTTGCACACATGTCCAAATGTTGTTGTTTTACAAGATGTGTCAGTCATAGACCTTCCACCACTCTTTGCCCTCTGTTTGTCAAGGGACTTCACTGCCAAGATTGGGGGATATTTGTCCGCTGATTGGTCACACATGCTATTCAGAACGAGATATGGAACTAAGGCCACAATCAGATCTAAACCTATTGCAAACTTCCATATTGAGCCCTACACTCCAAGTCAGATTAATGTCAATTGCTCAGCATTTGATCAAGAAGATCACCCTAGCACTGATGAAGCTGACACTAAGGTTGGAAGTATCCCAGATTTGACTCTTAATGAATGGGCAAACAAGGTGCATGCTTTTGATCCTTATCAAGGAATAGAAGAATCTGAGCTAGGAGTCTATTGTATACATGAAGAAAGTCAACCTATTCCTAGCATCACTAAGCCAAACCACAAGGATGACAATGAGGTATGGCAGCTGTTTTTTGATGGATCAAGGAGTAGACAAGGTGCAGGAGGTGGAGCCGTGCTTGTTTCACCTCAAGGAGTAAAGTACTATTCAGCTTTTAGATTTCAATTTGCATGCTCCAATCACATTGCTGAATATGAAGCCTTGGTGCAAGGGATGCATTGGGCAATCAAGAAAAAAATAAAGAACTTGCAAGTCTTTGGGGACAGTGAATTGATTGTAAATCAGGTCAAGGGACAGCATGCGGCCAAAAATGATCTACTCAGGTGCTACAAGAACAGGGTGTGGGACCTCATGGAATATTTTGAGGGTTTCGGCATTAAAGCCATTCCTAGGAAAGAGAATCAAGATGCTGACAGGCTTGCAGTAGTAGGGGCAGCCTTTGACATTGTAGAAAACATTCAACAAGACAAGGTACAGCCAAACATCCACGTGGTTATTAGGTGTTTGGTGCCGGATAACGATGTCAGTTGGCAAGTATTTGAGAATGACCAGTAAATAATCCATTTCTTGCAAGAAGAAGTTGAGTTCTCAGCTAAGAATCAAGAAAAGTTGGAACAGCAATATGGTGACCAGGTGATACAGCTGAGAACTGACAAGCTGCCCAAGGGACTTATCACTTTGGAGTCCATTTTTAACCCCAATGATCAGTTTAGAAAGGAGAAATCAAACATTCAGGTCAAGAGAGAAGATTCGGTATCCATCTTGGTAGAAGAGAACAAGCCATTGCAAATTGGAAAGATGACAACTGAGCAAGAAAGGTGTGAGTTCATACAACTATGTCAAGAATTCCCTGACGTGTTTTCTTGGAGCTATGAAGAATTGAAAGGTTTCAATCCCAACTTAGCTCAGCATACCATCGAATTGGATCCAAATACTAAGCCTGTCAGGCAGAAACAGAGACCAGTCAATCCACACATGGAGCCTCTCATGAGGAAAGAATTGGACAAGTTGATTGAGTCAAGAATCATATTCCCAATCAAGCATTCTAGTTGGGTTGCCAACTTAGTTCCAGTCAGGAAGAAGAGTGGAGAGATCAGGCTGTGTGTTGACTTCAGAGATTTGAATAGAGCCTCTCTCAAGGACCATTATCCACTCCCTTCCATGGAGCAAATATTGCAGGTCGTAGCTGGTTCAGAAAGGTTTTCACTACTTGATGGTTACTCAGGCTTCAATCAGATTATGGTGAAGGAGAAAGACCAGTTCAAGACAGCCTTCACAACCAAATGGGGCACATATGCTTACAAGAAGATGCCATTTGGACTGTCGAACGCCGAAGCAACATTCCAGCGAGCTATGGATATGGCATTCAAAGGCTTGATCAACAAGATAGTGCTGATATACCTAGATGATATTACTGTCTTCTCAAAGAATGCAGCAGACCATTTCTTTCACCTCAGGCAAGTGTTTCAGAGGTGTAGAAAGTTCGGAGTGTCTTTGAATCCTAAGAAGTGCATCTTTCTTGCACATGAAGGGAAGCTCCTTGGCCATATTGTCTCCAAAGAAGGATTAGCAATTGATCTAGAGAGGGTTGAAGCCATAAGAGCTCTACCATTGCCAAGAAACAAGAAGCCCTTCAGAGTTTCTTGGGAAGGATAAACTTTTTTCGGAGGTTTGTCCCAGATTTTGCAGCCCTTGTCAAGCCCATCACCAAAATGGTAAGGAAAGGCATGGCTTTCAAGTGGATGGCAGAAGGCAAGGAGAGTTTTGAAGCAATCAAAGAAGCCATCTCCCAAGCACCCACTCTCATCAACCCAGACTTTTCCAAGGATTTCATCCTCTATGCATTTGGAGGTGATGACACTATTTCTGCCATTCTAGTACAGCAGAACAAAGATAATGATGAACAACCGATTGCCTTCTTCAGCCAGAGCCTAGATGACTGTGAAGTGAGGTACTCTTTTATTGAAAAGCATGTGCTTGCAGTAATCAGAAGCTTGAAGAAATTTAAGCATTTAGTCTCAAACAACAAGGTCCAGTTGCTAGTCTCACATGCTGGGGTTAAGGACTTCCTCCTCAACAAGGATTTGAATGAGAAAATGGCAGGATGGATCACCCGTGTCATGGAGTATGAAATTGAGATCAAGATCACCAAGCTGGTAAGAGGCAAAGGTTTGTGTGAGCAGCTCGCTTCCAAACAACCAGCTAACCCAGAAGATGAAGAAGACGTTGTCCTGCTATTACAAGATGATCAAAAACAGGAAAATGATGATGTGTCCACTCCCTGTTGGACTCAGAATATGATACATTTCCTACAGACGGGCATGTGCCCTCCAGAAATGAGCAAAGCAAAAAGAAGGTACTTCAGATTACAAGCAGTTCCATATGTACTTGTTGATGGTGTTTTGTTTAAAAAATACATCAACGGTGTTCTATTAAGATGCATTGGGACAGGTCAGGTTGAGAGGATCTTACACGAGTTCCATGACGGGGAGACAGGAGGCCATTTCACCCCATGAGTAACATCTCTCAAAATCATGAAAGCTGGTTACTATTGGCCTACTGTATTCAATGATTGCTACTCATGGGTTAAGAAATGCAAGAAATGTGCATTCTTCACAGGGAAAGGAAGGTTAGCAGCACTGCCCCTTCGTCCAATTTTAGTAGATCATCCATTCATGCAATGGGGATTGGACTTCATTGGAGTCATCAATCCCAATTCGAGTCAAGGCCACAAGTGGATTCTTATAGCGACAGACTATTTCACCAAGTGGACCGAAGCAGTAGCGCTCAAAGAGGCAAGTGAGTCTAACATACTAGACTTTTATGAAGAAATAGCAACCAGGTTCGGTGTGCCAGCCACCATCATATCAGATAATGCATTAGCATTCATAGGTTTAAAAATTATAGAATGGGCTGTCAAGAATGGAATCTATTTGAGCACCTCTTCAAATTATTACCCGCAGGGTAATGGACAGGCAGAGTCCACAAACAAGAATTTGCTAAAAATCATCAGAAGGACTCTAGATGAAAATCAAAGAACATGGCATACAAGGCTAAAATCAGCATTATGGGCTGACAGGATAACACCAAAGAGGTCTACAGGTAATTCTCCCTACAAGTTGGTCTATGGGAAGGAGGCAGTATTGCCTATATCATTAGAACTGCCAGCCTTGGAGCTCATGAAGCAGTTTGAGTTATCTGAGTTCAAACCAATGGAGGTCAGGTATGCAGAATTGATGGAATTAGAAGAAATTAGAGAACATGCAGTTCAGACGATTGAAAAGGATCAGGCCTTAGTAAAAAGATGGTTTGATAAGAGAGCAAGAGCAAGGACCTTCCAGGAAGGGGACCTAGTTCTGAAATGGGATGCAGATCGGGCAAAACCAGGAAGGCATTCCAAGTTTGATGCCATCTGGAGTGGTCCCTACATGGTCACGGGATGCAAAAATAGTAATGCCTTCCAGTTGTCTGCATTGGATGGAGAGGAACTTCCGATTCCGGTTAGCGGAATCTATCTTAAACATTGCTACTAAAAAAGAAAAGGTTTGCCCTTGTAAATATTAGTTTAGATTTTTATTAATTCCTCTAAGTGTGGATGCACATTGTCCTGTGGTAGTTAGGTTTCTATTTCCATAAGTGCTTTGGCACAGGTTTTGCTACTCTCAGGTTGTTTTTTAGAGTTCAGAGTGTTGCTGGAGAAGAAGTTGCAGTATCAGGCTTGTTTCAGGTTATTGCTTATAACTCCATGCCCAATGGATCGCTAAAAGGCCACTGATCTTCTACCTAGTAGGCAGGTGACCCTGCTGAGTCATCAAAAATGTTGTCAAAATTTCACCCCCCAGGGTAAATTTCGATAACATGCATCAGAGTTTTTCAGTTCCAGGCAAGTAGATTGAAACAGGAAAAATCATCAAAAATGGCTAAGTCCTAGTCCTAGGAGCAGTCGGGACATTTGGGACATCTAGGTGCGGATCGGCCAAAAAGCCTCCAGGTGGCCCGTGAAGCAAAGGGACATCTGGGCCACAGGTACGCGCGGGACGCGAAATGCCCGAATCGGCCGAAAGAAGGAAAAATTTTCCCAAGTCTTCATCCGGGACAAACGGGACACAAGTACGCAAAGTACGTGAACCGGCCGGATCGGCCGAAATGAGAACAAACAGTCCAGAAGCAAAAGGGACATCTGGGCCAGAAGTACGCGAATCGGCCGGATCGGGTGAACCAGAAGAATTTGTCCCACGAAGCATTGGGACATTTCGAACAAATGGACGCGAACCGACCGGTTCAGCCGAAACAGAGAAAGTTCGTACTGGGACATCTAGGCCACAGGGACGCGTGGGACGCGGATAGCTGGAAAAGCTGAAAGCCAATCAGATTGCACCATGTGTCATCGGCAAATGAGGTACGAGGAAGCCCATTTCAGGCGGATCGGAAGTTTTTTTACCAAGAAAGTTTGGAACAGCCGGGCCATGAGGACGCGAAGGGTGCGAAAAGCCGGTAGAACCCACGAGACCAATCAAATCACGACACGTGTCACAAGGGAGATAAACCATCAAAGTTCAAAGGGAAAGGTTTCGAAGGGTCACTGACCCGAGCCAATAAAAAGAGCGACACATGTCCAAGTAGAGCAGGGGAAGCGCGGAGCTCGGGGAATCTTTGAAGACTTTGACCAAGTTTTGGCTGAAAAGCTAGAGGAGAGCAGAAGGTCTTCCCCGCACCCCTGTTGACCAATCAATGCACGTGCCACGTGTCATCCAGGTGGTAGAGCACGGGGAAAAAATTTCAAAACTCATTTTTGCCATGTTTTGTTCCCTAAATCTTCAGATCGCCATATCTTTCGATCCAGAGCTGGGATTTGCACTTTCTTTATATCAACGGAAAGTTGGTATGAAATTCTCTACATGATTCCAGGGTTAATCTTGAATTTTGGTGCAATCTGGAGAGAGAAAGTTAAGAAATGGCTCTCACGCGTGTTAACAAGCAGAAGTAATGCTTCAACAAACAATTTTAATGCAGCAGACAGCTCGCCGCTCTTGTTAGACAGCCAGCCGTTTTGCCAGAATCCACCGCTTCTGCCATAATGAGATGAATGGAATGCAACCTGGAGGTGGTTGGGGTAGATTTGGCTTTCCTCTCTCTCTTCCCTCTCTCATTCTTTCTATATATTGTAAAGAGGAGCTTCTTTTCAAGGTGGAACATTTTTCTGTTTTGCCTCTCCCTTCTTCTCGTCAGGCGAATTTGTGGAGTTCGAACCTCTCATTTGAACTGTAATACTATTCTGCCTCATGGCATTCTATAGTGTATTGTATCAATCTTTGGAGCAAGTAATGCATGTCTGTGGATGATTCTCAGCCCTCTCTGTGTTCATTTTTGCATCCTCCTGGTCTTTCACTGCAGGTTTTGTCATCTGTGCATGATCTTATATCACATTCAAATGGTCTGTGTTTACTGGAAAAATAGGTGTTCTTCATTCCTCGGTGCATCACCTCTATTAGCTTAGATTTATTTTATGCATCTTCTTACCTTGTCTCCTTGGCAGATTAGATTAGGGTTTGAGAAAACCCTCTGCATATTTCGTGTGCATCTGAACAGAGGAATAGGAACCAGCTTTCTCTGGAGAATCCTTTCTCACTTTTTTCAAATCCCACACTTGGAGAAAGGATTCAATGTTATGCAATCACACTGGATGCCAAAGTGATCAACCTAGAAACCTGATCTTCATCCAGGGGTGCTGTGATTTTGCATCAACAGTAACCTAAAACTAAACTTAACCTAGGGGTTAGATTAGTGTTAATCTAACCTAGACCTAGGCTAAGAGCTAATTTTCTAAGTTAGTATCTATGCGCTAAGAGGTTAGACTAGGTGTTATCCTAAATCCTAACCTAAGTTACTAACCTAACTATTGAACAAGAAAGAAAAGGGGACATATGGAAAGGTGTGAACCATGGGCGGCAGTTTCTATGTTATTAAATGCATGGATAAGCATGAAGGACAAGGTAAGTTGGTGGAGGTTTTTAAAACGGCTAAATTGAGCCCAACGTGGTAGGTCGCCAAAGTTGGAAATGGTCTTTGAGTGTGCATTTGTCCATCGCCAACTATGGTGGTCAGTGGTAGTGGAGATTGAGTGGGAAATTGGGAGTAAATGCAATTTATGGGCTCGTTCTTCGAGCTCAGATTTCATGGGGAAGCATGCAAAATGGAAAGTTAGTAGTTTATTGGGTTTTGCATGCGCTCCGGTTTTCATTTTGTTTGTTCATTGGTTCTTCGCACCAGTCTTCTTGGTGTTGCATGGCAAGTATGAGCGTAACTAGCTCTTTCCTCTGGCAAGGTAAATATATAAGTCATGGAAATAGCAAATTTCTGTTGGTGGATCTAGCTTGGAAAAGAAGGAGAAGGTTCAAGCTCTTTCAGTGGTCTGCTTCGAAATTTTAAGCAAATATCCTATGCATGTTAGGCCCTAACCTTTAAAAATCTTGCTTTCTTTCAAATGATTTCATTAGAACAACTCTGTTCAGATGATTTTTGGAATTAGATGATTTATATGGTATTCTTGTGTGGTTTTGTCACTGTATCTTCTTGCTGGTTCGATTTTTCAGTTTAAACCTTGATGGGTGTATTTTATTTTTCGAACTGTTGCAATATTTCTTGGTGTTTTGTATTCCGGCTTTATTTTGTGAAATATGATATGTATAGAATGTGTACTGGGCTTGTTCTGTGAGAGCCCATGAATTGTTCTCTTGATGGGTACAAGTTACTGTTGATACTTGTTGTCAATGTTTACTGTCTATACTTGTTGTTAATGCTTACTGTTGCTCTATCTTGTTGGGTTTTGCATTTCGGTTAGAATTGAAGAAATGCTTTCTAGGAAAAATACACGAATTCGGCTTGTGGGAGTTCATGCATTGTTTTCTTGTTTGATTCAGTCGATACCTTGTTGTTTTCACTTGTTGAGACAGATACTGTTGAAACTCTTGAAGGTGCATGATATACCAACTTCTGTATATTGTATGTCATGGGTATTATATGTTATTGATGCTGTTGAACTTCATTAAAAAAAATTACGTCTTGTTTTCTGAGGAAGTATAGTTACGAATGCATCTTGTTATTAAATACTTGAGTTGATAGTATTTTGACTTCTGAAGGAGTTTCTGAGGGAGAATATTACTTGGGTTCGGATTATTTTAAACCATAGATGCATATGATATGTTTTCCTCTATGTGTAACTTAGAGCGGACATTGTTTTTGTGGGCTCAGTTGGAATACTTGTTACTTAACCAGTATTTTGCTTCTGTATAGGCCTGAATAGTGAATATTATCATTTAAATGCATTCATCTTGTATAGCGGCTTCTGTAGAAGTTTATTTGTAAAATATCACATGGGTAAGACCTCCTTTTTATCCTGGAGGCGTATATTATGATTTCCTTCTGAATTTTCTCAGTTGTGAATACTGTTGTGAAATTCTTGAGTCGTCGTCTCATGAAATCAATTTCAGTATAAACCTGTTTAGAGCATTAGTGGTATGGATACAGTTAGAAAATTGAAATGATGCGAAGTGGCTTGATTTTCGATTTAACCTTTGCTATACATGTATAACGTTCGGACACTTATTTTAATTTCTCGTGTTCCTTCTGTCTGTTGTTGGGGAAAGTAAAGGAAGAGTTTTATTTTCATAACTTACTTGGTTGAGACCTTGTTGAAATTGTTTCCTGGAAAAAGACTCCTTGTTAGTCATGGTTGTGTTATTTTAAATTCTGTTCCAGTTTTTGAGGCTGTGCGTGTTGTGTGGATTCAGTACGAATATCACTACATAGGCATAGGGAAAACATCATTTGTTTTAATGTTGTTGAGCCTCTTGGTTGACTGTGATAAAAAGGTTGTTTTGATTACGGCCCTGGAAACTAAGTCCTCACAGAGTTTTAGTTGGGATGAGATTGAGCTGTACGTTGCTGGGTGGATTTGTAGTCATGCTTGTGCTTAGTTACGTCTTCTAATATTATGAATATCCAATCTTGAGCTTGACTGAACTAAGAGCCATCGACTGCACCTCAACAGGCGATGTGGTGAATATCTTCTTGTTTGCCGCTTCATGTGGAAGGTCTTGTGGAGTCTGTTTGGTAGATAGTCATCACTGTTGGCGTGATTGCTACTGTACAGAAGTTTTGTTATATTTGATGTTAACAAAACAGTGGTTCTTCTTGTGGCTCGTCTGACTTATTCGTATGCATGTAAGGTGAATGTTTTCCATTTGAGGAGATGGTACAGTCATGAACTTGTTAAAGGGAAATATGAATGACTTGTTTTCTTTCTCTTCTGTTATAAAAATATATGTCGATATTTTTATCTAACCGTTGGAACTGTTTTTAACCTATTTATGGAATCATGATTTGTTATGATATTCCTTTTACTGTTGAATGAAATGATCTGTCTGAAGTTTGCTGTTTTTGGAATTCAGATGGATAGATGATTTGGATACTTTCGTTCCTCTTGATTTCTAATATTTTGATGAAATATTTGGGAAGTATTTAGGACTATTCGGTAACGATAATAGAGTTACCCGTTTGTAGTCATTTTTGTATTACAAAAGCATAGTCTGAAACATGTATACTTGTTTGGTAAATTGATCTCATTTAAACAGGGTGTTTAATGAAAACAATTGATGGATTGCAATTGTTTTAAGAGTTAGTGCTTATCATGCTCAGTTCATCGAACTGACCCATGTTGACAATTTTTGCAGATGGATGCCGTAAGTGGTAAAAGCATGCAGATATGATAGGATGATCAGATTGTTTAGTTTGATTTTAAGTTGAATTACAGCTTGATTTTCTAAATGTACTATAAGAGGAAGGATGTTCTTCTTCCATTGAGTATTGTATCAAGTATGCTGAATGCATAAAATGTATTTGATTAGTTCTGAAAGGAATGGAAATTGATATTTGTTACTTATGTGTTGGTATTCTTATCTTGATAGTTTGACCTTCTTCGGTTCAAATACCTTGAGAGCATTGTTATTATTGTTTATATTTGGAGACTTTTGTGATTGTCAATATAAGCTTGCAAGAATATGAGACTGAATTCTTATGATTGTTTAGCAGTTCCTGTATGTTCTATCAGAAGCTAAATTGAAATTTAGGTAACTGTCTTTCTGAAAGATAGGGTTAAAATAAACCTAAGCAGAACGCTAAACAAGCTAAATTAAATTATTAATCCCTAGTCTTGATTAAGCCAGGACAACATTTAATTGGATTCTTAATCATTATATCTTGATACTAATAAGTACGATATAAATTCAGTTATGAGAACTGATATAAACCTAAATGGGGTTCAGATGGCATTCTCATGTGAAGTTTATGAGTTATTGTCCAATTTCGTTGATTAAGAATTATGTATATTCTACGAACTCCTTGATGAGACCTTGGCCTTAATAACTTCTCTGTGTAGTGAGTTTTATTGAGAAATGTCATTCTGAGATGAGGAATCCAGGGATCGGGAAAGGCTAACCTTAGGGGAAACGTCTTTTAATATAATTTAACTCTATGTGCGTAACGCTTTTATTAAGTAGATCTTTTCGAGGCAGATTTAAAGGTTGACGACATAAGACAACTGCAGGGTTGTACCTTCAAGAAGATTAGGATCTTCTCAAAGATACCACAATGCAGGTGACTTATGACGACACCCTTTGCATTGATCATTAAGATTTACACCTTTAACTCGAACAAGTTACTCTGGGACCGATTAGGAATGTGGTTACATTATAAGGCTGCCTAGGAGACTCGGGGTATCTTGACACACTGGTTTAACTAGGGTTGACCCAGTATGTCATCTTATCCCTAGTCCTCGGGAGCATCCCTATAACGTAGTCACCTTATTAATCCGTTCTCGAGTGATTAACTTGGGATAATAGGGACTGACAGAAGTCGGTATAAGACATTCTACATAACATAAGAATGGGGTGAAGGACGTATTCCAGATTGACAAGTATGCCGTTAAGGAATACGAGACATAAGCAGTATGTTTCAAATCTTTGGCCAAAGTATCGCAAGCTGCTGATTGCATTGTCCTGAGTCACCTGGTCTAAGGGATGAGATGCCGATGAATAATGGTAACAGTTATTCAGTTAGGTTCCTTGGAAAGAGCATTCTGAATCCCAGAATAGGGAAGAGAACCACAAGAGTGTTGTGTTAAATAAAAAACGCCAACTCTTATTACTCATGAATAGATCGGTAGATTACCAAGTCATGGAATGAATAGATCGGAGGTACTCCGAGTCATTACAGTTGCATATGGTTATCTGTTATAAGAATGGTTATTTGATTTGTGAGTTCTAAATTATGTATTTAGAACTAGGAAGCAATTATCAAAAATAAAAATAAAAATTGACTTGTTCTATTGTCTAAAATGAGGATGTTACAGGATCATTACGTGAGTCATTTTCCTTTGAAGAAGGATGACCACAATTAGAAGCATAAGATACAAGCTGAAGTACCTTACAAGCAATCTGAAAAGTAAGTCACGCCCATACAAGTTCTGGGTAAGTTATTCGATATACCTGTGACTATACTTTTTGATACTGGAGCTACTGAATGTTTTATCTCTACTTAGTTATCTTCGAAATTAAAAAGAAAAGATGAGAAAATAGATATATTGTAGACTGTGTATTATGGAAATAATGCTACCCATACGGTTAGTATGTGTCTTTTTGGAGTAGTCCTTGACTTGCCTATTTTTTCCACAAAAGTTAAACTTTATGTTGCTCCTTTAGGGTCTTATGACGTAATCATAGGTGTTATCTGGCTAGCTTAGCATAAAGCAAAGGTTGATTGTTTTGAAAAACATATAAGTTTTTTAGATGATCTACAGAAATTAGTGGTCATTTAGGGTGTAAAACACAAGATTTCAGTTAGGAAGTTGTCAGCAATGCAACTTAAAAAGGCAAAAAATAAAGGTTGTACCTTGTATGTAGTAAATATTTCTGAAATTATAGAAGAAGCTAATGATTTTATGGAAAAATATCCTTTGTTATGAAATTTCAGAGATGTATTTCTGGAAGAGTTACCAGGTCTTCCACCCAAACAAGAGTTTTACTTCACAATAGAGATCAAACCAGGAACTGAGCCTATATCCAAGGCACCTTATAGAATGAATACCATTGAATTGATAGAGCTTAAGGCTCAATTACAGGAAATTTTGTCAAAAGGATTGATAAGAACGAGTGTCTCACCTTGGGGAGCACTGGTAATCTTTGTGAAAAAGAAGGATGACACACTTAGATTGTGTATTGATTACATAATGTTGAATAAGGAAACTATTAAGAACTGATATCTACCTCCTATAATTGATGATCTGTTTGATCAGATACATGGAGCATCGTTGTATTCTAAAATAGATCTTAGATCAGGATATCATCAGTTGAGAATAAAGGATGAATACATACATAAAACAACTTTTAGAACAAGGTACGGGCATTACAAATTCAAAGTTTACCTTTTTGGTTGACAAATGCACCTTCCACTTTTATGAATTTGATGAATAATATTTTTCAAGAATAGTTGGACAAGTTTGTTCTTGTATTCTTGGAAGATATTCTCATATACTCTAAAAGCATTGAAGAGCATCATGAGAATTTGAAGATAGTCTTGTAAATATTAAGAAAGATAAATTTGTATGGTGAGTTGTCTAAATGTTCCTTCTATGACACGGAAGTACACTATTTCTCTCCATGACATGCTTAATGATGATGACTTTCATCAAGACCGTTTAGCAAAGCTTGAGTTATTAGACGAACATCATCTTAATGCTCTTGATCACCTTCAAGTTTACCAAAAACATATCAAATGTGCCTACGATAAACGTCTCTATGAATGAACCTTCCAAGTTGGTGACCTTGTCCTGAAAGAAAATCAACATGTAACCAAAGTAGAAAAAAGTAAAGGGGGAAAATTTTCTCCTAATTAGCTTGGACCATACATCGTGACTCATACTTATGGATCAGGTGCTTATTGTTTCTCTTCACTAAATGGTAAACCTGAACCGGAGCCCTTAATGCCTTACATCTTTGACCATTCTATTGTTGACCTATAGTCCTACCTCACCTTTTGCCTCTTTCCATGCTCATCCCTTGAGCGCTACCCACTTCCTACATCCTCACCAATGATTAAAAAATAATCATGTGAGTACCCATCACTTGTCATCTTCTCTTGAATATGTGTACCATGGCGCTGCACATAGCATGATTCTCATGGATACTTTTCATCCACCTTTAGATGAGATCCCATGGCCATTTCACCCTAATTTTTGAACAAGAGTCCTATTCTTCACCTTGGTCTTGTCCATGAGTTCAAATCCCTCACATGGGACCCAACTCCTTGAGTCAAACTTCTCACAAAAAGATGACTCCCTCAAAAGGACATCTTCCTCTTGGTAATCGCTGCTGTAAATAGACTGCTCCCTCAAAGGACAGCTATGTAAAGCTAAAAAAAAAAGAGAAGAGAAAAGTGGAAGCTTCCCACATCGATCAACTTCATGAAGACCTCAAGGAGTTAAATTCCTCATCCCATATATATTTCCCACATCAATCAGTCTATCTCAAATACAAATCAAAATGGAAGACTTTTCGTTATGGACTTTCCCATTGTGATCTCAGATCTCTTGCCCAAAGAGCATGCTACCACATATCATATAAAATTTAACCACCTTTCACTTTTCTCACCATTCCCACTCCCCTTTCCTACTACCTCAAGGGACCTCTTGGAAACCAAGATATTTAGTGATCATGTGACTACTTTTTCACCTTAGAATAATCAATCATGCAATATCTTTAGGGTCTTACGTTCATCACCTCCTCCAAGGTATGATCTACTCGGTATGATCCTAACTAATCAGGTGGCTTTATTGCCTCCTTTTATCTCTTAAATGACATTAATTACATTTTGATTACCTTATACAGGATTTGATCCTCGACACTTACCTTTGGGGTAATCTTATTCTTTTTCCACAATCAACATCACCTATACCAATTTTCCTATAACCCACACACACCTAGCAGACCTAAACCCACAACATGCCTGAAACCTACCAACTCATTTTCATACCCCCTCATATTCTTCCCTAGATTAGGGGAGAACTACATCAGCCTGAGGTACCTTTTCACCGGGACTATGTAGGCAACACTCTGAGGGCATGGGGCCCTTGGAGGTTAGCTCAAACACTCTCTACCCTAACCAATCCATATTTTCATCTTCCTAAAATCACATTTTTCACCTACGTGGTTTCCTTTTTATATCACAAAATTAGAAATTAAATTACACAAACAACAAGTTGCAACACATCTTTATCATCAACACAACATACATTTATTACAACTACCCTTTACCCTGATCATTTACCCCACCTCACCTTTACCCAACCCATTTACCTCACTTTCCTGACCTCCTCATTTACTACCTCCCTTTTTCCTCCTTTGGGGACTCCTTATTTTACCCATACCTCAATCTTACCCATGTCGTGAGCTATTTGGACCTAGACCATCACTAGTGACCTTTGACCCCATGTGTTCTCTATACGTTGCAACACTATTACCTAGTTTGATTGACCTAATGACCTTACCTTGTCTGTTTCCATGACCATTTATCTTGACCCTACCTTGGGTGTACCAGAACATACCTAAATGTTCCTGCACCTGACCTACGTTGTGCTTCCATACCATATCCTATACCTTGGATACCAGAATGACTTTGACCTTGTTTGGATGAGGATATCGGCATTAGATAATGTAGATTTTTCCTACTCTTCAACATGGTAATGTGCTTCAGTTAGTACGTGTCCATGCATTTGACTGTTCCTACCTTTGACCCTGACCCATTACCTAGTTTACCTGAGTCAACCCTTTTTCCTTTTCCACCCGCTCCCCACCTTTTCCCTTTCTCATATTTACCTTTTATAAAACCACTCACTGATTATTCCTTCTACCTCATCAGTTCCTGGTTTGAGGGGGATCACCATCACCCACACATGGGGCAACCACATCTTATTTTTGTCAGCGTCAGTTACCAATACAAGCTATGCAACAAAAAGGGGAAAAATGTAGACACTAAAATTAGGTCACACTCCCCTTTGGTCCCTCGACAAATAAATACCTTCATCACATTCACCTAGTCATGGCCCCCTTCACCCCACTAATATTGATTTAATAAAATTAATTCATTAACCTCAAAATATTTATTATTTAAATCTCCTAATTTAGATAATGCCAACACTTACACCTCACCTAGACACCTCATTAAGCTAACTCACCCTAAGACCTATTCTTAGTAAGTTGCCATAACTAACTAAGACTTACCCAAACCCTAAAAATCAATGCCTACATTCCCTCTAACCACATTCTCACATGTTGACAAGAAGCTTTCAGTCTGATATGTGGGTGAATGACATGAGATCCCAAAAAATCAAGGGGATCTGCCTAGTTTAGTAAACCTAGGAAATCCCACCTTAACTGACGCCAGTTACCCCTAACCATCACCGGTTAAGCCAGAACCACCGTCGGTCACCCTTTAATCCCCAAAACAACCTTATTTTCAAGGTTGGAAAACATTGACACATTCCTGAGAGATATGTAGATCAAGAATTTAGCGCTTGTTACCTGTCCAAGTTAATGTACCAAACTAAACACAAAAACCTTGAAAAACTCAAATGAAATTGATACCTGATGGACAAGATCCGAAGATGCAGACGGATAAGGAAGCCGATGTAGATGAGACGGGCGCACATGAGCAATTCTGCACAGTAGATCCGAGTAACCTGCAAGACACCGATGCTTGACAGAAAAAGACCACGTTAAAAGGTATTTAGGTGGACTGCCCGAGAAGCGGGTCCGGGAAGCGATAAGCTCCCTCGACGGATGTCAGTCCACGTTTTCAATTAAGCAAAGAAGCATACATGATAAAAGATGTACGTATAGGACTAGATTTTCTAATCAAAGTAATAAACAGAATCTAAACAGCAGACAGAAAGCAACAGAAAATAGGAAACTGTGCAAACAAAGCTGGATTTGTGTTACCTGTGTCCTTTTTACCTGTCTGCAGGATGATCGGCGTCGATTATGTAGAATCGGCGTCGACTGGAACAGATTGGCGTCGACTGATATAGATCGGCATCGAATGGAACAGACTGATGTAGATCGGCGTCGACTGATATAGATCGGCGTCGACTGATGTAGATCGGCGTCGATCCGAGACAGAGTGCGAGAAGGTTTGGGAATCAGAAAACGGAGGCAAGATCGTCAACGTCTGCTGGATCTGCAGAAGCTGGAGAGACACTGGCCAGGCTCCACCTGTGCTAGATGCAGGAACAGAGTCACCAGAAAATCAATGGAGACGTGCGATGCTGATGTGATAAGAGCAGAGTAACGGTGCTCCTCTCAGGGATTGATTTGGACAAGATTCACTTTCACTCGATAGATAAAACTCAAACTTGATGTTCGGAACTCTCTTGTTCTCTCTCTTACCATCTGTGTCTAACCAGAACTGAGTTCTGGGCTTCTATTTATAATCGGCGCCGACCGAGATTAAATCGGCGCCGTTCCGAAAAATCGGCGTCGACCGAGTACCGGTCGGCGCCGATCGGGGAACAGACTCCCGAAATGGCCAAACGGAGTGATTTCTGGGAAGATGAGAATGATCCTATCATCCCAAGTACGGGAGATATCCCGCGACTCGGTTTGGGAGGAGGAGAAATAGGGGGGATATATGGATAAAATAGATATGGGGTAGATAAGTGGTTAGGGTATATGTAAAAAGGTGTAATTAAATAGTTAATATTTAATTACTCATGGGTAAACAAAATGGGGTGAATTAAACTTAGGATAGGTGTTTAAAACACAAATTGATTAATACTCCAAGGGGGTAGTGGTGATATAAACGTGCCCCAGGTTACCTGAGAAGGTAAACGAATGTGAGGGACACTAAATTGAGTAACCAATTTTAAGTGTCTACATTTTGCCCCTTTTTGTCAAGTAACTTGCGATAAGCAAAGTTGTGAGACAAAAACAAGGAGGTGGAAGAAAAGAAGAAAAAGTGATGATGTGATCCCCCTCAAACTAGGGATGGGATGGGTGATAGAACAGACGATCCCAAGTTTGAAAGAGGTAGATGAAAACGCAGGATGCCCCAGCTGGATGTCTGGAGTAGATCTGATCATTAATGATGCACAAAAATAAATAAAGAGGCAGCAACCTAAGGGACTCACATTGGTAGGGTAGTCTAGATGGTCTCCTCATGAGACGACGTTAGTACCTACAGACCCATGAGTGTAAGGAGAGCTGCAAAATAGTCAGCCTCTAAAGAGAGACACATTGGTAGGGACAACTAGACGGTCTGCAAAGCAGACGACGTTAGTGCCTACAGACCCGTGAACCCTAAGCGGCCAAAAAAGTGAGTGCTCCACGCAAAGGGAACAAACTCGAAATGGACAGTAATATCGAAAATATGTGCCAAAAGGCAACATTCAGCACACAATAATGACCAGATAAATAAGCCAAGCATCAACACTATGGCAAGAAGATATGGAAAATCGGCGGCGATCACACTAATCGGCACCGACCTAAGTAAACGGCCCCGAAAAATCGGCGCCGACCGTTTACAGCACATAAAATATTCATAAATACGATGATGATTTACACCGATGTGATTGGATAGAGCATAGACAATAGAGGATTAAATAGATGTAGATTTGATGTGATTGGATAGATATAGACTGATAGAGGATATAAATAGATGTGATTTGATGTGATTGATATGTGGATTTAATTTGGATGAGAAAATAGATATAGATAGATGTAATGTGACATGGATAGACAAGTGATTAGATGATGTGATAGATAGGTAGGAGTTAATAGCTGGAATGGATTTGATATTTTTGAGATTTTAATTATATTTTGATGAAAATAGATAGATAGACCCACATGTGTTTATAATAGAGGCGATGAGATGTGTTTTGGACAAAGTAGATCAGATAAATTTAGATAAATGATAGAGTTTGACTAAATTAACATGTTAAATGTTAATCTAACTGGATGAAATAATTGGAAAGACTCTTGGTGAGAGTCAAGGACGTAGTGAGAACGACCTTGATTAGAAATAAAGGAAATACACCCAAATATGAAGAAAAATGATAAGTCAGACTCCCAACCGACCATAAATAGAATCTGGATAGGAAACCAAAAGACCATGCATACAAGGCCCTATATGAGGTTAAAATAAACCTGACACTAACTAGCCGTAAACCAGATTTAGGATGGAAACGGAAAGAGCAGTAAGTAAGTATCTTGTCGAAATTTACAAGGGACAGAATACATGTTCATACTGGGAAAATAGGATTCTCCATATGATCGACAAAAGGTCTTAAATCTCAGCTTCATGATTTTGGCAGAAAAGCAAACTGATCAATGCGGGAAGTTTGCTAGATATGGAAAGACTGATCAATACGGGAAGTCTTTCAGCGATGCTAAAAAGTGTACAAACTGACTGAAAGGCTGATCAATGCAAGAAGCCTTGAGTATTCCTTTGAGAAACAGCCGTCCTTCAAGGGAGTGGTTTGTATTTTGAATTTTGATGATAGCCATCCTTCGAGGGCATGGTCTATATATTTTTTTTTGATTCATTTGATAATGTATGGATAGCTGTCCTTCAAGGGATCAGTCTATCTTTTTTGGATAGCATCTTTTTTTTTTTTTTTTTTTTTTTTTTTTTTTTTGAAAATCCTTTTGGAAGAAGCTGAGTTTAGACCTAGATAGATCAGATAGAGGGGAAGAAAACATAAAAGAGCACGCACTCATGCCCCGAGTAGATCCGATTAAGATAAGCACTTGGGACAGATGAAGCGGTGATTAAGGTATTCCTACCATGAGGAGGAACATATCCAAAAGAAAAATGCAATGAGTAGAGCCGCGATACTCATATTTAAGGTAAAAGAGGCAATAGGCGGAGAACCACATAGTTCCGAATCACCATGAAAGTATATGACTAGTTGTTAGATGGATGAAAGATCTGTCTTGCGACTAAATTTGTGTAAGATAGATTTTAACAGTAGAAGGGCCGTAGATGCAAAGCATTAAGAGGTTCCACTTCAGGTATACCATCCATGGAAGATAAACGATAAGCCCCAGACCCATATTTATGAGTGATAATGTACGGGCCCATCCAGTTGGGAGCAAACTTACCACGTTGACTCCTTTCGAGTGTAGTGACATTTTGGTTTTCTTTAAGAACAAGATCACCAATTTTGAAGTCACGGTGCTGCAAGTGCTTGTTATAAGCACGTTTGACACGCTCAAGATAGACTTGATGATGTTCAAGAGCGTTGAGACGCCGCTCATCTAATAATTCAAGTTGTGCTAGACGATTTTGACGATAGTCCTCATCAGAGACAAATTCTCTGAGAGAAACACGAGAGATGGGATTTGGACTTCCAAAGGAAGAACAGCCTCAGACCCATAGACGAGAGAGAAGGGAGTAGCACCAGTAGGAGTACGAATACTAGTCCGATAAGCCCAGAGAGCAAAAGGGATATGTAAATGCCAATCCCTACCAGCTCGACTAGTTACCTTTGCGAGGATATTACGCAAAGTTTTATTGGAAGCTTCGGCCTGGCCATTAGCTTGCGGATAGTATGGAGAAGAAAAACTGAGTTTGATATTGAAAGCGTCGCAGAGATTCTGCAAATCAACGTTCTTGAAAGACTTACCGTTATCTGTGATGAGTTTGTGTGGAACACCAAAGCGACAAATGATGTGTTGATAGACAAAATCAACTATGGGTTTAGCCTTTGTTGAAGAAAGAGGGATAGCCTCCACCCACTTAGTAAAGTATTCCGTGGCAGTAATGATAGAATGATGACGCTGTGAAGAACGGGGATTGATGAGACCAATGAGATCAAGACCCCATTGCGAAAAAGGCCACAAATCCGTTGCAGGTTGTAAAGCTTGACTAGGGATATGTGTGAGATTGGAATGTTGTTGACACTTGACACATTTCTTAGTGTATTCACAGCAATCTCGATTAAGAGAAGGCCAATAATATCCCAAACGTAAGATGCGTTTAGCTACAGCCAAGCCACTAAAATGTCCACCACAGATACCGTCATGGACCTCCTGGATAGCTTTAGATGATTCATGGGTTTTGAGGCACCGAAGCAAAATGCCATCAAAGCCGCGTTTGTAGAGGATCCCACCTAGAATAGTATAGCGATTAGCGCGTTGGATAAAAGATCTTCTACCATTGGAAGTCAGATCTGGAGGAAGCACCGAATGAGATAGATAATCAACGATCTGTTGATACCACTCATCCTGAGTATCGGTTGTGACAACATGGATTAAAGTTAGTTGCCGAAGATGAGATGGTTGATCTAATCGTTGCACAGCCACATAAAGTCGCGAGTCTTCGGTAAAAGGCGGGATAAGTGAAGCTAACGAAGCCATTGTATCCGCGAATCGATTCGCAGTGCGAGGAATGGCTTGGATAGTGAATTTATCGAAAGATTGGAGTTGAGCAAGAACGATATCACGATATTTTTGAAGGATATCATTCTTGCATTGATAGATGCCTGTGACTTGATTAACGATGAGTTCAGAATCACCAAAGATGTCAATATGACGAGCGCCGAGATTAATGGCATTTTGAAGACCCAAGACTAGAGCTTCATATTCAGCCATATTATTGGTGCACTCAAAGTTTAATTTGTGTGCGACAGGGATAGGCGTACCCCAAGGAGGAATCATCACGAAACCTGCACCTCCCCCTTGCTGACATTTGGATCCATCAAAGAAGAGCTTTACTTTAAATGGAGATAGACCAAAATCAATTTGTTGGATATATTCATCGGGGAATTGAGCAAGGGGGTTTTGAGTGTCCGGAAGAGGAGCATCAGCTAATTGATCTGCAATAACCTGACCCTTGATAGACTTTTGCGGGATAAACTCGAGGTCAAATTCTGTCATAAGCATGAGCCAACGAGTGATACGATCATTGTGATAAGGCTTCGCATGAATTGTCTTGAGTGGATTGACACTTGTGACAATGTAAGTTTTGTGATTAAGGAGGTAATGACGAAGCTTAGAAGTTGCGAAGAAGAGAGCACAACACAGCTTTTCAGCTTCGGAATAACGTGTTTCATACTCATGGAGGGTGCGACTGATGTAATAGACAGCTTGTTCTTTACCACAAGTGTCCCGATGCGAGATCATGGCTCCCAGAGCATGGTCAGTCACAGAGATATAAAGATAGAAAGGCTCCCCCTCGCGTGGAGGTGTAAGCACAGGTGGAGAAAGAAGATAAGCTTTGAGATCATCAAAGGCCTTTTGGCAATGCTCATCCCATTCAAAATGAACATTCTTACGGAGGAGATGATGAAAAGGTTGACAATGGTCCGACAATTGTGAGATAAAACGACGCACTGATTGAAGACGTCCTTGGAGACTGCGGAGTTGCTTTAAATTAGAAGGGGGAGGCATCTCAAGGATAGCTTTTATTTTTGCGGGGTCCACTTCAATACCCCTAATGGAAATGATAAAACCTAAAAGTTTACCAGTGAGAACGCCAAACACGCACTTAGATGGATTTAGACGAAGACAAAAGCGAATAAGCCTCTCAAAGAGAGGTGCAAGAATGAAAAGATGATCCTGACGACGTTTTGATTTACCGAGGAGATCGTCGACATAATCTTCCACAGTTTTGTGTAAGAGATCATGGAAGATGTAGGTCATTGCTCGCTGATAGGTTGCTCCTGCGTTCTTAAGACCGAAGGGCATGACACGATAACAAAAGGTCCCCCAAGGAGTTATGAAAGAAGTCTTATGTTGGTCTTCTGGTGCGATGAGAATTTGATTATACCCAGAGAAACCATCCATAAGAGAAAGCATCTCATGACCCGCAGTTAAATCCACGAGTTGGTCGATATTAGGTAGAGGAAAATCATCTTTTGGACAAGCAAGATTGAGATCCCGGAAGTCGGTACAAATTCAAATTTTCCCAGTGGCTTTAGTTACTGGTACTACATTGGAAACCCATTGTGGATAATCGATGGGTTGGATGAAATTAGCCGAGAGCAAGCGCTGTAACTCTTCTTTAACAAGCAGGGCTACTCTAGGGTGCATTTTACGCAATTTTTGTTTAACCGGTTTAATGTTGGGAAGAGTAACGATATTGTGAACCACGATATCGGGATCGAGTCCTGGCATATCCTCATATGACCAAGCAAAGGCTTGACGATGGTTGGAAAGAAAAGTGGTAAAATCTCCTAACTCCTGTGGATTAAGGGATTGGCCGACCTTAATGATGCGAGGGTCTTTAGAAGTCCCTATATTAAGGTCGACAGTGGCTTCATTGAGAAGCGTAGACGTGTCAGAAGGAATGGTCTTAGGAAGATAGGAATCCTCTGCCCCCAGATAGGTGAGAACAGAATCATCATCCGCACAGTGGATAGTGTTGATAGTAGGAGAGTCGTCTCCAACTATTTCAGGGAAAACTAACGGTATGGAAGTGGACGTGTCATTAGTCTTATAGGTTAGTGGTCCTAAGGAAATGGTATTGACTAAAAAAAAAAGTTAGACGGGATGGAAATGGCGTCGTCCACATCGAGTGATGCTTCTGACCTAGCGGGAGAAGATGGTTCCTCAATAGGAAGAGGCTCATCGAGAACAGTGACGGTGGCTTTTGAAAGAGGTTTAAATCCTAAACCAAATTTTTGATGTGGCATGAGAGTTGGAATGGATGCGAGGTCATGCACACCTTGTTCATATTTTCCCAGGCCAAAGCCCTTCCACGCGCATCGATATAAATAAGTTTTTGCAAACGTGGGATTCTGTAGACAATCGAACCCTGTTAAATAAGGTTTGGCCCTAGGAGGAGAATCCGGGCGATAGTGAGGCGTATCAAGACCACCGTAGATGAAATTAGTCTGTTGATTGGGCAGACCAATGGTGACGATGCGACCAAGACCAGGCTGATATTCAGGTTGTTTGTCTGGTCTACCATACTCACTAGGTTTGAGATGGGTGTCAAAAGAAAGGAGAGGAAGCTCTCCCAGTGAGAAACGCTGCAATGTCTCTTCTAGATTTTGTAAATCCGGTAGTTTGGTTGCAGGTATGGAAGAAGATGAGGCCCCGTCAGGAGAACAAGCATTTTCCTTTAGAGGGGCAGACCCTGTGGTCATGTCACATTGTGCGGAAGGAAAAGGATCTCCTGGATGAGTATAGATTTTGCCCTCATATTGATATTTTAAGCATCGATGGAGGGTGGATGGGACACAATGCATTGCACGAATCCAGGAGCGTCCGAGGATCATATTATAGTGGAATTTCCCTTCAACAATGTAAAAGAGTTCGTGAAGCAGCTTCTTACCTACTCGAATGGGTAGGACCACAGTTCCTAAAGTAACTGCTAGCTGATCGTTAAATGATCGAAGAGCGAAAGGCGGGGGTGACACTACGTTCTTTGGTAACTTAAGCTGTTCGAATGTGTGTGAGGAGATGACATTAAGTGCAGCTCCACTGTCGATCATAATGCGTTTTAATGTAGTGTTGTCGATCTGGACTGTGATAAAGAGGGGAGCCTCTAAATCCTCGGAAGAAAGGGAAGGAATTTCTGAGTCTTCAAAAGAAATGGTGGTTGATGGTCTATTCAATCCAACAACCATCTCGAAAGGCTGGGGCTCATCTGAATTCACTGCGATGCGACGCAGATTATCAATCAGAGCCTGGCGATGTTGCGGAGAGGATTGAATGAGGTCAAAAAGAGACATTTTGACCGGAGCCTGGGTGAGTTGTTTCATAACACTCTCCTCAACTGATACGGGAACTTGAGCCCGAGGTGCAGCACGAATAGAGACTCGGGGTCTCGAGGCTAATGAGGAAGGAGAAATTCCTTCGGGGGCTGCAGAAATGACAACCCGTGGTCGAGATGCTGTAGATGAAGATGGATTATCATACTGTTGGGTTCTAGTGGCGATATGGATTGTGTCGATTTGAGAAGGTGGAAGATCATTTGGAGTGGAATCACTAGAAGTAGAGGTCTGAGTAGATCGTTGGGGCTCAGATGGAGCTATGATGACAGGAGATACTTGTTCCTCATCCTCCAGCAAAAGATCACTTTCTTCCAAAAGGCTGTTGACAACAGATTGAAGGGCTTTACATCTCTCAGTATCATGACCCGGGGTATGGTGGTAGGCGCAAATCAAATCAGAGTTAAACCAGGCAGGTTTAACTCCTTTAGGGTTATAGGGTTTAATCGGAGGAAGAGATATGGATGAAGATTGGATAAGTTGGCGAAGGATTTCAGTATAGAATCCGTTAGACAAAGATGAGGACAGGGATGATGAAGGCACCTCTTCTACTTTAACAGACTGCCGAGGTAAAAGGACTTGCATGTTAGGTTTGACAGTCTTTTTAGGGATCATCTTATTTTTTTGGACATCTGGAGGAGCAGCCCTGGGCACTTGAGGTGGAAGTAAGTGAGACATGATTGATTTCGATGGAGGAGGAGCCCCTAAAATAGATTTTGAAGATGATGGAGATGTGACAGGTGTCGCGGTCTTCAGAGGTAAAGGAGGCTGCTTGGTCGAAACTACTGATGATTTAGATAATGTCGATTTAGATGAGGAAGAAGCTCCCAAAGTAGGTCTAATCGGAGGAACAAAGGGTGCCCTGGTTTTTGGTAATGAAGATGATGATTTTGATAAAGGAGGTGACGTCTTTTTAATAGGTAAGTCCACTTTTCGAGGTGCTGGTGAAGAATGTGTTGTAGAAGAAGATGATGGTTCTGATAAGTTTGCAGGAGAAGACGCCTTCTCAGTGGATAAATCCAATCTTTTATGAGGCGTAGATAGAGATTTTTGCGGGAAAGCACCCAGATTCTTGAACACGTGAACTATAGGCTTTCCCTTTTCAGGGATGGTGACAATTTCAACCGCATAAGGTGATTGTAACCTTTCCGGAGAAACAAAGGGGGAGATGCTGATGATGCAATGTTAGATTTTGGTTGTCTCGGTCTAAGTTCGGGAACCGAGTGTATAGGTGTCGGTGCTACTTCTTTAGATTTTCCTTTAATGGGCGAAGCAGCATTGGTGATGGAAGAAGTGAGTGATGAAGAAGCAGCTCCTTGCAAAGGAACTACTTCTGGTACAGTAATTGTGGGTGAAACTACTGTAGGAAAGGAAACAGGAAGAGTCAAAATCGAAGACGCTTCCGTTGAAGTTGGTACAACTATAGGTACGTTTACCAATGGCATAGTCGCAGCAAAAATGGGAGAAACAGAAGTAGGTGTATCCGCAGTGGAAACTCGAAGGGATGTAATTGCCTCGAGCACTGAAAGAATGTCTGACGATGAGACAGATGAGGATGACACTGTCTCGGGTATGGATGGAAGGTCAGACAAAGAAGCGGAGAGAGATGAATCCGTATCTAGCAATGTAGGAATATTCGAAGACGAGCTATTTGAAGATGGTGGAATCCCAGTGATTAGCGAAGTAGAAGGAGGTTCTGATTCGGTCGATGTGTTCGCAGATGGCTTAGTTTCAGAAGAAGATTCTTCAGTAGAGATGAAGTTGATAGTATGAGTGTTTGGTTTTTGAGACTCTGAAGCATTATGGTTCGGGGAATGATTAGGAAAAGGTTGTTTAAAAACATCCAGCGCCTGATTTGGGGGAGCATTTGGGTTATCCAGAATGAGCTCACCTCTATCAATGAATTTCTGGACAAGATTTTTGAAGGTCTGACATCGTTCAATGTCATGACCTTTGGTTCTATGATAATGACAGAAATCATTTTCCCTATACCAGAATGGACGTTCTTGGTTTTCATCAATATTCCTAATGGGGGGAAGTTCGATCATGCGAACTTCCAACATTTTCTCTAAGATAGAAGCATATGATTCTCCCAACGAAGTGAAAGATCGAGATGACGAGGACCCTTTTCGAGAAGATGAGGAGTCTCTCCGTGGTGTTTGATTAGAAGTATTATCGGCTCGTGATGTTTTTAATACGATAGCGTTGGTGGATCCCTGGTTCTTGTCTTTAGAAGTGGAAGGATTTGATTTGGTAAACCGAGAAAAATCTGGTTTAGACTTAGAGCGAAGTTTTAACTTCCCTTGTTCAATGGCGCGAGACTCAAGTTTGCGTGCCATCGTAAAGGCTTCTTCAAATGTATGAAAGGTCTGGATCCTTAAAGTGGAAGAAATATGATTAGCACAAGATCGAGTAAACAACTCGATCTGTTGGGGTTGAGGAAGGGAGAAAGACAATTGGTTTACTATCCCTCTCCAACGAGCGACAAAGTCTGCAATAGACTCATCATCGAATTGACGAATGTTATAAAGATCTGTGATCGAGATCTTATGGGCGATATTTATTGAAAAGTTTTCAACAAACATCTGAGCCAATTGAGAGAAAGAAAACAAGGAATGTTGAGGAATGTTGTTGTACCAGTCTAAAGCAGGGCCTGCTAGAGACATAGGAAAAGTACGGAGCATAAGCTCCTGATCTTGGACTATGAGGTAGCAAGCATGTTTGAATGCTCGCAAATGCTGTTGAGGGTCCTCCCGACTATGGAATTTTGAAAATTTAGGAAGTTCCCATTGGGGAGGATAAGGCTTAAAAGCCACTGAGGGGTGAATGGGTTCATTACACACTTCTTCAAAAGAGTATGAAGGACGAGCCCCTTTGGTGGAGGCTTCCAAGTCTGCGATTTTCTTGAAAAGAATTTGAACCACGTCAGATTGAGGAGGAGGCACAGTGGCATGTCCTACATAGGAAGCAAATGGTGGATGTTGTTGAGGTGTCAACGGGGGATTCATCTGTTGATTGATAGGATGATAAGAGGAATAACCAGGCGTTCTGGGTGACGCCTGGTGAGGTATTTGCTGTGAAGGAGCCTGTGTATAGGCAGGCTGTGGGATAATAAGTGGTTGAGAAAATGAAGGTTGGATGACGGACGGAGCCTGTGATTGGTGGACTCCTATGCTTGTTGACTGAATCGGAATAGATTGAGGAACATGGGTGTTGATTTGATTGGACATGGTGGGGAACAAGACCTGAAAGAGGCTTTTTACTGCCGGATTAGTTATTAAGGGCGCCGATGCTAGAGGATGGGCGAAGGTCACTGTTGCCGGAACATTGGAAGAAAAACCCACTGGAGGACGAGAAGCAGGAACCAACTGACTAGTCGAAGGGGGTTGACTCATAAAGAGGTACTGACCCTGGGATACAATGGATGGCATAGATGAATTAACAGCAATATGTGGGTGCGCAGACGCACCCATGATAGCCAGAGAAGAGGACTTCTCAGAAGTAGGTTGTGGAATAGTCGAGGTAACTGTGGCGTTAGGTATAGGTAAGACTATTTGAGAACTAGTCGATACGGTCGGTGGAAGAGAAAAAGGAGGCACAGGTGCGCCACCCTCTTCCGTGGCTCGAGGTGAGAAAAATGATGCTAACTGTTCTACAAAAGCCTGGGATGGTTCACGAGGATAATCGTACACTTGTTGGATTGGTGGTCCCTGATCAGATATTTGAATAGATTTGTGTACTAGGTAGTCCATGAGGGCTACCGGGTTGCGATCAAGGAGTGCCTGAAATTCAGGATCCCCGTGAGGAACATACTCTAAGTCAGAAGCAGATGATATTTCTGAAGGACTAGGGGAAGCTGGACGTGATGGGGTTGCTTTGGCTTGATAGAAAGGATTATATGACCAGGATGGGGAACCAACTAACAGCGGTCCCGAGGAAGATCTGGGGGGTGCCGAAACATCCACACTAGTGGTGATCTCGGAAGAAGAAGGGGCCAGTTGAGCCATTCTTCTAGATTGTAACCGAGTGATGACCGTCATAAACACGCAGAAAAGAAGATTGACCTAACTAATGCACAGACAATTCAAGCAGCGCAGGTGATTATCTCCTTTAAATTTTGATGCTTTTAAGAAAGAAAATATTAGGGAAGGTTTTTTAGAACAGGAACTACTCAGATAGCCAAACTAAGGATGGTTTGGGAAATGTTTGGTGAGGAGTCCCGAAGGCACTTCAGTAAAAGACTGGTACGTGGCTTGATATAGGGGCCTACCCCCGCACTTCACACACCGCTGCGATAAGGGAGTCGGGTGCTTTGCCAATATATACCAGAACTTCCGTGAATTTATAGCGCGGCCCGAGTACCGCGTAGGCTCTTCCTCTTGGATGTCACTTCCAAGTAGGCGAGGCCAGGGAAGGAATTTTTGTTTAAATGCTTTATACCTAGTGATTTTGGCTTTGTGTGCAAGGGTGAAAAATAAAAATCAAATAGTGTCACTACCGATTTTGATCAATTTTCCAGCCTAATTAAAACTAGATGAGAAACATACAACAGCAATGACAAAGAAAGAGTTCTTTTTAAGCACTTAAAAATGAAGTGTTTGATTTCGATGAAGACAAGTCAAACAGATTCTTTCCCAAATGCGATTAAATTCCTTTTAAGCACCAAAAATTGAAATGTTTGAATGTGATAGAAAACAAACAATTTTTTTCTTTATATATATATATATATATATGTATAGTTCCTAAAAAGAGAAAACACCGTAAAAGAGAAATACCTGTAGATTTAGCTCTCCAAGGTGTGTGGACTTCAAAAAGCACGTTGTTGAGCTCTTCCCCTCGAACAATCCCACGAACAAGCAAAGTGCTCCGCAAGAAAAGGTTAAGCAAACACCAAACAAGATCCAGAAAGATATATCCAGATAATGGTGAAACGAAAAATTTCTATTTTAAGGAACTAGAAAAATTTCAAGATAACGATTTCGCATAAAAAAGCAAGATTGAAATGATGAAAAGAAATGCTCAAACAGAACTGATAAAAATCAGCGAGGAAAAAGAACAAAGCTCAAAACTAGAAAAGAGATGAACTTACCAATAAGGGACTTTGGTTGGGTCCCACCGGGTGTGCCAGAATGTAGATCAAGAATTTAGCGCTTGTTACCTGTCCAAGTTAATGTACCAAACTAAACACAAAAACCTTGAAAAACTCAAATGAAATTGATACCTGATGGACAAGATCCGAAGATGCAGATGGATAAGGAAGCCGATGTAGATGAAGACGGGCGCACACGAGCAATTCTGCACAGTAGATCCGAGTAACCTGCAAGACACCGATGCTTGACAGAAAAAGACCACGTTAAAAGGTATTTAGGTGGACTGCCCGAGAAGCGGGTCCGGGAAGCGATAAGCTCCCTCGGCGGATGTCAGTCCACGTTTTCAATTAAGCAAAGAAGCATACATGATAAAAGATGTACGTATAGGACTAGATTTTCTGATCAAAGTAATAAACAGAGTCAAAACAGCAGACAGAAAGCAACAGAAAACAGGAAACTGTGCAAACAAAGCTAGATTTGTGTTACCTGTGTCTTTTTACCTGCCTGCAGCAGGATGATCGGCGTCGACTGGTAGAATCGGCGTCGACTGATGTAGAATCGGCGTCGACTGGTAGAATCGGCATCGACTGGTAGATCGGCATCGATCCGATGCAACGTGCAAGAAGGTTTGGGAAACAGAAAATAAAGGCAAGATCGCCAATGTCCGCTGGATCTGCAGAAGCCAGAGAGATACTGGCAAGGCTCCACCTGTGCTAGATGCAGGAACAGAGTCACCAGAAAATCAATGGAGACGTACGATTGTCGATGTGATAAGAACAGAGTAACAGTGCTCCTCTCAGGGATTGATATGGACAAGATTCGCTTTCACTCAATAGATTAAACTCAAAATTGATGTTCGGAACTCTCTCGTTCTCTCTCTTACAATCTGTGTCTAACCAGAACTGAGTTCTGGGCTTCTATTTATAATCGGCGCCGACCGAGATTAAATCGGCGCCGTTCCGAAAAATCGGCGTCGACCGAGTACCGGTCGGCGCCGATCGGGGAACAGACTCCCGAAATGGCCAAACGGAGTGATTTCTGGGAAGATGAGAATGACCCTATCATCCCAAGTACGGGAGATATCCCGCGACTCGGTTTGGGAGGAGGAGAAATAGGGGGGATATATGGATAAAATAGATATGGGGTAGATAAGTGGTTAGGATATATGTAAAAAGGTGTAATTAAATAGTTAATATTTAATTACTCATGGGTGAAACAAAATGGGGTGAATTAAACTTAGGATAGGTGTTTAAATCACAAATTGATTAATACTCCAAGGGGGTAGTGGTGATATAAACGTGCCCCAGGTTACCTGAGAAGGTAAACGAATGTGAGGGACACTAAATTGAGTAACCAATTTTAAGTGTCTACAAGCCACCTATTGACCTCCTTTAATACTCACCCCTCCATATACCCATTAAAACCCTGCCAAACCCCATCCAAACAACCTAATACCTCATTTCGTCCAACCAAGTCCTTTGTATAATCATAAGGGAGACCCAAAGCTCATTATATGGCATTCCCAGTTTTCCACATTAACTGACACCGGTTACACCCAACCGTCGTCGGTCACCCTTAACTGGATTTGGTCTCTGTATTGACCAATAGAGTCCAGAACAGTGACCTACCCACCTATTCCCACATTACCTTTGTTCATCTGTGATCTACCTGAGACTTTTGTCAGACCTATAGAGACTTAGAACCAGTTATTCGACCTCCAGATCTTATTTTAACCTAGCCTGTTAGATTAGATATTTCTTATTGTGTTTTTAATGAGATACCTAAATCATTTTAATTACAATAGGATTTACTTCATTAACAACATTAAATCATTTTAAACAGTGGATTGATAGCCGTCTAAGAAGTATCACACTTCCTGAATCTAGCACACGTTAGGCAGTTCACTGCACATATTGTTTAAATTTTATTTGGTGGTCTTGTGTTCCATTTTATGTAGTTCCTCCTAGCCAAAAGGAAGCTCTCACGATCAGCTATGGATTCAGAATTCATACGCGTGCAAAAATCCAACAACCAGCATTCCTACAGGTAGTCTTCTTATACCCATTACCCTATCTATTTCATCAATATTTCAAAGAAATGTCTAAGAATCAGGTGAAATAGACCTAATGGGGTTTACATGTTTCTTGGTGTGTTTCATGATGTATTTGGATGTTTTAATGCTTTCTGGTATTGTTTATGATGTTTATTATGCCTTTATGAGTTATATTGAGATTTTTGTGTCTTGAAAAAGTTGAAGTATGCCTTTGGATATCATGATCCATTCCTTATAGCTTGGAGAGAGTGTTTTGAGCTTGTTTTTGCTTCTTGGTGCTTATTCATGATGTCTTGACCCCTGCCAACCTACTTGGGTCATTTGATGATGTTTATATGATTTTTTTGTTATATTTTTGTGTTGGGATGACTAACCTACTTGGTCATGGCCAAACTAAGTGTGTTTTAGAGTTCAGACTTTTAGATAAGCAAGTTTATTTGGTCATTTGTGACTTTTGCATGGGGGTAAATGTGACCTATAGAGGATTAAATAATAATGGAAAGGGGTTAATAATATATCTGATAATACATATGAATACCTGAATAAGTCTTAGTATCATTTGTGCAAGTCAGATTGATAAATTCAGCCCATAAAGAAGAGAGATTGAGCGAGTTAGGAGAGTGCTTGTCTTGATGAGGGTATTATGTGTTTGGAGCTGCATTTGGATCACATTCAGATGTGTAATTAGCATATTATTAGTGTTTATTAATTTTAAAATATCTAATGATGTGTAATATTCATATGAGTCATTTTTTGTGAGTCATATCAACAAATGTTTAGGGGTTGGTGCTCCTTGTGGGGTTAGTGCCTCACTAAAAAAATATTACAAAATGTGTAATATTATTTCAAGTCCTTGATTTTTGTAATATAAGCTAAGGTTTTAGTGGTTTTTCTTCTACTTGATGATTTCCCACTTACTTCTGGTGTCTTGTGTTCTCTATCTTATTGTATGATCTTGTAATTATTTATACACACTTAATAAGATAACATGGTTCATGGTTGATTGAATGTATCGTTATCTATGATGAATGTTAATACATGGTAATTAAAGTTAAATATTTTGATTGAATGATTCAACCCCCTCTCATTCCATTTTGATTCCAACAACTTGTATTAGACCAAGTCCTTGAGAAGCAAGTTTAATCACTTGAAGGAGATCCTCGAAGCACAAGCAATGAGCAACTCATTTGATGTTGAAGATGATCTATGGAAGAATTATGAGATATCTGAGTATCTAATCCATAATTTTCAAGATCATATCAGTTACATGGAGGATGAACATGGACAAGCCATCAAAAGGCTAGAATATCAAGTTGAAATTATGTCTAAAGCACTCAAGGACAAAGAAGATGCTTGTCTCAAGTATGGAGATAAGATGAAATATTTTGAAACTGATTTTTAACATGATTATAAAAAGTTGAATATGTATGGAAGGTTAGAGAAGAGTTATAAAGCTCTTGATGGTATCTCAGAGATTTAAAGAATTGATAATGACAAAATAGACCTAGGATTTAAAGGATAACATGTGAACAATGATGAAGAATCTGGTCCAAGCTTTGAAACAAACATAACGGTGACCAAGAAAGATGATCCTAATAATTATAATCCTATTAGACAACATAATTCTATTAAGCATGGTTCTTCTTTCAATGGGTATTGCTACTCTTTTCATGGTTTTGGTCATAGAGCTAGGGATTTCAATAATAATATCTCTAAAAAATGAGTATTCATGGAAATTTAGGAGCTTCTTTTAAGGTTCAATTATTCATGTTGTGATTATGGTCATAAGGCATATGATTGTGGTTAGAAACTTAGTTTATCTTATCCTAGAAGATGGAAGAGTGTTGTTTGTTACAATTGTCACAGACATGGACATATTGCTAGATCTTGTCACCAAGTTGACTCTCCAAGAGTCAATAGTAGGTTTCAAGATCCTAATAAGTAAAATGGAATAAAGTTAAAAAGGAAAAATAGTCTTATGAATGAGTCTAAGGTTGATATATCATATTCTAAGACCAAGAAGGATGTCTCTATGTTTTAATTAAAGAAATAAGACTCTAAATTTTCCAAGGAAATCAAGGATAATTAGAATCAAAGTGTTGTGATGAAGAATTTATATTTATCTACTAGTTAAGGTGAAGTGTTCCTAAGGTTGAAAAGGATGAAAGAGTAAAGGATGTCAAGGAGAAATAAACAGTTATAGTTAAGGGAGATGTAGGATCCATCAAGTTACCAAATTTTCTTGATAAGACCAAGAAGGAAGCAATCAAGTTTTCCAAGTCTAGTTCAATTCATGAAGTACTATTAGCCCAATTTTAGAAAGAGAAAGAAAATGAAGAGAATAATGTGTATCAAACTAGTCTCCAATCATAATATGAAGGTTTTTCATATGAAATTATCATTCCTAAAAGTTCATCCAAGAAAAATGAAGAGATATCATCCTTGAGATCATCTGATGTCTATATATTGTTTTAGTGACCTAATGAGCCTTGATTGTCTTCTCTAGACTTCTCTAAGACATTATTCATCTTAAGGAAACATGGTTTTTTATTGAAAATGAATCATCATTTTTTGTTGTTGATCAAAGTTGCAAGTGTGTCTACAGTCAAGGTATGGTCTAGTTTTTATGAATTCATGTCAAAGTTGAATCTCAAAAAGTCCTATGTTCTAAGTTAGTATCTTAAGACCGGAGTGTTGATCACCCCAGGGGGATGTTTTAGGTCTTATATGTCATGTTTTCATCTATGAGAAGTTGTTTTGTTAAGGGTCTATTTAGTATCATAAAATTTTGTGTTGCATAAAGATTTGTCTTAGTATGGGTGTGAATTCATAACATAAGGAGGATAAGCTCTTAATGTTAGCATGTATAGGCCACTGTAATTTGTCTAGAAGTATTGGATCAAGTAAAGATGGCTAATCTCCTAAGAATTTGAATTCATATTGTGTCAAAATGTTTTTCTCTTATAAGTCTCAAATCAGATCTTGATGGTTGCATGAAAAATGATAACCTGGTATAGAATGAAAATCCTTTATGAATAAATTCAAACATTCTTTTGAAGACATTTAAAGGCCTGAAAATAGATTAAGGTGTCAAAAATCATCTTTTGGAGATTTTCCTATTATAAAGAAGTTCAAAATAATGAAATCATGTGTTTTTATATCATGTGTAAGTATTAACACTCATGAATCAAGGAGATTTGTGCCCTAAATTAGTGTTTAAAATTTGAATATGTTTGAATATATATTGAGAAGTATTCAATATTGTTGTCATAGGGTCTTTTGGAAATTGATGTCTTGAGAAGATTTGGTATTTCCCTGAGTGATACAAGTATATATACAACAAGTCTGTCATAACATTGTCAAATTTTTAATTGTGTCTCAAAGGTATGAATGTGAAAGAGCCTTTCAATATAATGTGATCTCCTAAAGTGTGAATTCATGCTACAAGCTTTGTCGTTATCTGTATCTTTGGTCTATGACTTACACTACTATATTTTCAATAGGTCTGGGGTACATATGGTGTGATTTGGATATGAAATATGAATTTGATACTTCATCAAAGTATTTTTTGAGTTTAAATAATTCCTATGCACTAATATAGGGGAAGATATGTCTATATGAGTTTGAGGAAGTCTATGGAAGTCTGTGAAGCATCAAACAATAAGCTTAATTGAAGATATTTGGAGTCCATGATCTAATTCAATGTATCTACTGTAAGAAAAATTTTCCATTCATGAGGAGCTTGCCATGTCAAGGTCATGTTTACATCATTCTAGAGACTATGGTTTTTTATTTTTCTTTGAGGAAGTATGTGATTCATTCATCAAGATCTCTATCAAATGATATAAGAAGAAAAAAATTGAATATTGAAGAAAATTCTATCAAAAATGTATTTCTTATGGTTTCCTAGGTCTCTGTTATCCGAAATAAGCCCCTTGCTCATTTTTTGGCTAACTTTACTTTCATTCCATCCTCCCTTTTGTCTCAGATGATTTTTTCTACTTTTTAGGAACTCAAAATTTTCTAGAAATGGCTTCATTGGATAGAGCATCTTCTCCACTTTCTAGAAAGGTAAAATTTTGCCTCTAACTCCTTGTATTTTTCAAGTTATGGCTCGGTGGAGTTTGGGAGGGAAATTTTCCCTGGGGAGGTCTGCAGACCAATCAGGATGTGCCACATCAGCGGTGGAATGGTAGAATGCGGGAGGAAACTTGAAGATTTTTACAAGTATTGGAAGGGCACACAAAGAAATATTTTGGCCCGAAGGCCCACCAGCCAATAGGAGAAGGCCACGTGTCCTCGAGGTCGTCGGAGATCGGAGCAGCGGGAGGAAGCTGGAAAATTTTCCAAGGTTGGCGCAAAAGGAATATCTTGGCTCAAAGGCCCACCAACGAATCATAGCCTACCACATGTCCTTAGAGCATTGGGAGGTGGAGGCACAGAGGAAATTTTTCCTTTAAGCCAAAATAGGGGAAAATATGGAATGAAATCCCACCCGTGATGGCCCACGCCAATCAGAAGCTGACACGTGTCCACATGGCTGGTGAAAATCTTAAGGTGGGTCCACAGAGGAAAAGAGCTAGTTCAGGCCCACGCCAATCAGAACATGCCACGTGTACCATTCAGGGCAATGGTCAACAACGATGGAAAATGTGGAAGTGGTGGCCTGCCAACGAATCAGAAGACGACACGTGGCATCAGAGTTTCGGGCCGGCTGAAACTTTTTAGAAAATTTTCCAAAGACCAAAAAGGTGTAAAAAGCTAAGGGGAAGGCCCACGACCAATCAAAAGTGCCACATGGCATTGGAAATTTAGGGGGTGGATATTTTTGGGGAAATTTTCTCAAAGTCAAAATAGAGGGAAAATTTCAAATTTTCGGCCTGCCAATTCAAATTTGCCCTAGTTTTGCCCTAAAACTTTAGAAGGGCATAACTTTTGATCTAGAACTTAGATTTTCATGTTCTTGGTGTCATTGAAAAGTTGATGAAATTCTCTACACAATGGAGGGATCAAATTTTTTTTGATGGGGTTTGGAGAGAGAAAATCAAAAAATGCCTCTGGCATGGGAAGGAGAATAAAATTGACATTTCAACCACCATTTTTAATGAAGTATGGCTCGCATTCTCTCCCAGTAGGGTCAAAAACATTGGGGAATGAACTTTTGAGGGTGCCCATGTTGTTTTAATGTAATTTGGTCAGTGGTTGAAGCATCCTTTCATGTTTTCCCATGTTTTCTCCTTCCTGGGCTCGATTTTCATTGTTAAAAGCCAGTTTTAGCTCATTTGTAAAGGTTGTTCATCTTTTCTACTCTACTCTCCCTTCTTTTCTTCCCCAGGGTTGAAAATGGAGTTTGAACCTCCTCCGCTGATCTATAATGGCATTTTTTCCTTTTACCATTAAAATGATGTTCTGTGCAAACTTTTAAAGCAACAAAAACGTGTTTTGTGGTGCATCTATCCACCCTTGCTCGTTTTTTGCTCATTTTTTGCTTGTTTTCTTCTTACCTCTCTTCATTGCAGGAATTTGTGCATGTTTGAATGTTCATTGTAGGTTTGGAGCTGTGTTCATGGAGTTTTTGGGACATTTTCTATGTGAAATCTATCCTTGGGCCTGTGATGCATCTGTCCATCCTTCCCATTGCTCACCTCCTCGTGTTCCATGGCATTTTTGATAAATGTTCAACAATTTTCCTTCTTTGGTGTATCACCATTTTAGTGTAGGCTTCTATTTTTCCTCTTTTCTCTCTCTCCCTGTCTCCTTGGAAGTTAGATTAGGATTAGATTAGCTTGCCTGCATTGGAATAGCTTATGGCAGGTAGTTTAGGAAGAGGAACCAGCCTTCTCTGGAGAGATTTCCCCATTTGCAAAGGTCCCACACTTTGGGCAAGCTCAATGTTGTGCATTCACACCAGATGAGTTTTCCTTAGAAAATCAGATCCATAACTCATTTGGGGGTGTTGTGAATCCACACTAACAGTTTTGGCACACATGGTGGCACCTTAGAGGTCTTCCACTTCATCTTTTGTAGGTTGGTGTGTTCCTATGAAGATTTCAGCCTTTGGAGGCATATTCAAAAGCACATATGGCGACTCCATCTGGTAAATAACTCATTCTCTGAGTTGTAGACTTGTTTTCCATCCATTTTCATCCATTCTTCTTTCCATCTCTTCCATCTTCTTTCATTCCATGAAGTTGTTCAATCATGACTTCATTTCCAACATGGGATTCACATTTACAATAGCAGTATATTCCACCTCCAACATGTTTTACAAATCCTTCAAATCAACATTTTGATGAAATTCAGGGTCATCATGCTTACCCATATGAGCGATACCAAAATCAGTTTCGTTGTGAAGCATATCAAGAGCAAGAGTACGCATGCAATGAAGACAATCAAATGGAAGATGCTGATTTTGTGGAGAAAATCCAAAAGATGGAGGCAAAGATGGTACAATCAAGAGCAATAGCTCAACTGAAGGCTTTCAGAATTAGTTGCAGGACTCCTTGTCCATGGGGAGGCCCTTTTCCAAGACACTTCAGCCCTCAAGAGAAGCTGGACTTCATGATGGAGATTCTGCCCCAACTTGCACAATGGACAACAAAGATAAAGGCCTATAAACTTGGTGCTGAATAACCTTGTCAATGGGTAAGTTCTACACCATCAGCTAGTTCTTCTCTTTCCATTCCTTAAGCAGCACCATCTCAATTTGGGCTTCAATTTTCAAGCTTCCCATTGAATGTTGTCCCAAATTTTGAATCCATTTCTCAATTCCCTAGTCTTCCACCCCACCTCAATTCTTCTTTCCTCTTTCCTTCCAAATAGTCATCCCCTCCACAAGAGCCAATAGAAATACCCTCTCCTCCAAAGAAACAAGAGGTTTCACCTCCTCCACCACCACAAACAAATGCAAAATCAGTTGAACTCCAATCTTTCTCTCCTCTTGCACTCCCAGTTCCATGTGGGGAAGAAGAAATTGTAAAAATCAGTCATGAAGGACAGCAAGAGAAAGAGCCAAGAAAAGAAGGAATGATTAAGAGCTTAGTAATTTTGGCTCTTAGATATGGAATTGAGAAGATCCCCTTGCTGGTTAAGCCTACAGAAGAGGTTGGAGTTGGAGAACAAGTGGAAAACAAGGCTGATTTTTAACAACAGTGAAGTAAGAAAAGCAACAGCTTGTTTGTGATGAGTTAAGTGTCCATGTTGGCACTTTTCCCAAAGAGAATGCTGATCCAATAGAATTTTCACAATCAGCCTTGGAGGAGGAAAGCTCTAAAAGAGATCTTATAGCCCCAACTTTTCCTCTAGAGCAGCAGATTGAAGAGTTTGATTTGTCAAACTTCATGCTAGAGGAAGAGTTTAATCAAGAGCAAGATGTCCTTCAAGTAGAGGAGGAAGAAAAACCAGCTCAAAATCCAAATGAAGAGGAGAAAATGGATGAGATCAAGTCAGTTTTTACAACAGCAGAAGAAGGAAGCATTATTGATACATTTTTGCTTTCATTTGAAGGGGCTGATTTGATTGATGAATCCATTATGGAGAAACTCCAAAGCCAACAATATATTGCAGTAGGTTACAACAATGCAAAAGCAACCTCATTGGATTTTGTAATCAATAATGATGAGCTGAATACTGTAGAAGAGTTCCATGTTGCCATGAAGGAAGAGAAAGGGTAGAAAATTTCTATCATTGCTTCCACATCATCCACCCAAGAAGGTATAAAAGAAGACTCCATTTTTGGAGTTGAAAATCAGAGCTATGGGCATATCAAATGGATCAGACCTTTCCCAATAAGGTATTTGGCTTCATTGGAGTCAAAGAAGAAGTCACAACCAGTCATGCTTGCTTCTAAGCACGAGGATGAGCTACAAAGTACCAAGGGTCAGCAGTCAAACCTCTTCAATCCAAATGCAGAGCAACTAAAAGAGGTATTGGATTTATTTTCAATTGACACCTTGTTGATTTGGGTAGAAGACCAGCTTCTTATTGATTTTCCACTCATCTAAATAGCCATACTCAGCTCCAAATCATTTGCATGGCTGCCAATTTTGAGGAAAGGAAGCTATTTTGCACAACCAGTTGCAGGGTTTGTTTATCTCACCTTTGCTTCTAGTTAGAGTAGAGTAGGTAGGTTTGCTTTCAATAGAATAAGTGCTTGTGCACACTCTACATGTTCCATTTGGGGCATGTATGATTTTTAGTTTTGTACATAGTTTTTGGTGTTGTTGGTTTTGCTCTTGTAGAGTCCATTTCAGTGGCATTTTGGTGAGAACAACTCTAAGTTCAGTGGGCTTCAAGTGGCTCAGAAGGAAGTTTTCAAAGTTCATATCAATTTGTAAGCTACAACTCATTACTACATTCCCAATGGATGCTTCAAAGGCTACTGATCATTCATCTAGCAGGCAGATGACCCCTCTAAGTCACCAAATTGTTATCCAAAATAAGCCCCTTACTCATTTTTTGGCTAACTTCCTTTCATTCCATCCTCCCTTGTGTCTCAGATGAATTTTTCTACTTTTCAGGCACTCAAAATTTTCTAGAAATGGCTTCATTGGATAGAGCATCTTCTCAACTTTCTAGAAAGGTAAAATTTTGCCTCTAACTCCTTGTATTTTTCAAGTTACGGCTCGGTGGAGTTTGGGAGGGAAATTTTCCCTAGGGAGGCCCGCAGACCAATCAGGACATGCCACATCAGTGGCGGAATGGCGGAAGGTGGGGGGGAACTTGAAGATTTTTCCAAGTATTGGCAGGGTGCATAAAGAAATTTTTTGGCCCGAAGGCCCACCAACCAATAGGAGTAGGCCACGTGTCCTTGGGGTCATCGGAGATCAGAGCGGTGGGAGGAAGTTGGAAAATTTTCCAAGGTTAGTGCAAAAGGAATATCTCGCCCCAAGGCCCACTAAAAAATCATAGCATGCCACATGTCCTTTGAGCATTGAGAGGTGAAGCCATGGAGGAAAATTTTCCTGTAAGCCAAAATAGGGGAAAATATGGAATGAAAGTCTGCCAGTGATGGCCTGCGCCAATCAGAAGCTACCATGTGTCCACATGGCTGGCGAAAATCTTAAGGCGGGTCCACAGAGGAAAAAAGCTAGTTCAGGCCCACGCCAATCAAAACATACCACATGTCCCATTCGGGGTAGTGGTCAGCAGTGATGGAAAATGTGGAAGCGGTGGCCTGCCAACGAATCAAAAGATGACACGTGGCATCGGAGTTTCGGGCCAATGGAAACTTTTTGGAATATTTTCCAAAGACCAAAAAGGAGTAAAAAGGGAAGGGGAAGGCCCACAACCAATCAAAAGGTGCCACGCAACATCAGAACTTCAGGGGGTGGAGATTTTTGGGGAAATTTTCCCAAAGTCAAAATAGAGGGAAAATTTGAAATTTTTGGTCCGCCAATTCAAATTTGCCCTAGTTTTGCCCTAAAACTTTATAAGGGCATAAATTTTGATCCAGAACTCAGATTTTCATGTTCTTGGTGTCATTAGAAATCTAATGAAATTATCTACATGATGGAGGGCTCAATTTTTTGTTTTGATGGGGTTTGGAGAGAGAAAATCAAAAAACACCTCTAGCATGGGAAGGAGAACAGAATTGACATTTCAACCACCATTTTTAATGAAGTATGGCTCACATTCTCTCCCATCAGGGTCAAAAACATTGGGGAATGAAATTTTGAGGGTGCCCATGTTTTTTTAATACAATTTGGTCAGTGGTTGAAGCATCCTTTCATGATTTCTCGTGTTTTCTCCTTCTTGGGCTCAATTTTCATTGTTAAAAGTCAGTTTTGGCTCATTTGTGAAGGTTGTTGTTCATCTTTTCTACTCTGCCCTCCCTTCTTTTGTTCCCTAGGGTTGAAAATGGAGTTCAAACCTCCTCCCCTACTCTGTAATGGAATTTTTTTCTTTTACCATTAAAATGATGTTCTGTGCAAACTTTTAAAGCAACAAAAACGTGTTTTGTGGTGCATCTGTCCACCCTTGCTCATTTTTTGCTTGTTTTCTTCTTGCCTCTCTTCATTGCAGGTATTTGTGCATGTTTGAATGTTCATTGCAGGTTTGGAGCTGTGTTCATGGAGTTTTTGGGACATTTTCTATGTGAAATCTATCCTTGCGCTTGTGAAGCATCTGTCCATCCTTCCCATTGCTCACCTCTTCGTGTTTTGATAAATGTTCAACATATCACCATTTTAGTGTAGGCTTCTATTTTTCCTCTTTTCTCTCTCTCCCTGTCTCCTTGGAAGTTAGATTAGGATTAGATTAGCTTTCCTGCATTGGAATAGCTTGTGGTAGGTAGTTTAGGAAGAGGAACCAGCCTTCTCTGGAGAGCTTTCCCCATTTGCAAAGGTCCCACACTTTGGGAAAGCTCAATGTTGTGCATTCACACCAGATGAGTTTGCCTTAGAAAATCAGATCCATAACTCATTTGGGGGTGTTGTGAATCCACACTAACATTCTCTTAAGTATTATTGATCTTAATATGGAGTGATGACTATGTATGAAGTGTTGAACCATGAAGATTGTACAAATGGTGATGATGCTTAAAGAAGAATCCTAGGTAAGTACGAATTGCCAAGACATCATATATCAAAGGTATGTTTTTCAAGCATATTCATAAGAAATATGTGTGTGTTATAAGGTTTCCCAAGGTATTTTTTGATGCCTTTGGAGCTCAAAATGTCAAGAGATAAAAAATTCAAATGTCTGAGTGATGACATGATAATAAGAGCATATTACAAGGAAGCAGTGGCCTAAGCCTAAAATTTGGGTTTGATCAGTGATGTAGGGTTTATAGATACTTCATGAGAAGGTCTATTTTCTACTTCAAGGAGTTAGTAGAACAAGGTATGAGGCATGATAATGGATTTGATGTCACTTAAAGAAAGGAATGTGAAGTTCAGTACTCTGTCTAAGGTTGGACAATGTGATAATTTTGAGTTTGTCATGTTTTTATCCTTGAAATCTAACTGTCTTGTGTGACATTTATCAGAGGTAATGTATGCATATATTTTTAAAGGTATTCAGTGCATAACTACATGTGAGTTTGCATGATTGTGTTCCTAAAGATATAAGTTTTGAGGATATTATACTCCAAGGAAAATAGTGAATGGTATGTGACTTTTTTCATTACAAATGTCTCAGAAAAACCTTAGATGCATCAAAATGTGTATCATCAATATAATAGGAGGTATGATTGTAAATTATAAAGGTATGTATTCACTAAAGTCTCATTCTATGATTCATGTATCTTATGCCAACATACATTATGAAGTCTATATGAAGGATTTTAAACACTATCATATCAATGAAGGATGTTCTAAGATTCAAAATAGCATAATATGGCTACAATGGGTTGATATGTATAGTTATAATGAGATACATGTCCATGATAGCCTCTTAAATTAGGGGAGAAGTAAATGATCATCTAACAGGTCTATTGTGTAGAAATGTAAAATATTTGCAAGTATATTAGAGAAGGTGATTTTTTTTTAAATTTAGCATTTAAGGTAACATGCAAAGATGACAGAGAATGGGGAAGTAATCACTGAAATATTGATTTAGGACTGAAACATTTATAGTGGTTCATTTTTGGGACAATTACTACAGGTATGTGACTGTGTGGTTACTTTGAAAATGAGAGATTGATGATATAAAGACAAAAAGAACACATATATTGTCTCTTATATGTTTGGTATGATTCTATTAGAGAGATAAATTTGGCATTTTTGGACTAAAAATGTGGTTTATGACTCTTAATCCTAAATGGTATTTTGCTTAACTTTGAAGACAGAGTGAGTGTTCTCTAGCATGCTAGAGACCTACAGGTAATGTAGAAAAATAATTGGATCTAAATATGGAGGTTATTAGTGAAGGGGGAGCCTTGTGGATTCTCCTTACAGGTCCATGGATCATTTATTACTACTAGTGAAGACAAGGAAGAGCATGTACAGACCAAGGGAGAGTCAAGTCAAGTAAGTAAGTTGTCTTGTGCATTGTTTCCATTATGATTTTTCATTTTTCATGTTATGTCATTATTGTATCCTTTGTCATTGATTTCAAAGGGGGGGAGTAACATCAAAAACATGAAAAATAGGTCATGTAGGTGTGTTTATTCTTGTTGGTTGTCATCAATGTTTCTGAAAGTGGTTACCATCAATGACAAAGGGGGGATTGTTGGTCATTTTCTCTAGATGTTGTCATTGATTTCAAATAAATTGACTAAAAAGGATGTGTAGATGTCATATGCCTCCCCATGAGGTGTCATCCATAGTCAAACATGAAGGTTGATTGGTAATGACCTATTTTGCCGAAGTCATATGGTGTTCTGGAGCATGGTCTAGTAGGCATGATCATTATGTGAGATCTCATAAGTTTTTTGAAGGGTGTAATGAGGTTAATAAAGGTCCTATAGGTTTTTTAGAGGTGTTTAAGTGTCTGTACATGGTCATCATGTCATTTAATGGGTTGACATGGTTGAGTCAAGTCAATCTAGGCCTATTCCTAGAATTGGAGCATATGATTTATTATGGAGGGATGATTTTTGGAGCAATGAAGTCCATGTATAAACATAGTTATATCATCATGATGTTTTATATGATGTGTATTATGATTTTTAAGTCATTTCTCATAGGTGTGATCATGTTTCATGGTCCTTGGAAAGTAAGAAGGTGAAGATGTAAGCTAGGTAAGAATGGGAAAGTCTTAATGGTTGGAGAGTTTCAAGAATATTTGAACTAATCAATGAGTTGTGATAGTGATAGGATTTTTTAATGATGATTCTTGAAAATTTTCAGGTCAAAGTGAAGAATATTTTGTAAGATACATCATTTTTGGTGAAATCAGATTTAGAGAAGCGAGAACTAGCTCAAATTGACAACTTGTTTTTATCACCTTCTCTCATAAACTTTACATAAAAAAAGGTTTTCAGGAGTTATTTTCCATGTAATTAATAATTTTTAGCAAAAATAATGAGGTGGATTGATTTTCAGAGTTTTATGAACAATCATTAAGAAGCCAAACCAATTTTTAACTCTCATGAAACCCTAGTTCTAGAGAGGCTTCCAAGAATTGAATTGTATGGTGTTAAAAATGTCTTGGGAAGAAAACATGATGCATTATGGTTTAATATTATTCCTCATATCTCATTTTTCATAGGTTTTATGTTTTGGCTATTTTGGGAAGAGAGAGAAAGACCCTAGTTTTGTGTGTTTTTACAATTTCAAGGTTGGGATGGAGGTTCCAAGATGAAAACCAAACTATTCTAGAATTGTTAGGATATTTTATATACAGCCATGAAAATTTTTAGGCATGTTACTTGAATAATATTTTGAGTTACAGGTGCTCAAAGTCAGCCTATTGATTTTGGCCTTAAGGGCTAAAATGGTAGTCTCTTGGTTTGAGGTGAGTTTGATGAAATTGCTTAATGGAGCTGATGCTTTTGGTAATTAATAGTTTTTAGACACCTGATATGATGTGTTGATTTTTTTTAAAATTTAAATAGGTGTTTTTCACTTAAATACCTAATGGCCTAGTAAGCCCTAGTTGGTTTGCTTAAGAAGATGACTAAAATAGAAGTGTTTGGTAAGATTTATCCTATGGAATATGATTCTTAGTGCTTATACATGTTTTTATAAGAGTCATTGATATGTTATATGTGGTGGTTGATTTTAGAAGTGAGTTCGGATAAGTTTGTTCTTGTTTCTCTCAAGACTAGTTCTTAAGTCCTTAGAGCCTTAATGAGAAATTACAGATATTGGCTTGGTTGAAGGAATTCCATTATGTGTTGGAAGGAAATGTAAGATATTTTTGAAATTATATTAAAATACCTTTCCAATGATATATGGTTTGTATCTTGATGAGGAATTTTGATAGGTGAACCATCTCAGTTTTGAAGATGTAATTTTGGGGTGTTGAAGCCAGTTTAGAGAAGTTACATAGATTGAGTTGTTTGGAGGTCTTCCACTTGGATTTAGATGAAAAAGTAAGTTTTTATAGAAATTAGACTCAGATATATTTCCAATGGTATATTAATTGATTCATGATGATTATATTTTCTTTTTCAATTTGTTTGATCTTCAGGACAAAATTTCCAAGCTTTGAAGACCTAGTGGGGTTTGCATGTTTCTTGGTGTGTTTCATGTTGGAGTTGAATGTTTTGATGTTTCTTGAGATTTTTGGTGATTTTGATGACCTTTGTATGATTTTTTTGTAACTTCTTATGTCTTTAAAAATCTTGAGTATTCCATTGGATATCATGATACATTCGTTGGAGCTTGGAGAGTGTGTTTTGAGCTTTTTGTGATTTTTGGTGCTTATTCATGATGTCTTGACCCCTATTGACCTAATTGGGTCATTTGATCATTTTTATATGATGTTTTGTTATAATGTTTTTTTGGTGTGACCTACCTAATTAGACATCGATGACCTAAGTGTGTTTTAGATTTGAGACTTGTATATAAGCAAGTGTATTTGGTCATTTATGACTAGTTGTGCATGGGAGGAAAGTGGGACCTATAGAGGAGTAAAAAATAGTGAAAAGGGGTTAAGAAAAAATTTGAGAAGACCTATGAATACCTGAATAATTTTTAGGATTATATGTGCAACGTATATTAATAAATTCAGCCCATAAATAAGAGAGATTGAGCGAGTTAGGAGAGCACTTGTCTTAATGAGGGTTTGATGTGTTTGGAGTTGAATTTGAATCTTATTCAGATGTGTGATCAGCATATTATTAGTGGTCATTAATTTTTAAATCTCTTATGATTTGTAATATTCATATGAGTCCATTTTTGTGAGTCATATCAACAAAGTTTTAGGGGTTGGTGCTCCTTTTGGGTTGTGATTAAGATAAATGTTATTCTTATGTCTAATGTGATGTTATTGTAGCAGTAAATAAATATGCAATTTTGTACAAAAAAGATACTCAATAAAACTAAGAAATAAATTATGAAACCCTAGTTGCAAGGAGGAGGATAATGTACTTAGTTGATTTGCAATTAATTCTGAATTGTATCGAAGTACTGACCAGATAAACATAGAAGCAGGATCCTCACATAGAGACCCAGAAAAATGCATATCTGGAGAGATAGGCTAGACTAGCCCCCTGGATAGGGACAGGGGCACCCATGGGTGCCCAAGGCATGTTTTTGGGTGCTTGTGTCTGCAAAAAATCCCAAGAAACCTCCTCTTGGTGGTTGTAAGATGTTCATTGTTAGTCTCCTTTGGTCACTCTAAGGTCACACCAAGATCACCAAGCTCTTTGGACACCTATAATGAGTTATGAACTCTGAAAACCCTCAAATAGACATCAAATCCTAAAAAATAAAGATGTAGAATGAGGGGTCATATTGTCCTCAACTGTCACAATGGTGAACTTATGACTAAGCATTGCAATACATCTCATACCCAATGTAGTTATATGTGTGTGTGTGTGTGCAGTATCATTCCCTAGGTGGATCTTGTACAAGTCACACTTGATAGTGAGAAAATAAGCTAGATGTAAATAAATGTAATAGATTTTTGTGTGGAATAGAATGAACTTCCCTCCTATGAATTGTGTATGCAGAATAACCAGCCCTTGTGTCCCTTGTGATGGCAATAGATAGATGCAATGAAGCTCTTATATGCTTGATGGATGCAACCTTAGGTGGTGATAACTAATTATTAGTGTTTGGTCCCTTATTATGATCACATAACTTTATAATTATATGATTCACTTGCTTGAATTTTGTAATTAACCCCGAAAATTACGACTACAAAAAAGATAAGATGCTCAAATGGCTACAAAGGATCCAAAAAGTGTGAATAAGGTACAAAGGGGTCAGGGGCACCTAGAGGGGAAGAGGGTGCCTGGTGCTAGAGTCCTGGATGATAAAATCTAGAGTATAAAAAGTCAAATTGAGAAAGTAAGTGTACAAGACCAAAATTTGTAGCAAAAAGAAAAGAAAGGTGGTTAAAGACATGGATTAATTAATATTTTTCTTACTTAGGAATCATATGAATATTAGTATGTAATCAAGACTAGATAATTACCCAGAGTGTGTGAATTTGTGTCTACAGTTTGGTGCCTCACTAAACAAATCTTGTAGGATGTGTAATATTCTTGAAATTCCTTGTGTTTTTTAATATCAGCTAAGGTTTAAGTTGGTTTTCTTCCCCTTGAGTGTTTCCTACTTACATCAAGTATCTTTTGTTATCTATCTTGTTGCATGCTCTTGTAATTGTCTAATACACACTTAATAAGATCACATGGCTCATGGTTGATTGAATGTATGGCTATGTATGATGAATGGATAAACAAATGATGAATGCTAATACATGTTAATTAAATTTAAAGGTTTTAAAGGACTGATTCACCCCCCAGTCTATTGTACTTCCAACATAATTTTTTCTAAGAAAAGGTTCATGTATTTTTAATAATGTCACTAGTAAAGCCAATAGAGGTGTAAAATATTTATTCCTATATTTTTAGGGGAATGTCTATTACTGTTTATGGAGAAATTTGTATGTTTGGTCCAAATACAACCTTTCAAAAAACCGTGAGAAATACATAAGTATTTTTATTTCTTTAAGATCAAATGGTGTTTTGTTGAGGTTTAAAACCCATCACCTGCTCGATATTAATAAATTAGATTTACAAGTAGCCTTGTATAAGTAAATGTATTTGTTACATTCTGAGCACATCCTAGATATAATTATCTCCATCCGTTTAATATTTCTCATCTTTCTATGATAATTTTATAGGATATTTTTATTCTTTTCATATAGTAGTTTTTATAAATTTATGATTTATTATGATCCTGAACCAAATTTTAAAATATGTGAATGTAAACAAATTTTCTTTATTTACTTGAGGGGAAAATATATTAATTAAAATTGTGAGAAGGGCACCCACTCTAATTGTTTCAAATGGTACTTCTTACCTTTAATTTTGGTTTGATAACTACCAGCTCGCAGGGATCAATTTGAGAAGGATGGCATATACTATGCCCCCTGAACCTCTCCCTTTACACTAAAAATATGCAAATATAGTGAGATGATCTTTCTTGAGTCCATATGCTTCCTATCTGAAGCTTCTCAAGTGTTAGGTTACCTAACCATCTAATCTATTTCCAATGACCTCTGTGTTTGGACCAACATCTACACTAAAACCCCCATATCTTAACTCTATTTTTGTATTGGCTACCCTATATCATTATGAATCTCATCTAGCCTCTCCAACTAGCCTAAAAGAACCTACATGATGTCTCTTCAAGAGAACTGTTGTCTAAAATTTGACCCCATGCAATTTTTAACAACACATCCAAGTTAGGCCTTAAGCACTTTTTACTCAGAAAAGTCGTGGAATACTAAGTTACTCTTCTGTGGGATCCATGAATGTAGTGTTCCATGAGTTCTCTTAACCCACGTAATACAGGAATTGGATCTCAATACCTAGGTGTATTTTTTATGGATTTAGATCTTTGTGAAGGTTAAAGCTAGATGTTAGACTTTCACGACATTAAGGAAGTGAATCATCTAAAAAAATCAAAATTAATCTTTCATGGCTTGCAGGAAAAGTTAGAGCACTGCGGAGTTTACACACCCGCAAAAATTTGGAAAATCGGCTAAGGTTAGGATTCACTAAGTGAAGGAGTGGGAATATTTAGTGCTTCGCAGCTATGAAGTTACAAGGTTAAGCAGACAAAAGAAATAGATTTCTGCAAATTTTGTTTATTCTATACAAAAAAACATTTGACCTGCTAAGAAGAGGTTATAATGTAAGGATAAATGTTGCAAGACACTATGAAGCTAAAGCAAGAAATTTAAAATGTGACCAAGGTTGGAAGCCTTAAAATAATAACTATGTGTACTTTAGGTTCTCAAAGTGCAATATTTCATAGATTTCAAGTGTTACATAACAAAGGGACATGTCGCAGGGATAAGGCATCGCGTGAAAAAGAAATAGAGACCAAAATGTGTCGAAAAGAAAAATTAAGTGAGGAGTAAAGACTAAAAATGTTAAAAATCCATGATGAATCCCATGGAACATAGTGAATTCCATGGGAATGAGGGAAAAAGGATGCAAGTGCTATAATGTTTTTACAAACTTGGGTGTTTCTTGCGGATCTTAGTGGAGGTCGAAAAAAAAGGTGTGGAATAGGTAAATGAAGAGAAAGGACATGAAGGTCATAAAAACAAAGTTGAATTTGCAAATCATAGCAAGAATATAAAAAAGGAACACCTAAATTGAACTAGACACTCAACCACCTCAATGACCAAAATTTAATGAAGTATAGGCATCATCTTCCTACACTAGCGATATGATGGTGTGTAATTGAGGAAATTTTAGATGTTCCTTCTCTCCTCCCTTCTTCTTCTCTCTCCTATGTTCTATAAATATAACTCAAAAAATCATTGTAAAGCATCCCTCTTTTTATTGTAATGTACCATGTCAAATTGGTGGCCAACTTCCCATGAATTTTAGACCTTGGATTTGAGTGTTTGTGGTGTGTCCAATGCTTTTTAAGAATTTGTAATGGTATGTGCATATCCTATCAATGATTTAATGAATATTATTTCTTGGTTCTTCCCTTCTCCTTGCATTGGTATCTTCTTGTCTCTCCTTTCATGTGGTTTATGTTGTTTATGTATTTTACCCACAAATTCTTAAATTATCAGTTTTGTTACCATTTAGAAGGGAATGGTTATGAATTTTTTGGTTTATGGCACATGTATTACCTCTGATTTTTAGTTTTCCTTCCTATTATTCCCCTCATGGAGAGTGATCACTCTTATTCTGGCGTTATCGACTCCATTTTAGCTTAGTTTTATTTTGCTTTCCTTCCCCCCCTTCGCTCGTAACCCTAGTGACTTGGATGTGTTAGAATAGGCTTAGGTTAGAGGTAGTTTTAGTGTTAGTTTAGATAGGTAGGAGGAACCAACCTTCTTTGGAGGTATGCCTCAAGGAGAAATATCCCACACCTTAGATATATTCCCATGTTATCTAAAAGTATTGATGATTAAATTATATGGTACTACTTTTACGTGTAAATATGTCTTGTATGCCCAATGGGACATAGAATGAATAGATTTACAACTTCTTATTACCAAAATTGAAGTGTTATTGATGGTATTCAGCCTTTGGTGGAATTTCTGAACACATTTGGTGGCTCCATTGGTCCAAACCCCATTTTCTCATTCAGTGGACCACTTTGCATCATTTTGGTTCTCTTTTCTATGAAGTTATACAATCATGGCTTCATTTACTCACTAGAATCCTCATTTGTAGTAGAAATATTATTAAAATCCACCTCCATGTTTCCATAACATATCTCTAAATCATCTTTATGAGCCAAATCAACATGCATGTTCCTATGAACCAAACCCTACATATCAATATGGTTATTGAACTAACCATGGTGATATTCAAGAAGGATATGTAAATTTTGGATGTCATTTCACACCCGAAGATGATTATGAAAAGAGAGTCCAACATATGGAGGATATCATGCAATAACTCAATGAGAAATTTTAAATGATGCAATCTAAACAACCTGGTTCTAGGAATCCATGCCCATAGGGAGGTCCTATATGTATTTAGTTTATTCCTCAACAAAGGCTAGAGGTAATGAGTTAATATTTTAGCTAGATAGTTAAGTTTAATGAATCTTTATAAGCATTAGAGGTTAGTAATCCCAAGTTTGAAGAGCCTTGTCAATGGGGTATTCCTTCACTATCACCATGTGGATATATGATACCTCCTTATCAACCTGAACCATCTAATCTCAAGATTCAAGTTCCTAGCTTTCTCAAAACTTCTCCTTTCATCCCTTCTCCTCCATAAGAATAAAATACACCTCCCCCATAATTTTAACCGTGGATAAATAAGCTAGAAGCCCAATATTCCCATACTCTCACATTCCCAAACCTAGTTTTGGATGAAACCAATCAAAAATTCAGTTTGGGAGGACAGTAAAATAGATAAGTTGTCATGCAAATTTTAAAGGATTGGTGCTCAAAGTTTGAAGCTAAAAAGTGCTAGACCTTGAGAGAATAACATCCCACCACTTGATTTTTCACCAAAATCAGTTGATAACACTTTGGAAGGGGTCAAGAAAGAGGTTGAAATTGAAGAGAAATGGGAGGATAAATCATAATTGGAAGTTGTTGATTTTTATTTTTTAAAATCAGAAATAGGGGAGAAAAACCAGATTAATCCTTGTGTGCAGAAGAAATTACAAAGATTTTCTTACTCTTTTTTGGTGATGAAAATGAAGATATCTACTTTCCTTCATCCATGGTAAAACCATAGGTTTTAGAGAATGTAAAAGGTGAAATCAGACATGTTGTTGAACCTGACTTTCATGGTGAAATTGAGGGTATTTTTTAAATGTCACACTTTTTGCTTGAGGATGAAGATAAAAATAAGAGCCCAATTACTAAATCAGAACTCATTAAGGAGTTTGAGTTGTAAGAAGAGGAATAGAAAAATCCAAATCAACCTACAAGCATTCAATATGATGAATAAAATGCTTCTAATAACTCCATTTATGAATTTAAATATAAAGAAGATGGGAAAACTCACAGGATCAGTTCATTGGCTCAAAGAAATATATGCCCTATCAGGTATTTGGCTAGTCTAGAGCCAAATATTGAATTTCCATTAGTCATGCTCACTTAAGAGGATGAGAAAGAGTTACAAATCATCAAAGGTTGGCCTATGATCCCATCCAAACAAAATACAGAGTAATCAAAGTAGGTACATTTTCTTTTCTTGATTGACACTTTGAGAAACAAAGAATTACATGCTATGTTTTCACTTCTATCATATGATTTAGTTACCAAGCTGATTTCATGGCCACATTTTATGAGAAAGGGAAACTAATTTTCCTAGCTTGTATTATTTTTTTTGTAGATTCTTTTCCTTTTGGTTAGGGTAGCAGTATTTTATGTTTTTTTATTGATAAACAAGCTCTTGTGCACACTCTGCATGTTTCCACTTGGAGCATGTATGATTTTCATACTTTTTATATAGTTTATGTGGGCCTGTTGTGGTTGTGCACAGTCTAGTTCTTTATTTATGGTGGAAATTCATAAGATTTTGGAACAATTTCTAAATATTATTCAAAGATCCAAAAGATCATATCCAAATGGTAGCTTCAAATCAGTGTTAAGTTCATACAAATTCAGGGACAAATATAAACTTTTAAGGGTCATATTTAAGTTTCGCGATTGAATCCATGCCCAATGGATGCTTCGAGGCTACTATTTTTCATCATCTAGCAAGCAGATGTCCCCTGGAGGTTGCTAAACTATTGTCCAAAATTACACACCCTTGCAATTTTGAACAACTCATACAAGCTAGGACTCGAGCATTTTTTTCTCACGAAAGCAGTGGAACACTAAGTATTCTGTGGGATGTTTGAATGTAGTTTTCTTCAAGTTCTCTTAACCCACATAATAAATGAATTATATCTCAAGAATTAAGTGGATTTTTAATGGAGTTAGTTCTTCACGGAGGTTGAAGTTAGATGTTAGACCTTCACGAAATTAAGTCAATCTTCCACTGAAGTTAATATCAATATTTCATGGGTTGAAGGAAAATTCAGAGTACCACGTAATTTACACACCCGAGAAAAGTTGGAAAATATTCTAAGGACAAGATTTGTAGAGCAAAGGAGTGGTAAAATTTAGTGCTTCATGACTATGAAGTTACAAGGTTAATTAGACATAAGAAATGGAATTCCATGGATTTGGTTTATTTCACACAAAAAAACATTCAACCTGCTAAGAGGACGCTATGATGTAGGTAAAATATTCACGAGACACCACAAGGCTAATGCAAGCAAGTTAAAATAAAACCAAGGTTGGAATCCACAGAATAAGAACTATGTGTTCCGCGGCTTCTTAAAGTGTAGTATTTCATGGATTTCAAACACAATGTATCAAATGGAAATTATTGCATGGCTAAGACACCGTGTATTGAATAAATAGACAATGTGGTATGTGGAAAAGTAAATTTAAGTTTGAAGTAAAGTTTTCTAAGGTTCAAAATTCGTGATAAAGCATGTGGAATGCAATGAATGCCCCGGGACTGAAGGAAAAACGATACATGTGGTATAATGTATCGCAAAGTTGGGTTTCGCTCATGGATCTTGGTGGAGGTCAGAAATAAAGTTATGGAACATGGAAAGGAAGAGAAATGCCACAGAGGTCATAAAAATGAAGGATAAGTTGTGAATGATAGCATGATTATAAAAAATTTGTTCCTAACTTGAACCAGATGCTTAACTACCTCAACAAAAAAAAAATTAACGAAGTATGGGCATCGTCATATTGCACTAGTGATCTGATGGCATGTAATTAGGGAAATTTTATATGCTCCTTCTCTCCTCCCTTTTTCTTCTCTCCTTTGTTTTATAAATTTAACTTAAAAAATCATTGTAAATCATCCCTCTTTTGATTGTAATGGCACCATGTCAAAATCGTGGTGGACTTCCTATGAGTTTTAGACCTCATATTTGAGTGTATGTGGTGCATCCAATGCCTTTTGATAATTTGTAATGGTTTTTACATCTCCCAACAATAATTGAATGAAGATTGTGGCTCATTTTTTTCCTTCTCCTTGGATTGATATATTATGTACTCTCATTTCATGTGTTTTATGTTGTGTATGGATGATACCTATGAATTATTAATTTTTGTGTATTGTTAGCACATAGAAGGGAATGGTTATGTATTTTTTGGTCTGTGGAACATGTCTGCCCTCCCATTTTGTGTTTCCTTCCTATTCTTCCCCTTATGGAGAGTGATAAATCCTTCTGTTTTGGCATTATTACCTCCATTTTATCTTAGTTTGTTTATGCTTTCCTCCTTCCCCTTCACTCTCAACCGTGGTGACTTGGATGTGTTAGAATAGGCTTATGTTAGAGGTATTTTTATTGCTAGTTTAGATAGGTAGGAGGAACTAGCCTTCTCTAGAGGTTTTTCTGAAGGATTAAGGTCACACACCTTTGAGACATTCCTATCTTATCCAAAATTATTAATCTTCCATTATCAAATTCTAGGGTGCTACTTTTCTGAGTTAACAAGAACTATGGGATCTAGCATAAATATTGTGTCCCTCCAAATGAGAAAAATTTCTATGATCTATGATATGCAACCTTAATGATTATGTGCCAAATAGTCTCTAGTCTCTCTGCAAAACCCCAAATATTATCACACATCATAAACATATACAAAATCTAACTCTAATATCACTTACTTCCTAGCATGTAAATCTACTTTGGGAATGGAAATACCCTAAAATCATATAACACTCTACTTAGATGGTTTGGTCAGCCCTCAAAGACTATTTATTTATCTCGCCCACCTAGCACAATTTCATCCTCATGAGTAGTCTCTCTAGTAGAAATCAAGGTTTTCCACTTATCCCTTTTCTTCACCACCATCAATGGATTCCTTTTTGTATATCACACTACTCTTGTTGTGTTTGTAGCAAAGATGTCCCTAATATGGACCCTAGTAGCCAATAGGTAGCCACCACCTAGATGCCTTAATCTCTATTCTTTTTACCAGTGTTGAAATATTTATGACTTTGGTTATGTTGTTGTTGGGGCATACCTCCTTGTTAGGGAATCATACTTAAGGATATCCTTAATTATATGTACATGTGATTGTGCTTCCACCTCCCTCTCTACTTTCCTCCATTTTCATCACAAATGTCCCTATGGCTAACAATGTTACCTCCATGATCTCAAAGGTGGCACCACAAGCTATGGTCCCTCTCCTCCCTTCCTTTGGGATCCCTTGCATGCTTGGTTCACTATGGTGTAATACCGCCATTAGATGAGAAAACTTAAACTAATCTAGAGCCTTGTTTATGGATTGGTGTTCTATCTACCATGTATATTGTCTAGTAACCTATATAATTCTCTCTATGACTACATCAATTGGCCAAGATGGTCACTATTCCATTATACAGACATATTATCTCCAAAACATCTTCATTGGCCTCAATGTATGCAATCTTTAGTATCTAATTTGGGATTTGTTTGTATGACCCATCTCCCTCTATAGCATTGTAAGTACATCCATCACGATCTATATAGTTGTTCTTGCATACCAATACATGGGAAATATCTCATGAATTTTTTTTATAGTAGAACACCTAGCCCTATGGCTAACTCTTGTCTCACCTGAATTTGGTAAAGATCATGTGACAAGTGTAACCAAATCCATGTGCCCCAACTATACATGTTTTCTTTTCTAAGAAAACCTGATATAAAACTACATAAAATAGTGGTAGGTCTCCATATGATTTGTGAAATATAATTTATATCACAACCATTCCTATAATGGTCTTTCATATGTATGGAATGGTCAAGCTAAAAAAATATACTTAATCTACAAAACAATGGATGTGTTGTAGCAATTTTCCCTAGTGTTTGACTAAACCACCTCCTTTCATTCGACATATATTTTTGTGTACATCATAGAGAATGTGTGCCCAACCAATAGGAAGACCCAGTATCATATGTACATCCTCTAGGGTAAACATCATCTCAAAGACATCTCCTTCAATTTAAAGTATCTAATATGATCTCCCAATACCCGAAAAACTTTTTTGTCAAGCACACATCTAATGGACTGCAGCTCATCTGCATAATACCACCAAAACCAAGGGCCAAAAATTGTGCTCTATCATTGTAAACACCCCAAAATTGTATACGTGTTCCCAATATTATCATAGTACATCTTGTTATTCATCCCTTTGTAATTGATTGATTAAATTGATTAACCATGCACATTACATCATGTTGGGATTAATTAAATTAGTCTCTAATCATACTTTAGCTAGCTTAATTGTCATTTATTAAATAAATGATCAATTATTCATCTTGCACATTATAGTTAATTAAATTAGTTACCTAATTAGGAAAATACATATATTTTCCTAGTCAATTGTCACTTCATTATCCTATTAACTCCACTTGGACTTTGTTTCCTCATTCCAGTCAACTTCACTTCTAGATTCCTAGAAAGGAAGGGGAAATTGAGTTGTACGTACAACCACCTTCTTGGGTGTAACTTATGTCATAAAAATTTCTATCACCCCTTCAAACTTGTAATTCCATAGACCAAATCTACTTGTTATTCTAGGTAATTACAATTATTAACTTGGAGCTTAGTCAAAATCTGATCAACCTTTCATGGCCTCACCCTCAACTATAAAATGATGGTCATTCCTTTTTAAACTCATCCTTAGAAATCTAGAAGAAAATGCAGAAAAGTTATACTTATTTGTTGACCGAATCCTCATGAAATCTACTTGTAGAATTTGCAATTTCTTCATTTGGAGACTAATTAAGAGCATACACAAATCAAAATCTTTAATATCATATAAGTATAAGATCTTTCATGATCTTCTTGAGGTTTACAAGAAATTTTCAAGAGAGGTATATTGTTGTTTGTTTTTTATCTTTCATTTGTCTGTTAATTTTCATTGCTCACATTCTAGCATGCCTAGTGGGACCTAACAATTTTTCTCATTCATTTTTTCTTCTTTCACTAATCTTATAAGGCATATGTTTAATATTTATTCACTCAAGTGTATGTGGTTTTGTGTGATTAACATTTCTTTTTAGTTTGTTTTTCTTTTTTGCTATATTTTTATGTTTACATGATGCATTTTGAAAGATTTTGATAGCAGAAGTTCATTTATAAAATCATAAAAAATAAAATAATATTATATTGGTATTATTGTTTTTTACATTTTTTTAGTGCATGCAAGTTTTTTCCAGAAGCAAGAATTAGTTTTAGAATTAAAAAAATTGCTTCATCGAGATGGACCTCCAGAGAAGGTTAGTTCCTCTTCCTAATCTAATGCAACAACTAACTCTAGTGAAGGGAAATCTACTAACTACTCCTAACCTATGACTTCCAAGGGACCAGGGAGAGAGAAATAACATGAAAATGAAATAAATATACACTAAAAGAGGTGATGCACCAAGAGAAGGGTGTGGGAAATCTCTCCAATGTGTGAAAATGAAAGAAAATGCAAAGTAGAGAGGGTGGAAACAATCACCACAGTCCAACAATAACACTCATACCACCATTTCCAAAGAAACACAACAATAATAGACCCTGCAAGGTGAATAAAAGAGACACAATACACCTACAACTGGAATGAAGAGGCAAGAAGATGCAAGAAACACAAGCAAGGGAAGAAGGAAGTATCCACAAACTCCATTTTATTGCTTCTTTAATATGCACAGTTCATTTCATTACAAGAGAAAGGCTTGGATCATCATGCAAGAAGTCCAAAATGAAGGCCTGCAACACATTGGTGTTCCAAAACAATTTTGATAGAGTTTTGTTACAAGAGCATTCCCCCTTCTCAAATGAAAGGTCACTACAATTTATAGAAAATGAGGAAGAGGAGAGAAGTTTCCAAACTCAGATTTCCCCTTCCACCTACTTGAAAAGTACCATAAATGGGTGCAAATCATGATGAAAAAATTTCAAGATCCATCCCATGTTGTCTTGTAACTTGCAGCAGAAGAAAAATGGCTGCCCATGCTCATTAAATGCCCTTTCAACCACCTAGAAGTCATTATTTTAAACTGGGATATTTTTCTACAATTTTCACCACTAAAACTCCATCAAATATTTAATTCATCTATTTTTGAGTGTAGAGGATGGATCCAAGATTCCAACGAGTCCAATTTTGCGTGATTTGGCTAAGAAATGAAGAAGTTATGATCATTTGAGTGTGGGCAGCAACTCTTTATCTTTCCAGGCTTGTCTTCTCCTTTTCATGGGACTGTGCATTTAAAAAAAAAGTGGCTGGGAGAAATAATTTTAATATTTTCCCTCCTTTTCCAATGTTTTTTCATGTTTAAATGGCCTGGGAGAATTTAAAATTATTTCTGGGGCCCATTGATTTTACATTTTTAAAATAGGAGGGGTTGAGTGTTTTAAATGTTTAAATAAGGGCATCTCTAGGTGGCTCACCAACTGGTTCACACCACCTTTCTTTAGCTCCCTAGCCTCTTTTCTTAGCTCCTTTTTCATGTTCCACCTCAATGATCACTTCTTTTCCAACTTGAGGGGCCTTTTTATCCACTACCTTGGTGACTCCCGCACATTCGTGCATGCCAACTCCACTTGGTGCCCTCCTGCATCGACCCTACCCCCTATGCAATGTCAACTTCTATGGTCTTGCGGGAACTTACCTTACACCACCACATCCCCATGCCTCTTCTCATCCCCAAGTGGCAATTGGCTTTTCTCCCGATGCAAGTCCTAATTGTCTCCCACCTTCCCTCATCCCAAGTCCCCATGGGCCATTTCCACCCACACCCTGTTGACCACCATGTTGTTCCAACTGCTCCCAACTTCAACATCCTTCCCCATGTAATAGGGAAAAACTAAGTTCTCGCCTCCAAGAGAACTTGAACCAAGTTCCTTTCTGGGCCCGTGAACACCCAAAACCTTCCCTGCATTCTCTATGCCCACCATTTCCAGCTCACTGTTGCGGTCAATTTCAAAACCTCAAGGCAACTTTTCCCGAGTTCCTTTGGAACACGCAGGCTCATCGAGTTGGCCAATGCCATGCCAATATTGATCCTTTTTTCCCATAATGATTTCACCTCATGTATCTCAGCCTTTGACCAGTTGAGTTCTTTGACCTGAATCAAATGACTCACCCTTCTAACTACATTTCACTAAGTCCCTCGCTAAGATCGAAATCCGCTAAACTCAAACATGATGACCGATTTCTGAGTTCATTCAGCTCAATGTGCCATAGATTCTCCAAACACTCATTTGAACCAGTTGTATCCCTTCCTTTCCCGAGCAAATCACCAACTCAACTTGCACCAAACTGTCACATGGTTGCCATAAAATCTTGAGCTTGGCCAATTGGCCAATCAGTCCCCCTTACTTTACATATTTCCTAGCCAATGTGGTTCACCAACATGTTGAGCTCACCTATGTGCTCGAGATGTAGAATCTGATCCATCCACTGCTCTACAACTTCGATTCACCCATCCTATGGATGATCACAGACTCGAACCTCAAGCTAGCTTAATGAACTCACTCCAATGGAACACACAACTACTGATCCTCGAACCAGCTCGCCTAAGCTAGGAGATAACTCGCCACCAGCTCGACAAGCTGGCTAGGAGGGCCAACAGGCCATTTTTTCAAACTTTTCCTTTTCCCTAAATTTTTTAGATTTTTTGGATTTCCTGAGTGCTCAAGGGACCCATGTGAAGTGCTTGAGGTATGTTAGAGACAAATTATCATATATTTTTCCATTTTTTCTTGCAGTGGGCCCCATGCTCTCTTTCTTCAATTGAATAAAACTTTGACTTCATGAAAACCCAGAAGAGGAAAAAAATTCCTTTAATGGCTTCCAACCTTCCTGGATAATTTATTGATGCCCCCAAAACACTGAGGTCTACCTGCATGCTCCGGAATGACCATGAGGGCCCATTGACAACTGCTTCCATGCAAGTCCACCTAGTTGTCCATTTTCACCTAGAGGTGAAAATGGATAACAATTTGGTGACTCGTGAGGCCATCTGCCTGTTAGATGGGGTTGACCAGTGACCTGTGTATATATCCATTGGGCATAGAGTCTTTCTTGATCATCCTAAGCTGATTTGAATTGAAAACCTGTACCCCAAGCCATTGAAACATTGCTTGAACCTGAAGTTGCTTGTTGTTGCTTGCATTTTCCAACTCTTTGTAAGAAAATATTAAAATTAAGATGAGTGGAAAATTGTTTTGATCTTGAAAATTATTTTCCTTATTTCATTCCCCTACAAATATGATTTGTTTAGACTGCATGACAGCACCTAAACCTGCCCCGATATATGATGCCTTGCTAAGACTTGAAGAGAAAATATTGATGACTTCTTAACAAGGGTATATTATTGCATATCCTAGAGGCACAGGCTGGTTTAGAGAACAAAATGGAGTACTACAACACTTATTTTCAATCTATTGTGGGTTTCTCGGAACACTGCTAAAGAGTTAGAATAGATGGAACAATTGGAACATTAAGGCACTGATAGGACTGCCATCTGTTACCACACCACAAGCTGCCCCAAAGATTGATTTTTTGATTTTAGGATGGGCATGAGAAACTCATCTACTAATTTGAAGAGTCAAGAAAAATAAGAGTACCGAAATCTGCCTCTTCATTTGATTTTTAGTTTCTCTGCATTTGAGTTTTCTTGAGGATAGCAACTATTTCTTGCAACTCTGAGCTTCTTTTGCAATATTCTTCTTGGAAACATGGTGAACTGTGCAAAGAGAACACTAGAAGCAATAGAACATGTGCCCAAGGCACTTAGGGAAATTGAAACCTACTCTAACAATAAGACAATGTGCACAAGCACTTGGAGGAATGAAAATCCTAAACTAATATGTACAAAGGTGAGAATTTTTCTTCAGTAACAACGCTTGAGGTAGATTCCATTGACTGGAATATGTAATTCTTCACCATCCAACTTGGCCAGTCAGAAAGCATTGCTACTCTTACATTTCATGATCATGTAGGGACCACTCCATATAGCATCAAACTTGGAATGCTTTCCCAGTTTTTCCCTGTCAGCATCCCATTTTAGCACCAATTCTCCTTCTTGGAATGTTTTGGCCTTAGCTTTCTTGTCAAATTTCCTCTTGATCATTGCTTGATCTTTCTCCATGGTTTGCATTACATGCTCTCTTAGCTCTTCCAACTCCATGAGTTCTGCATACCTATCTTCCATAGGCTCAAACTCATGATAACTCTAGTTGATTTGAGAGATCTAATGTTGGTAATTCAAGTGATATGGGCAAGCCTTGCCTCCCTTCCATAGACTAGCTTGTATGGAGAACTTCATGTAGACCTTTTGGTGTTATTCTATCAGTCCCACAAGGATGATTTGAGATTTGTGTGCCAAGTTCTCTGATTTTCATCTAGAGTCATTCTTATTATTCTCAGAAAGTTCTTGTTCATGGACTCAACCTACCCATTACCCTGGGGGTAATAATTAGATGAAGTGTTGAGATATATTCCATTTCTAACAGCCCACTTAGTGATCTTTGTGCCAAGAAATGCCAGAGCATTATCTGATATGATAGTATCTAGGACACCAGTTCTTGTTATTATCCCCTCATAGAAGTCCAAGATGCTAGACTCATTTGCCTCTTTGAGTGTTACTGCCTCAGTCCACTTGGTGAAGTAATTTGTTGTTGTTAGAATCCACTTGTGGCCTTGGCTTGAATTTGGATTGATGACCCCAATGAAATCCAATCCCCACTGTATGAATGGTTGATCAACTGAAATTGGATGGAGTGGTAGTGTTGCTAACTTTTCCTTTTCTATGAAGAATGCACACTTCTTGCACTTTTTGATCCATGTATAGCAATCATTAAACAATGTGGGCCAATAGTAACTAGCTTTCATGATCTTGAGAGCTGTTACTCATGGAGAAAAATGGCCTCCCACTTCTCCATCATGGAACTCATTAAACACTTTCTCAATTTGATTTTTTGGAACACATCTTAAAAGAACTCCATTCACATCCTTCTTGAATAAGATTCCATCAATGAGAGCATACGGAATGGATTGGAGTCTAAAATACCTTCTCTTTGCTTTACTTAACTTCAGAGGGCATAGACCTGTTTGAAGATAATGTATCATATTTTGAGTCCAACAAGGAGTGGACACATCATGAACTGGTTGTTCTTGATCATTTTATAGCACTAGGACAACTTCTTCTTCATTATTTATCTCAGCATGTTGATTGGAAGCTAGTTGCTCACAAAAACCTTTGCCATGGACCAGCTTGGTCACCTTGATTTCTATGTCATATTCCATCACACAAGTGATCCAACCTACCCTTTTCTCATTCAAATCCTTGTTTAGGAGAAATTCTTTGACCCCAGCATGAGACACTAGCAATTGAATCTTGTTGTTTGAAACCAAGTGTCTAAATTTTTTCAAGATCCTAATAACAGCAAGGACATGCTTCTCAATGAAAGAGTACCTCACCTCATAATATTCCAAGATCTAGTTGAAGAATGCTATGGGATTCTCTGATCCCTCCTTATTTAGTTGTACCAAGATGGCAGAGATTGTATCTAAACCACCAAAGGCATATAGAATGAAGTCCTTGGAGAAATATGGATTAATGAGAGTTGGAGCTTGGGATATTGCATGTTTGATAGCCTCAAAACTCTCTTTTCCCTCTGTTGTCCATTTGAATGCCATACTTTTCTTCAACATCATAGTTAATGGTTTAACAAGAGTGGAAAAATCAGGCACAAACCTTCAAACAAAATTAATTCTTCCCAAGAAGCTTTGGAGAGCCTTCTTGTGACTAGGCAAAGGAAGTGCCCAGATAGCTTCAACTCTTTCGGGATCAATGGTTAGTCCTTCCTTCGAAACAATGTGACCCAAGAGCTTTCCTTCATGAGCCAAGAATATACATTTTTTGGGATTCAAGGATACTCCAAACTTCCTGCATCTTTGGAAAACTTTCCTGAGGTGATAGAGGTGATCTGTTGCATTCTTGGAAAACATGGTGATATCATCAAGATAAATAAGCACCATCTTGTTAATCAGCCCTTTGAATGCCATATCCATTGCTCTCTGGAAAGTAGCTCCGACATTTGATAGTCCAAAAGGCATTTTATTATAAGCATATGTGCCCCATTTTGTGGTGAAGGTTGTTTTGAATTGATCATCCTCTTTCACCATTATCTGATTATAGCCTGAGTAACCATCCAACAATGAGAATCTCTCTGAACCGGCTACTACTTGCAATATTTTCTCCATGGAAGGAAGTGGATAATGGGCTTTGAGAGAAGCTCTATTCAAATCTTGAAAATCCACACACAATCTGATTTCTTCATTTCTCTTCCGCACTAGCACAAAATTTTCAACCCAACTTGAGTGCTTGATTGGAAAAATGATGTTTTCCTCTATGAGTTTGTTCAATTCCTTCCTCATGAGGGGCTCAATATGAGGATTCAACGACCTTTTCTTCTTCCTAATGGGCTTGGATTCTGGATTCAATTCAATGGTATGTTGTGCCAATCTTGCATCAAATTCTCTCAAATATTTATAATTCCATGCAAATATATCTGGAAAGTCTTGACAAAGTTGGATAAAATCATATTTCTCTTGAAGAGTACTCACCTTTCCAATTTGGATCACCTTTCCTTCACCAAATGAAATAGACTCTGAATCTTCACCCTTGACTTGAATGTTTTCTTTCTCTTTCTGGAATTGGTCATTGGGGTTGAAGATTGACTCCAAAGTCACTAAGCCTTTTGGGAGTTTGTTTGTTCTTAGCTGAACCACTTGATCACCATACTGTTGCTCCAATCTGTCTTGATTTCTAGCAGAAAACTCAGCTTCTTCTTGCAAGAAATTTATGATTTGTTGATCATTTTTGAACACTTTCCAGCTTATGTTGTTGTCTAGAACATTTGGCCTTACAACCACTTTGATGTGAGGCTGAGTTTGATCCTTCTTGATACTTCAACAACATCAAATGTTGCCCCAATTGCTACAAGCTTGTCCATAACATCATTCTTCTTTCTTGGAATGGAATTGATGTTAAAATCTTCAAAGCCTTCAATGAGATCCCATACCTAGTTCTTGTAGCTCCTTAGAAGATCATTCTTGGCAGCGTTGAGCCCTCTAACTTGGTTTACAACCAGCTCACTATCTCCAAAGACTTGTAAGTTCTTAATACCCTTTTTCCTTACCCAATGCAATCCATGAATCAATGCTTCATATTCAGCCATGTTGTTTGAACAACTGAATTGAAAGTGGAAAGTTGAATAGTATTTTATACCTTGAGGTGACACAAGCATTTCTCCTCCTCCAACACCTTGTCTACTCCTTGAGCCATCAAAGAATAGTTGTCATACTTCATTATCATCTTTTTCATCTGGTTTGGTGATGCTAGGGAGAGGTGGATTTTCTTCATGCAAAACAATAAATTCCCAACTCAGCTTCTTCCATCTCTTTGTATGGATCAAAAGCATGTCTTTTGTTTTCCCATTCATCAAGAGTCAAGTCTGGAATGCCTCCAACCTTGGTATTTGTCTCTGGAGTGCTTGGGCAGTCTTCTTGATCAAAAGTTGAGAAATTTGCATTGATTGGGCTTGGTACATATGGCTCAATATGAAAGTTTGCAATAGGTTCAATTCTGATTGTAGCTTTAGCTCCATACCTTGTCTGAAGAGATCATATGTGACCAATCAATAGACAAGTAGCCTCCAATCTTAGTGGTGAAATCTCTTGACAAGCATAGAGCAAAGAGTGGTGGTAAGTCAATTACTGATACATCTTGCAAGACTGTGACATTGGGGCATGCATGCAGTGTAAGGCTCAATCCTTTGATTACTCCAACTATTCCCACTTGTCCCATCAAATTTACACTACTCCTTTTGACACAGGCTCATACTTAAGGCCCAATTGATCAGCTATCTATTTGGGCATCACAAAACTACTTGCTCCCGAATCAATCATGCAATTGTGTACAAGATTGCTCCCAATAATTAGAGATATATAGAATGGAGGAGGCTTCATATTTTTACCTTTTTGACCTCCTTCTTGTTGAGTTGTATTGGTGAGCACCTTCTCTTGATCCTTGGATAACTCATTTGATGTGGACCAATTTTCCATGGCTACTTGCAATAGATCTCTTTGGCCCGGGATTGCTAATGACTCCCACATTGAGATGTTTACATTTTTTTTCTTCATTTTCTCTATGATATTGAAAGGAGATGAGCTATCCCTCTATCTGCCCTTTATTTGGCACAACTTTCTCTTGCACATGAGCTACTACAACTGGTACATGAGCTGGTCTAGAAGGTGGTTTGGGTTGATTCTACACATTTGGAGCTGCACTTGGATTGCTAACTCCTTGTAGAGTGATAACAGGTTGAGAAGCACTTGGATTGGATGACTATCCTTCCTCTATATTCCTCTTCTTAGACCTTGTGTTAGTTGCCACACCTTGAGAAGGAGATTGATTTATACCACAGAAATCCTCAGCTTTCCAGTTCACAAGTGTAGTTTCATTTGGAGGTACTTCTTGAGTAGTTGTTTGCTAAATTTTCTTCTTGATTTGTTTCTTGAGACACACCAATTGTTTTCACCATCAATGCTTGATTCAGAGCACCATTGAAACATGTTACCTGATTGTGAGGTTGATTACATGGAAAACACCATTCATACTCTTGTGCCATGTTATTTTGAATTGGAACCAAGGCTCTAGATGTAGAGGCAACATTAGGATTATAAGGTTGAAATGGTCTATTAGCAGGAGGTTGTCCTTGGTTTTGATTAGTAGCTTGAGTAGGTGGTCTATTTGGCTGATATGGAGGTCTATTGGGTTGGGCTTGAGGCTGATATGATCTAAAATTTTGAGCTTGTTGCCTCTTAATTGTTACCAATTCATTTCCTAAGTTTTGCAATTGTTTCATGACCTCTTGGAGCTCATTTGAGGTGCTAGAAGAAGAGGTAGAAGCTTCATTAGAATTCTAATTTTTTGGGGTTGGAATGGGAGCTAATTGTAGGTGTTTGACTAGAGCTTGGATTTTCCATTTTTGGATAAATAGGCATATGTGGCCTAGGTGCAAGTTTATTGGCTTGAATCAAACAATTATCAGCTCTAATAGTTATAATATACGCTACAGGTAATGTTGTTCCTCCCATAGAATGTATCATGACTATATCAATAATTAAGAGCTTTTAGGAAATAGAGAAAAACACCTTCAGCTGCTGGTCTGACAACAATTGGAATCCTATCCCATGTTCTTTGGAATCTAAAGTTAAAATCAGCCATTTGTTCATTTGGTGCTCTCTTGATTGTAGTTAATTATTCCAACAGAGATAAGTTGTCTACTTTTTCTCCAAACTGGCCACAAAGGGTTGTGCACAATTGATCCCAATTATGAATTGATCCTGCCCCTAGGCTTCTGAACCATTGTAAAGCTTTTCCTTTGAAAGAAGAAGCTAACAATTTCACTGCTACATCCATCTCAACAACCTCATGTATAGCACAAACATTTGCAATGTCTTGAATGTGATCAATCAAAGTTGTGTGATTTTCCCCAGTGAAGTATGGAATGTTCTTCAATGCTACCATTGGAATTTGGTTTTGTGCATTGAGAGAAAGTGGGTTGTTTCCCATAAAATTGACAAAAGGATTTGGTGGTGGTTGATGAGCCATTCTGATTGGTCTAAGAACCCTAGTTGATTGAAGAAATGGCCTACCAGGTGGAGGTGTTGACAAGGTTCTATTCAGTGGAGATGGAGATCTTTGAAATCTTCTTCCTCTTCTTCCTCTTCCTGGAGATAGCTGTAAATACTCAAAAACACCTTATTCTCTTGTTCTTGATTAGGTTTGAACTCTTCTCATGAACTTGAAAAAAAATGGGCTACTAAAACCACTGAATTCTACCCCTTGGAGTCACCAGATGTGTTGCTACAAATCCTCTAAAGGTTGGAATTTACAACAAGAGTACACCAATCTTGCTACAATGAAATGAATATCATGTGTTATGTTGAAACACCTACAAGAAATTATTCTTGTGGTCCCACCAGCGTGACAAAACTGTTATCACTGAATCACAACACCCTCTGATTGCTTAGCATGTGAGTGTGTTAAGGCAAGTAATGTGACTGGATAACATGGGTACCATCTCTCAAGTTGTGGGACTTGCTACTTGAGATAGACCTCCAGAGAAGGTTGGTTCCTCTTCCTAAACTAATGCAACAACTAACTCTAATGGAATAACATCTACTAACTACTCCTAATCTATGGCTTCCAAGGGACCAGGGAGAGAGAAATAGCATGAAAATGAAAGAAATCTACACTAAAAGAGGTGATGCACCAAGAGAAGGGTGTGGGAAATCTCTTCAATGTGTGAAAATGAAATAAAATACAACATAGAAAGGGTGGAAATGATCACCACAATCCAACAACACACTCATAACACCATTTCCAAAGAAAAACAACAATAATAAACCCTGCAAGATGAATAAAAGAGACATAATACACTTGTAACTGAAATGAAGAGGCAAGAGAATGCAAGAAATGTAAGCAAGGGAAGAAGAAATATCCATAAACTCTAGTTTATTGCTCCTTTAATAGGCACAGTTCATTTCATTACAAGAGAAAGGCTTGGATCATCATGCAAGAAGTCCAAAATGAAGGCTTGCAACACATTGGTGTTCCAAAACAATTTTGACAGAGTTTTGTTACAAGAGAATTCCCCCATTCTCAAATGAGAGGGCACTACAATTTATAAAAAATGATGGAAAGGAGAGAGAAGTGCTAATCTCATATTTCCCCTTCCACCTACTTACAAAGTACCATAACTGGGTGCAAATCATGATGGGAAACCTGCAAGATCCATCCCATGTTGTCTTGTAACTTGCAACAAAATAAAAATGGTTGCCCATGCTCATTAAATGCCCTTTCAACCACCTGGAAGTCATCATTTTAAACTGGGATCATTTTCTAAAATTTTCACCCCTAAAACTCCATCAAATATTGATTTCTCGATAGTTGAGTGTAGAGGACAGAGCCATGATTCCAATGATTCCAATTTTGCATGCTTTGGTTGAGAAATGAGGACATTATGGCTGTTTGAGTGTGGGCAGCTCTCTATCATTTTCCAGGCTTGCCTTCTCCTTTACAGGATTGTGCATTTAAAATTCTAGTTGGAAGCAATGATTTTAATATTTCCCTCTTTTCATTATGTTTCTGCATCCCTTTAATTTTTGGAGCTTTTTATTTTTTAGTGGGACCCACTGCTTTTGTTATTTTTAAAATGGGGAAGGCGGTTGAAGTGTTCAATATTCAAATAAGGGGCTAGCTCACCGAGTTGGTACCCTTTTTAGCTCTCTAAGCCCTTTTATGCATTGGCTACTCCATTTTGCATATCGCCCTTACTAACTCACTTTTCCATCTTGGTGTGGATCCCTACACCAACTTGGTGCCACGTTGTATTTCCCCTCTCCACATTAACTCGGTGCCCACATCGACATTACATCCTTGGTCACCTTGCCCTATACAAATATGGAACTCAATGGTATGCAGAGAACATACCATACCCTGGCCCATTCCACATACCTGTGTTGGGTATAACGAATTCTCACGGTACTCCCTTCCACCACACCTTGGTTCTTGAACACCCTTTTGGGGCTGCACATTGACTTATCTCAACATTCCACTCATTGGGATCATTGCATTTTCCACGTCCACTGATCGACCGAAGCATGTTCCTCCATCTTGTATCAAAACCACAAATGTTTCCCACGAATAACTTGGACCCACATTTTTCTCCCCATTCACATTCCTTTATAATCACCATTTTTTAGCCCACAAGGAACTCTTGGCCCATGTTCCTCTGAGCCCTCTGAGATCCGCATCCCCACATCGTCTGACATGGCCTTCCCCTAAACTCATTCTCTGGCTTTCCAAGTTGGATCGACAAGCTAACTCCCAGCACTTCACCTTGATTTCACTAATTCTAGCCAAGCCTCCATTTCTGCTTTGAGCCAATTCATGTGCACTCACTGACCGAGCCACCATTGGAATCTTATGAGCTCACCTTGTATTGCAACTTCCACCATGGTTTCCTTAAAAAATGTCTCATCTCTTACGACTAGCTTGGTATGCCCATAGCTTGACCTAGTTCATTATGACTCTACACAGGGTTCATTTTAAGAAGACCCCTCTAAAAAATTACTTTCAAATCATTGGTGAATTTTTGAAAAACTGTTTCATGGAAAAGGCGATTTCACAAAGCATTGTTCCCTCATTTTTTGTAATTTTGGCTAAGTAGGTTAGACAAGGGTTGGATGGGTGAGTTGGATGGGTGGTTTGGATGGGTGGGTTGGATGGGTGGGTTGGATGGGTGGGTTAGATGGGAAGGGGTTGGGTGGGAAATGGTTGGATGGGGTGGGGGTTAGATGGGAAGGGGATAGATGGGAAATGGTTGGTCGTGTGGGTCAAACGTGTGAGGAGTTAAACAGACAAGGGTTGGACATGGTGGATTAGACTGATGAGGGTTAGTCGGCTAAGGGTTGGATGGGTGGGTTATATGAATGAGGGGTTGGATGGTGTGGGTTGGGTTTTGTTACTAATGTATTTAATTTTCATTAATGATACCCCTGGCCCCTATAAATATAATTTCAAGGTTCATTTTTTCACTTTTATCCGTAAATTTCTAGTGCTCTAAGCTCTCCAATTTTACACCCAAATTTCACTTCTCCCTAATTTCAGCAATGGCCAATACCACATTTATTCCTACACCCAAATTTCAATACAAAAACCTCATGTACCCAAATATTTTAGCTCTACTAAAAGCAAAAGACTCTCTAAAGGATTGGCTCGAAAAATCAAAATTTCCCAAGCTTGTGAACATGCCCCAATTCGACATTGATACATCAGTCCTTGATTACCTACTTTCCTCTTACAACAACGATGGAAAATTTTCCATTCTTGCCGTGCATGTGAAACGTTATCAAATTTCTTTTTCTATTGAACCCAAGGACGTGCATTGGTTAACAGGTTTACCTTTTGAAAATAAGTCACCTGTTACTACAAAGGTTGTCCTTATAGACAAAGACAAAAAGTTTTTGGAGTCTCATTACAATGTACAGGTTAATGGTAAGTTTATTATTTTCAAATGCTTTTCTTCTTAACATTACTCGACCATATAAAGGATCTAACATTTCCTTTCTGTAATTGCAGCTCCTCTTAATTGTTCATCAAGAGGCCTTCTTCTACAAGGTATTACAAACAAATTCGTTATTGCAGTTGCTTCACTTTTTTAGGCCAGGATTGTATTACAGGGAAGATGTGTAGACATTTCGTATTGGGTAATTCATTATTTATTATGGACACTAGTAGGTCAACAATTTGATTGGTGCATTTATTTTTCCAACAGAATAAAATCAGATATCTCCCATGCCCGTAAATCCAATCAAACTAATAAATTGAGGATTGTATTTTCTTGTTGCAATTTTATTCTTTCTTTTTATAATGAAGCATACTACGAATTGATGCAACATAAGATTCCTACTACAATCAAAGATAACATGATTGGTCTTAGTCTCAAAGAATAACAGGTAATAGTTACTTTTACTATTTACTTGTTATAACGATTTCAATTTGAATATTTTAAATAAAATAATAATTGTATGATTTTATTTTGCATAGAAAAATTATAGCTGCAACATTGTATAAGGAGGCAATTGCCAGAGGTAAAGCCCCTCCAAAGGTCTCTTCTGATTTTGACATGGATTCAGTAGAATCAACACTAGTAAGACCTCTTCAAAAGTGACATAGGGGGTCGTTATGCATAACACGTTTACCATCACATGTATCTACAAGTATGAATAATGAATTTATCTTTTTATATAAATTACAACTTTAAAAAATTACTATAGATTATGTATTCTAATATTTCTACTAATATTTTCTACATGTATTGTATTCAAAAACTACTAACATGGATGATGAAGATCAAACTCATTCTAGGTGTGGATATCAAAATGTCACGATTGTGTCTCCGTCTATGCAAGGTATATTGTATGGTATTTTGATTTGCATGTTTTGTTTCCTTAAAAAAGTTTAGCATTTACAAAGTCTAACCATTATATTCTAACAATTTGTTGTTTGCTTCATGCAGGTAATATGGCTTCAAGTCATTTTCCACTTGCAAGGATGCCACCAATTCCTCTAACACGTCAAGTACAAACACAAAGGAGGACTTTAGGAAAGAATATTAGGATTCTTGTAGAGTCAGTAGGAACAGTTCATCCTGCTACAACCGAATTTCTTGGGTTTTCACTAGGTGGTGTTTTAAGTGTAATAGCCACATAGATTTTCAACAACATCACCCTTGATGAGGAGTATTTAGGATTCGATAGTGGGGATGCAGATAAGAGTAACTATTTTTACACCCATGACATGATTCAATCTACTCTGCCTCAAATAAAAAATGTGCATGGAATACAAGGCAGTGACTCTCCTCCTCCCCCAAGGGCTACTCCACAAACAGATGATGAAAAAACACATTTTATATTAGAAAATATGATATTAGATAGCATGGGGGAAACAATTCAAGAGGTTGTAATGTCTGATGTGGATTTGGTGCGGTCTTGGGAGAGGAGAGAAAAAAAATTGATAAAAGAAATAAATACTAGATACCATAATCATGCTCAAAGGCATTCATTGTTTACTTCCATAGAGATCCAACCAGCATGGAAGGATGTTTTACTAAACAAATCTCAATCAAGTAAAATTACATATAGTAATGATTACAATGATGAAATTATAGACATAATGCTAAACAGGTTGGAGAATCTCAATGTTGAAGCACAAGCTTACTACAAAAAATGGTCTAAAGACAAGACTAATGTTTTAATAGCAAATGCAGAAAAAGAGAAAGCTGTTGTGAGTGGGCATTTACTTTTACATGAAAAACTAAAAATTATCAGATATTATAACCACTGTAATATATTTTTTCATATTATTTGATAGACTAAAATTTTAATATTTCTATTTGCAGGTAAAATATGAAAAATTAAAGGACTAAGCAGTTGTTTTTTAAGCACATTTGAAGAATGCCCACAAAATCCTGAATTCTTTTATACAGTTGAAGGAAAAATGAATTATTATTAATAAAAAAAATGCATTGAGAAGGATAATAAAGGAGCATAAGATGGAACCATAAGTCTTACTAAAGGAAAAGACAGATGCAGATGCAACACTTTTATCTGCAGGAGATGTAGCAAGGTAGGAGCTGAATATACTAGAAAATAACAACACTATAGCAGGAGATCTTAAAGCATTAGGATTTATTCCTCCATCTCTTATGCAAGAAAAAGAAAAACATTCACCTGCATCATAAAATTTGATAAGTTAGTAAAGTTAATCGTGTGACATGTGTTTTGTCACAATTTCAACACTGGCGTAGGAATTAAAAGATAGTGGCCAACCCTTTTTTCATTTTTATTCTGTGTGGTAGACATAAGGAAAACTATGATTTTGAATCATAGGAAGAAAAGAGGATGACCTCGTAATGTTTCCTTATATGATAGAACTTATCTGAAAGCTTTGAGATGTTATAACAACCCCTTTTTTGAATTGTATTGGCTAACAATGCTTTATGAATTTGTACTTTTTCATAAAGTAATCCACCACATGAGAAATCAATTTCAAAAGAACTTTGGAAGTTATAATTGTATAATGTTACTATATATTAATACAAACTTTATTTTTTTCTATTGTTTATGTAAATGTTGCTTAAATTTACACTATTTTGTTTCTTTACATTTCTGAATTGTTGCAAATGTAAAATAAATAAATTAACAGATATAAAAGACGAATGTGTCCTTATTTCAGTCTGAATTTGAAAACCAAACATAAAAACAAATGGCATAATTGAAATAGATAATGACATTGTTGCAATGGCGAAGGATCAAATAATGACAAATATAATATTGCATTTATTGAAATTTGTAATCACTAAATGAAGTACATAAGTAGTCTCAATAATGTATAGAAGAAATGAAATCTATGTGAATTCAAACAATCCTGGAGCAACACTTTCAGTTGTGTCTTGGAAACAACTGCAACATGATTTATGGATGTATCTCGATCCCCTGGGTTAGGTAGAATATTACTTACTGCTCTTCTGTCTACTAGTGAATTCCACAATGCCAGTACTTTATCATAAGGAAAATGACTCCACTGAGTAACTCGATACATACAATCTGAGACATCTTTCTAGATTCCTATCCAATTTGTTTCAAACTTTTGAATTTAAAAAGGAAAGTGCACTGAAAACCCTCTAATCTTCCATAGAACCTAGAATCATTGTTTGACATAGCTCATACAGCTTAATATACTCACTCAAATCTTCACTTAGAATACTACTAGAATAGATATCCTTCCTAATCCTTTTAATGGCACTGTAATCCTATGGGTATTGTAGAAGCTGAACTTATCGTATTATTGTATTAGAAAAATCCATTGACTGTGAACTAAGTAATTTTCTTTCCAAAATTTCTTCCACAGAAACTCCATTTATCTCTTCAGTCTTATAGAAATGATCAGTAAGATCACCCATGTTTTTGACAAATAAAGGACTGCTAGATGTATAAGGTTTTCTGTAAGAAAAATTCCAAAACTTTGGATTTACAACTCCCATTGCTTCAAGTATTTTATCATTTTTGAATCTTTCCTGGATATCTTTAGCTAATGATTCAGAGATCTTTCTCATGTTATTCCTAGTTTAGAGATCATATAAACTTCATGTCACTTTTACTTCTTTTATTTCTGAGTTAGCCATATCAATTATTTTTTGGTACGTATGAAGTGGAATCTCTTTTCCATGTTTTGTTATACGTAGATGATCATTTATATTGTACTTTAAGAAGCACCTGGAATTTTTCAAATTTGTCAATGTAGTCCAGTTTTCAAAAGAAGCACCCTGAAAACTCCCATCAGAAATATATAAACTTTCTAGACTCCAACAAATACGTCTTCTGAGTCTTATAAATTCTGTAATGTAGAAAGACCGATCTTGAGTATGCTTTGTTAAAATATTAAGCTCCCTCAACATGGGAAAAATATTGCAAAGTGTGAGTAAAGTTTATATTTCAGTTAGACGGCAAATAGATCTTTAGCTTTATCTACATCCCTGCGGTATTTAAACATAAATCATGTCAGTGAAGTATATTCATCATATATTCTACAGGTAGGTTCGTACATAGATATCCATCTGGTATCTACATCTTTGAGAATTTTTTTTCCCTCAATTAGTCCAATAGAAATATTTTCAAATTCTAAAAATCTCTTAGGACTGCAAGAATAATAGGCATGGAGATCTCGTATCAATTCCTCCACTTTAGCTACATTTTCAAATGTGCTCACAATTTGGAAGGTGAGATTCATTCTGTGAGCCATGCAGTGGAAAAAAACCATATACAGAGCAATAGATGTTTGAATTCTAACACAGAGACCATTTCTGGCTCCTTGCATTACAGTTGCACCATTGATTCTTACATAAACTAATTTTGTTGCAATGGAAAATTCATCCATTCCAATGATATCCTTCAAATTTGATACCACCAATTTATAAATATTCTCAAAATTGCAATTCTCTGTCATTTTATGAATTTCCAAGAGATGTGGAGTCCTCATTTCATTACTAAATGTGTAAACATGAATACATATCCATGAAGTATTATCGACTGCAGTAACCTCATCTAATGAAAGGGAAATATACTTTGCCTTTTGAACACACAGTTTCAGATCCTCCTTCTCTACCAGAGATAGAAATTTTGTAATCTCCCAGCCACTGGTATCTGACCAATGAGATTGAGGAACATTATTTAAACCAATAACTTGATACAACATTCTATTTTCTCTAAAATCTGACATTGGTCTTCCCCTTTTCATTATATGAAATACGGTTGCAAATTGAATACCCTTTGCTTGCATTTCTACCTCCATAGCTTTTCTCAAATTTTCTACTATAGTCCCACCTTTTTCATTTACATATTTGATATGTTTTTGTTCCTTTTCATACTCTTCTGCGTATTTGACATGTTGACAATCTTTTGCATCTTTCCATTTATGTGTTTTGACTATGCTGCCATCATTTTGCTTTTGGGAAATGTATATTTTCCCACAGTTTTTTTCAATTATGTCTAGTTTGAGCTGCATCATGTGATCCTTCTCATGTTTCCAACCACATATTTTGCATTAACATTGTGTTGGAACATCATTACAATTTTTCAGTGTGCACAGGTTCAATAAAAGGATTTTTTACAGCCCCTAAGAACTAGAATTTCCTTCCAATTGTCTAGTTTGCCATCTTTCTTCTAACATATTTTTTTCCTTGGGATTCAACTTCTACATCTGGGTTGTCAGCAAAAATATTTTGAATCTCATGTCTCCTCTTTATGGAAATAGACCTTGGAGTAGAAGCTTCCTCTGCTAGTGTATCCTAAGAGTTCGATGAATTTTCTCGTACTTCTATTTCATCAAGGGACGAAATGTTTGCCTCAACATAAATTGGATAATCAATATCTATAAATTGATTATTCTGTGAAGGAATTTCTAAAAAGTCTACAAATAATTTTATAAAATTTTACTTATATAGTATTAATCTTATCTATAGTTAAATTTTTACAGAGTACAAATGTCAAAGAGTTTAAAGAACAATATCATAAACATAATTATTAAATTTTGTAAGTTAAAATAACCAGTAAATAACACTTGCCACATACCAATATTTTCAGTTGAAGCAGAAACTGACATCATTTTTTTTGCTTTTCCAAAATAGCCAAGAAAAGTATTGGAACCCTTTTTTGAACTTGCTAAATTTGTAATCTTCTTTCCCTGATTTCTAGTATCCATGAATGCTTACTGCTTAGGGCCTTACGTGCAGCTCTAATGCTTGAAGGCTCTGAGGATGGATGGTAAAGGGTTGTATGGCTAAGGGTTGTATGGTTATAGGTTGGACGGTTTAGGGGTTGGACAGCTAGTGGTTAGATGGCTAGGGTTTGGACGGCTAGGTGGTTGGACGGCTTAGGTTGAATGGAATAGAGTTGGATGTTTCATATTTTAGAGTATATCAGATCAAAGCTAGATGACTCAGAGTTAGATGCCTTACGGTTAGACGGCTCAGATTTCAAACTTCAGTGTTAGTGGCTGAGGATTTTATTATGTTTACTTCGGCAAATATGTGCATGATATGATTTGAAATGGTGGTGAATTACATTCATAACCTCTTATATATGTGTAAAATATAGGCGAAAGGAATAGTATAAGGGACATGTCGGCCAAATTTTTTGGCGAATAAGTCGGGCTCTAAACAACATAATATTTTCCATTTCGAATTTCCATAATCCTTGATTTTTCGTGAGTTTATAAAAATTCACCACTAAAATTTTCCCTGGCTCTACAACCCACCATGAATCTCCAAGTATCTTACCACCAACTTTGTATATAACTCATCTCACCTAGGATAGATTGGTGGCCATGGAATGAACTAGTAAGGAGCTCGGTTTAATAGCTCACCTCACCAAGATGGGATCTAACTCACTGACCAGCTAGTTAGAGGGCCTAAGGGCATTTTTGTAATTTTTTCACATTGCCTCCAAATTCTTGCACATTTTTTCGATCCGTCAGTGCTCAAGGGACCCCATGAAGGTGTTTGGAGGAGCTTTGAAAATTTTCATCAAATTTTTCCATTTTTTTCCTGTAAGTGGGTCCCACTACCTGCTCTCTTCAACTAAATAAACTCTTAACTTTATGAACACCCAAAAGAGTAAAAAATTCCTCTTGTGTCTTCCAACCTTTTGGGAGACCTTGTTGATGCCTTCAAAATATGGAGACCTGCTTGCACTCTCCATAATGACCATGAGGGCCCATTGACAACTTCTTTTATGAAATTCCACCCAGTTTTCCATTTTCACCTAGGGGTGAAAATGGATAACATATCCTAAATCTAAAAATCCCCTATCTCTTTAGAATGCATATCTGTTAAAACCCTAATAAAATTCTCCAACCCTCCCTTTGTAGCCTTGCTAAAATGCTGCTAAAATTTCCCACCCCTTTCTTTCCTCTCATCTCAAACTCACCTCACTTCCCCCCTACCCAGTTAGTAGAGCATCTCTCTTAGCTGCCAACACTACCCCTCATACCTTAACTTAGCACCTGTACCAAGTTCCAAACCCAACCCACTCCCTAAAACTCTTTTTCTCACCTCCCAGCTCAATGAGCCAGCTTACTGAACTTGTTCCTCTCTCTTCCCAACCTAAGCTACCCCTCCATGGGCTCTCTAACCTGATCGAATCACCCCCCGACCAGACTCGTCCACGCTGATCCCTACCCCAATTCCCCTTTCACCGACCTACACTACCCCCACCCCGACTTGGCCCTAACTTGGCCAAATTGAGCTAGACCCCAAATCCCTATAGCCTCGGATCCACCACTCCCTCCTCTCCCCAACACCTCACTACCCTGCATGTTGATCCCATCCCTATTCCCTCCTCTTGGACTATCAAGCTCACTCCCCTACGCAATTTCCTAATCACTCCCTCACGGCCACCTAAACACAACCTTGGCCACCCTTTACACCTCGCAACCCAACCACTACTGAGTTCCTCTTGCATGTGTCAAGTTTCCATCGAATCACCATATATTTGATCTACCAACCCCTTTGCATCCAAACCTGACACACAAACAAAAAAAACAAAATTAACACCCGATCCCTCACCTTTACACACAACACTTGGTTTTTAGGGTTTCATGTGTTTTTAATTGATTTAATTAGGTTGAGTTAACTATAGTTTACAAATTGGTTTAAATTATTATTTAATTTCTTTTTTTAATCTTAGGTCTAAACTTACCTTTAATATGCTTTTTATTATTATTCGTGTTTAATTTAATTTAATTAGACTATTTTTTTCTATTAATGAATTTAGTTAGATTTTTATTTAAGTTAATTAGTTTGTTTTAGTTAATTAATTAATTTAAGTCATATAACTTAATTATCCATGTTTCATTATTTTCCATCAATTTTCTTAAATTGGACTAATCATGCAACTTTTTAATACAAGGTTATTGGACATTTTTGTCCAATTATTTTTGCTTTGTAGGAAATTTCATAACCATTTAAAAAATTGTGCAATCTAAGTAACACTTTATCAAGAATTTTTCTTATGCTTCGATGTTATTTTTTTTGTGAAGCTAATAGCAACACACTTCATGCATATGATCTTCTCTCACACTTTTTATAAGAAATATTTAGAATCAGAAATGTGATTTTGCAATTTTTCATTGTTTTCCCTTTATCTACCTCAGGGAAAACTTACTAAAGATTTGTTTATAGGACCGGATCCAAATGATTTTCTTCTTAAAGTAATCAAACTACTAACTGTAGATTACCTTAGTCAAATAATGGTGGCTAAGAAAATTTTATTTTAAATCACGTTAAGAATGAACAAATCACATTTTATTTGCATGTCCGAATGAAAGGTTAAAACTCATCTGCTTAACTATGGGAAGTTCTTTGGCTTAATCCATAAAACTCATTGTGAGGGGTACCAAAGGAATTCCAAAGTAGTCACCACATTGAGGGAACTAGTAGACAAAATGGGTACCCCTAAGCCAACTGACTAGTATGCATTTGTGAGATTAGAGTCACGGATATCCGGTAGTGGCGACCCTAGTGTGATTCATTTGAGTAATATATTTTCTCATTGTCTCAAATGGGTTAAAGTAAATCCAGCAACTAGCAATATTATTGCACTCTCTTGGATATAATACTAACACCTAGTTGAAAGAACCACCTAGGAAGCCACACCTTTTCCATGCATGTCTAAGGTAGAGGCCAACTTAAACAAAATGTATTTCTCATTTTTTCTATGTTTTACAAAAGTTTGTACTCCACTTTCTTGTCATTCACACTCTTCATTTGTTCTACCTCGTGAAGTTTTTGTTCTATCTTTCATACTCTTTGTCTCTATCTTGCAAATTTTGTGTTTCACATCCTTTTCTTTATGATATTTTATCTTCTCTCATTTTTCTCTCTCATCCATCTTATCACTTTATAAACAAGTCTAAGTCTTGAGTTGTGGACATCTGTATCCGCACTTAAGCACTTTCATCCTTGTTTATCTAAGTATTGACATTGTGATACTCACTTTATCACAATAAACCACCATCATGATCATCTTGATCTCTCATTTTCATAAGTCTTAAGTTTAACATTCCATTGTTGAAATTTAAGCATCCTAACATATTACGTCATCACATTTAACATTCACTTTGTTGAATTCTCAACATTTTCAATATTTTGTCATTCCTCTCTTTTAAAACATTCATTTCTCTCCAATTTCATATCCTTAATCAATCACTTTCCCTTTGTCTCTTATCTCCATCTTCGTGAGATTCAGACCTTTTCATCATCATTTCTCCACCTCTTTTTTCGACATTCACGTTGTTATTTGAGTGCTTCCCTTCCTTTTTTTAGTATCCTCTCTTAATACTCATTTTGTTAAGATTTGATTACTCTCATTGTCTTTCTAAGTCTCTTCCCTCTTAACACTCATTTTGTTAAGAGTCAAACATTTTCATCATGATTTCAAGTCTCCTCTTATAACACTCATTTTATCACAAGTTGAGCAATCCAACCTCTTTCACCGCTTCCCACTTTGCATTTACTTTGTAAAGGATCAAGAAACATTTCAAGCCTTTTCTTAACTCTTATCACTCATCTTACTAAGACTCCTTTAATCTAAAATTTCATTCCCTCTTCTACCTTAACACTATAAATTTTGTTAAGGGTTGTGAAGTCACACCCTTTTGTTTCCCTTAACACTCATCTTGTCAAGAGTTAATATTTCAAATATTTGTGTCTCTCTTAACACCCATTTTGTTAAGAGTTGAGAAAACTAACCTTGTCAAAGTCTTGTCTCCTTTTTATATTCACTTTTTCAAGTGTTATAGCACATCACTTATCTCATAAAATACACCTCCTATCTTAGCATTTATTTTTTTAAGAGTTCCATAGTACGAATTTCTCTTTCAAATCATTTTCTCTTCATCCATATTTGCATTCATGTTGTTAAGGGTCAAATTTAACAATATTTTCAAATCCCTCATCCATCTTAACATTGATGTTGTTAAAAGGTAAAAAAAATCAAATTTTTCAATATCGCTTCCATCTTAGCATGCATGTTGCTAAGGGTCGCATTGTTCAATCTTGTCTTCACCCTCTTCCATTCTAGCATTCACTTTACTAGAGGTTGAATACATTTAATTAACTCAAACACCTCTTCCATCTTAACATTCACTTTAGTAAGGGTCAAGAAAATTTGAGTTTCATTCCCACCTCTTCCATATTAGCATTCAATTTGCTAAGGGTTGAGTTCTCTAATCTTCCTTTTTCACCTCTTCCATCTTAGCATCCACTTTGCTAAGGGTTGAGCTATTAAATATTTCAAACCTTTTCCCGTCTTCCATCTTAGAATTCACTTTCCTAAGGGTTGATTTCTTCAGAAAACCTTTATTTTATCTCCCTCTCTTTCAAGCATGATGGATTATGTAGTCACTAAATCACGCACATGAGTCAATAATTAGTCCCGGTCTCATACTACTATTCATATGGTTTTTGAGTGAAGAAAGTACTAATTAACCCATGTCCTTTGGTCTTTTTATTTTTCTTTCAGTCGTCACTTTTGATCCTCTAACCATACTTTCCCAGTCTATTTTTCATTATGTGTTATTCCTATTCCTGACTCGGTTCCCAGTCAGGCATGGAGCACCCTGGTCCCCTCTCAGTGCCCTAATCCACTTTGTACTTTGCTTACATATTTTGGGAACTTTCTAGTCATTTGAGATTTCCATATTTTTAGTGGTCAGAATTTTTCGGGGTTAATTAAAAACTTAGAGCAAGAGAACCATATAAATATAACTTTATGAGACCATAATGAGGGACAAAGCACTAAGAACTATCTATCCCCGCCTAAGGCTGCATCCATCAAAGGCATCTATAGCTGCATTTGCATCCATCTAGCTCCATCACAAGGAACATAAGGTTTGTTCATCTGCATCACACTTCATAGGAGGGGAGTCTATTGTTTCCATAAACACATTTACTACATTCTACATCTAGTTACTTTCTCGTTACTTCACAAAGTGCAACTGGCACAAGAGCAACCTAGAGCATGATTTGGACACACACACCTAGAACTACATTGGGTTTGAGATGTAGTACAACACTCAGTTAGTAAGTCCACCATTGTGGCCATTGAGGATAGTATGACCCCTTCATATGAATCTTTCTTTTTTAGGGTTTTGATGCTTTATTTGGGGTTTTGCAGGTGATTCCTAATTTTTGGTCTTACAGTGACATCTAGCGCAGTTCAGTAACATCAGTGCGACAGGAAGAAAATATAGGTGAATATCTAGTGACACCTCAGAGGATGGATTTAGGCCATTTCCGAAGACTAGGGTGCCTAGATCTCATACCACGGCACCCACAGGTGCCCCTATCCCTTTCCAGTCACCCCATTATAGTCAAAAATCTTGGATCTATACTTTCTCAAGCTTCTGTGTGGCCGTTTCCTCCTCATTTTCACCAATTTTACACTACAACACAACCCCACGCCTTCGTCAAATCAGCTAAGGACTTATTAGCCCTCTCTTACACATTAGGTTTTTACATTTCTATTTACTTAGTTGCTTGATTCATTTCCTTTACGTATTTAGTCATTATTTATTACTTTACAAAGTAATAAATTACACTAGGATATCATATTTTAGTTTAATCATTTTTGTGAACCCGATCTTTGAATACACCTCTTTGGGATTTTTCTTCATATGCCCATCACTTGTAGTGGTCATTTTGGGACTTTTCAATATTGTGATCTTCCTTCATTCACCTATAGGGTTTCCAAACCAATGGTTAATATCCCTACTTCTATAGCTACAAATTATAATCCCTTGGATTCATCTCATCAAGTTCCTCTTCATGAAATAGAAGCCTTTGGTAGTGAAAAGTCCTACAATGAAGATATCAATGTTGACCAAGACCAATTAAATACACTCACTGATTTTTGACAAGATTTACATGATAATCCCACTCATATTCAATATGTCCTACATGCTTTGATTATTTCTAAGAATGCTCATGATGCTTCTGCTTATATAGTTGTTCCTTCTTTGGATCCCATGGTCTTCACCAAACCTATTTATGTCTCATCTTCCATTCCTACTACTACCATTCACCCTAGCACACCCAATATCCATCTTGGCTCCTCTTTGAATACTCCTGACTTAAAATCTTTATATCATGATTTGTAAATGCAAATTTGCACACTCCAACTCACTACTTCTCGTACCTTTCCATCTTTAGACTCTACTTCACTGTTTCATACTCCTTTTGTACCTAATATATTTTCCTATCCTTTTCCACCTAAATTCATCTCTCCCAAGTTTTCCATCTTTAAGGGCCATGGTGATACACAAGAGCATCTCCGTGTATTTCATGTAGCATGCTTGGACTATGTGGATGACTCTACCATCCTAGCTAAGCTCTTTCCTCGTAGCTTACAAGATTATGTGATTTGTTGGTTTTATTACCTACATGTCCACTTGGTAGCATCTTTCATGCAGTGAGCTGATGATTTTCTCACTCACTTCTCCATCAACATAAACTCAGAGATCTCTTATGCCCAACTTGTACAACTCAAACATAGATCTAATGAACACTTAGTAGATTATGTATTTCATTATAAAAACAACTTAGCTAAGATGTCAAATGTGCTTGCGGATGTTGAGCTTCAGGATCTGTTCATTCAGAGTATCCTACCCCCTCTCCAGGAAAGTGTTCTCTTTGAGACCTCTCCTTCATTTGATCAACTTTGTCACACTCTTAAGCTTCATGAAACCAAACTCTTAGCTATAGGAAAACCTAAGTACCAAGAGGAAGCTTTGTCTTCTATATTTTTTCAAGGTAAGTCAACATTCAAGCCATCTGTAATTAAACCAACTAACATAATTTATTGTCAATGCAGTCTCTACTACTAAGGAACTTCAATCACAACCATATCGGTAGATCTAGACTAATTTTAGTGTACCTCCACATATTTTATTACCATAGCTTCGTGATAGTAACCTCATTACATTGCCTTCCCCACTATAAATAGATCCATCTTGACCAAAATTATGTCATTTCGATGAACATTCCCATTGTGACTATTATTGATGTGTCAGAAATTCCATCGATTGTTTCTTCTGACTTCAATTTTTCATTCAAGGTTTGATTGACAATGGTAAAATTGAACTTTTGGAGTCTATAGTTTCTCCACCTATCAATGAAAATCATAAGCTCAAAATCTTTAACAACCCTCTACCCAAGAATGACATAGAAACAACTGACTCAACAATGCATTATGTATATCATGCAATGCCTCCTCTTGCATTAGGGGCTCTTGACTTTTTAGTCACACATACTGACGCTTTTCCCCCAATCATCTCCTTCTCTAACCATGATTATCATGCAAATTTCCAATCTAACCACTTACATATTAATGCATTGATCGGTTCAGTTTCTATCAATAATACTAAGGTTGACCCATCTTGGCCCATTAGTGCATGTTTTATTCCACTACTTAATGTTATCAGTTTCCCTCTATTACAAATTGCATATCATATAAACAACTCCTATGGTGTCATCAAACTACACGTTACTGTTGGTCCTCTCACTTTTATTTTCCCTTTCCTTGTTGGACAAGTAGTTGATGGTTGTGACATGCTTCGAGACCTAAATTGGATTTATATGTCTTAATCCATTATTTCTATGAATTATTTGTGACTAAAATTCATTCGTAACAATCAAGTTATCTCTATAGATGGTATACCTCCATCTACTCCATGGTATTCATCTCCTCGTTCATCGATTCATGCCTCCTACATCATCTAGCACAGAACACTCTATGTTACTAAAATCATAGTCAACTCCTAGTTTTCCTACTCATGCACCATCTTCATGACCTCACCACTTTGTTAGTCCTATACATAAGCATAGGCATATTCCTAGGATAGTTATTGCATCGCAACGTAGGTCACCACCTCATTTCATTCCACATGAGTGTACATCATCTCTGCACTCGGATCTTTATGTAGATATCCATTGCTCGATAAATTTTTTCACACCATGACATTAATCATATATTCATCCATCACATGCATATATAACTTCATTCAACTGCACAACGTCTATCTACTATACCACCACTACTAGAGCATCACCATAAGATTTTATACTAATCACCATTAGATGGAGGACCTTTTTTCCTTCACCCTCATTGGATAGTTCATTCGATCTCACGTAGTTGAGGGGTCATAAAATTCCCACAATATCCCCCACTCATCTTCACATAAACACATATCCCCTACTTACATTGTACATGCATCAATCTCCTAGCATAGGCATATTCATCTACACCACATCGCATCGTCCATTACCCAATGACACACTCTTGTGCTTCAGTTCACACTTGAATGTTGAGGGAATCCTACACATGAACTCCACACACTACATGATATGTACTACACATTATGTCTTTTCACACATTCTATGGTACATCTCGCATCTTGCATACTACATTTGGAATTTACTCTACATCATCAAAATTTTGACATTGGAAAATCTACATATCTACACACCATACTAGTATTCATCATACATGTCTCACACTCCTATTATATATGAGTCTAGTGTTACATATTATTCATCCTACATAGATCACATCTTCACACTATTAGACTATATAAACATCTCGCATTTAATTCTATACATCACATATCACACACTTTACACATCACATGGTTGTCTATTATCATCCCATATAATACATCTTACTTCTATGCATTACACTCACTACCCTATGATGCACTCTCAGTTCCTCAGTCCATACTTAATTTCTGAGGGTTTACAAATCAAATGGACCTTACAGCATACTCACACAATCATCAATCCATCCTTCTATCATGTGACATTCCTAGGTTAGTGACATATGCTATAGGATAAATGGTTACCTATCCCATCATTTTGTAGTGGTATACACTTTAGGCTACATGGTCACCTACTCCCATCTATTCATATTGTAGTGATATACACTTTAATGCTACATCAACACTCCTTCGATCATCTTATCGTGATATAAAAATTGGCTACAGGGTCACATACACATGTCATCTTCTAGGTCATATATCATCACCATACATACACACTCATAACAACGCGTTACATCAAAACACACATTTCGACCATTTCCTGATGACGCACTCTCATTTATGGTTCATTCTTGACTACTAAGAGGGAAAACCAAATAAACCTCATTGCATACAACTCCATTCGATTTGGGGGCACACGGATCCTATCATCCATATTGCATTCCATTCCACCCATCCATAGCATGTTGCATATCTTGGTTGCTTTTACTCATGCTTTCATTTTCTTGCACATGGTTGTCTCATTACACATGCTAGATCGATATCTTGTATGCCATTATCTTTACCATAAACACATGCTCGTTCACATTTTTCTCTAGTTGCAATCACAGATAAAGGTCTCTTACATGTAGCATGGATGTTTTCCTACTACCATTCTCACAGTGGTTACTGGGGTCATCCACATTCATACAATATAGGTGTTATTATTTCATTTTGTTTTATAGCACACTCCTTTATTGATTATTCACACACTTGACCTATGGGTTATCTTTCTAACATGCTAATGAGTGCTTCATGTGCATTATTTGTTTTCTAGATTACTCGCTTCCATGGATATTTGTTGTTTGTACTTACTTTATTTTATTTTTCATGTATGTGTGCATTTCCCTTTGTTTGGTGTGCAAACTTGTTTTTTATGTGGCCATTATGACCTTGAGTGTCTTGAAACATCATGAGTGATGTCTCAGGTTTGTAACCCACTTTTTTGGTCTATGATTGGCTTCTTATGTGATTACTTGCTTTATAGGTTCTATATTGTCTGCATAGCTTACACTTGATTTCTACATGCATGTTTGTTTATACTAATACTTGTTTCTAGTCACTTGTTTGTGTGTGCCTTAGTTCTTACCAAGTACATTCCCTTCCCCCTGCGGGGCATAGTTTATGCGGTTGGTCCTATTTTGGGGCTGCATCCTCCTATCTACAACATTGGATGCACCCCCAAAGAGGGGGGAATCATTTGGAGGCTACACACAGTACCAATACAGTTCAATCCACAGTACAGTCTACAATCATCATCCTGGACATAGTTCATTCTATAGTTTGTGAGTGGGTTTAGACTAGTCTATAAACCCCATACGCAACAGCTTTTATAGAACAGATTGTCCTTAGCATTCTAGGGAATAGTTATAGGTTAGAGGATATAGCATACTTTCATCCCTACACTACTTCAACTAGTGGCATCGAATCACCCAAAAAAATGGACAATATAGAGATCTCTTCACCAATCTTAGGGAAGTAGTTACAAGTTGGAGAATAACATAGCTTTCTCCCTACACTTCTTCAGCCACAATGACGTGAGATCACCCAAAAAACTTGCACTTCACCAACAATTACATGATATCCTCTTTCTACACTCTTTTGTCTCATAACAAATCAAGTGCACATGTTCCTTTTTCATTGGCATTTTCTTACTATTTTCACATATTTCTTTACATTTTTACACATATACATACGTATTTGACTACTTGATCATCTTCTCTTTTACAGGTCTATCTGTATGTGAAGCAAGTAGTCTAAAACAACACACACATGGTGAGTACACCAGACACATGCTACTAACTGTAGTCATTTTTATTCTTATCATAAAAGGAAGAACCCCATGTGCACCGGCCTATCACCTAGTAGAAGCTGAGCGCTCACCCGAGGCACACGCGGGTACCAAGTCTCTCTTTTATGTGAGTTTAGTGGGAAGCATTATCTATGATTAGTGTAAGAGTATTTAGGAAAGAAGTTGAGACATATAAGAACCATAGGGCTCAGAATGGCCTCCAGATCCTTGCAGTCACTTCAGACCGAGTGCTTTAATAGATTCCAGAACATATACTATAATGAAAAAAGATACAACCATTCATTCATAGCATGAAAGGAAAGAGAACTCATATGAATGAAATATACATTAAACCCATTGATATTCATATTTATTTATAACATGTAACCTAAATATATTCATTGGTTCATTGCAGAGTGTCACAGATAGTAGACCGCAGTCATGCGCATCACTGGACATATGTAGCTTAAGCTAACAGAAAATAAAAATAACAACTCCATGCTTAGTACATCCTTTCCTGAACAAAAATACCCTCTCACATCAATCCTGTAGAGCTTTGATCACTCTCTAACTCGTTATTCCCTATGTATATCCAGATGATATATCTCTCTGTGTATGTATATATCTTTTCTACAGCAGGCATTTGTATTTATCACTTTCCCAGGCTGCCAAATTGCCTTGCCGCATGCCCTCAAATACATTGCCAAGTGTCGAATGTGGTCCTCCATGTGAGCATGTTCCTTCAGGCCTGAGCTCTCCACACCATCTTATGATGATCTTATAGAAGATTCCATCTAGGGCATGCTATTTCTTAGGCTAACCTGTTGCCAGGTTGGAATCTTATCCACACACAACTGATCACGCTTTTCACGTGTTCTTACCTTGGGCGCTCAAATTGGCTAAGTCTCAAACCTCCTTACACGCGTTACGCACACTATTTTATTCCTTAAGCCTCTCTCTTGTGCACTTTTTCCGTGCACGCAATTCTATAACTGGGATCCCATGTGCCTAAGCACCTTCATACTTGGTAAATATTCTAGGGGCCCAACATCACCCCACACTACGCCTGTTCTCCATCCTCGGAAACATTTTACTTGACCAAGATGCAAGTTTTTTTATGGAACCAAGATGTAGACTTATACTTTACAAAATGAATAAGGAATGAAAGAATAGGGGAAATAATGAAGAATGGGGGGGGGGGGACATCAATTCAATAGGCTGGGAAAGTCCTTTCATAGATCTACCTCCAGCTTGTTCCACACTTTGACCTCGCCCTTCACCTTCTGGCATAGGTCACCCACCAGGGTGCTCACTTCATCAAAGCTTAGGCCAATTCCCTTGGGGCACCCAAAGTGTCCACAATCTACTCCATTTCCTTACCTAGGTCTATGAGTTTATCCATTCTTCTAGTAATTTGGGGGTATAGTTCCTTTAGCCGGGCCTTAATTGAGCTCCTTAAAGCCTCAATTGCCTCTGATTTCTTTTCTACCTCGGCTAGAACCTTGTCCCTCTCTTCCCTGTTCCCTTTGTTCTTTTCTTGGAACTCTTTCAGCTCTACTTCAAGCGTGGCAACCAAGGATCTCGCCACCTTATCTCTATCTGTGCATGTGTCATATGCGGCTTCTACAGATTGGGCAACGACCTTAATCTCCGTGAGTACTTGGCTGTACTTGGCAACAAGTGCTACTACCTTCAACCAGTCTTCCTCTTTCAAGCGCGCGGCCACTTCTTCTACAGATTCCAGCACCAAGGGTCACCTCTCCATAGTGAGGATGCGCATTAGGTCTTCTAAGCATTCCAAAGTTGATGCGTACCTCTGAGGGATTGGCATTAGGTCTGGGTGCTTTAATATGATGGTGCTCTTGATCGAATCCACCTTCTTGTAGACCTCCTGCACCTTTACTTTTTCTTCCTTTAACTCGTGCCTTAACTACGCGCTGATTAATTCCTCCTATTTTAAACTCTTGGCCTTCTCCACCAGTTCTTCCTCCTTCTTCCCCAACTTCACCTCCAATGCTCTGATTCTATCATTTCACGTGAACAACCTAGCCTCGGTCTCGACCATGACTTTGTTTAGAGCATTGCATACTTTCTCGTCTGAAAGTTCCTGAGCATTTACTAAGGGGTTGTCTCCCTTAGACTCTGGCAACATGATGAGTGCTTTCTGGCAGACTTCAAAGTCTGGCTCATCAATGTGTGACTCGAACACCCAAGAGAGCATCTTCTTGGTCCTGGGGTACGTGCCATCCTTTTCAAAAGACCCCATGGCTAGGAGCCTTTCCGTGGGTATGGTGCTTTGGAACCATGCACATAACACCTTCTTCATGTCATCCACATAGCCCATTACCTATCTCTATTTTGTATCCAGAGTTCTTCTACCTGAGCGCTCACCTTTGGGGAAGCTAACTGTCAGAGCGGGGCCTCCTAGGCTATCATGTTCCTTTTCAACGCTCTCCTCCTTCCCTTCCTTAAGCACTATGTCTGCGCTCTGCTCTAACTCTTGGTCTACAAGGGCTTCGAGCATCTTTTTCACTTCTCACTCTGCTACCTCAGTAATCTACTCTTTTGTAAAACTTATGGCTCCCTGCTTCTCTTTGGTATCCTTATCATCTGCCTTCATGTCTTCAGTGCCTTCCTCATCTTGTGTGCACCTTGTGCACATGAAAATACAAACTCTTTCTTCTCCTCTCCACTCTCTTCCTCTGAGTCATAGACACTAAACACATGTGGTTCCTTGTCTTTCTCAGGCTCTTCTTCCTCATCATCATCTCCTTCACTCTCATCTTCTCCTTCTCCCAAGTATTTCTCCAAGCTGTCGGTCACCTCTGAGTCAGCTTCTTCATCCACCCTCTACTTCTTCCTGAGAGGTGGCTTCTGATAAGGAGATTCAGCCTTCTCTTCTTCCTTTGGTGATTCTTCCATGGTGGTGGGTTACTTGGGTGCCTCTACTTCTGGTGTCTTCTCCTTCACTGGAGACTTCTTTCTCCATATGTAGGTGCTTGGCTTGGTGCTTGTAGATGGCATGCTCACTATCTGAGTAGTCGGCACACTTGGTGCTCCTTCCTCTCCTCTGCCTCTCTTCTTAGATGTTGGCTTCTTCTTCCCCAAGGGGTCTTCAGGTATGGATATTTCATCCTCCAAATACGTGCCCTTTTCAAACTTCGGCCTTATGCGCATGTACACGCATGCCGCGGATCCTCCAGTGATGGGAAGCGTCATCAGCCTAGTCATTTAGATCTCATGTGACACGTACTTCTCCACGTATGTGTGCTTACCACTGGGGTAATTTAGCTTCTTCCTCATCTCCCTGTGTTCCCGGTCCAACCTTCCTAGTTCCAGCCTTAGCTTCTTTGATTCTTTAAATCTGTTTACTCCCGCTTGGAAGTATTAGGTAGTGAACGCAAAAGGAAGCTTGCACCAAGGGCTCCATGATTCATCAATAAGCTTGAATCTACCCAAGCAGTAGTGCTGGTACACTGCGAACTCAGCTTCTCCCTCAGTGGCTACTGGGAGTTGTTCAGGGATCCTCCACTCTACCCCGAATGCATTCCTCAAGCGCGTATACCACTTTTCCAGCCATGCTTTGTGGGGATCCATCATTGTATCACAAGCATACTTCTCGAACCTCTTCACGGGTGAAGGGTCTTTGGCTGGGTACTCCCACACGAACTTTTCTGATGCATCTTGAACTCCAATTTCTATAAACACTATGGTGAGCAAGACATTTCCAAAGAGGATCCTGTCCCCTTCCTTTGCACACTTAACAATCTCCTCTACAATGTACGTGGATAAGTTGTATATCATCCCCTCTGCAATCTTCCTGCAGACATGTAGCCAAGGTTTGTTGACCTGCGTCCATCTTTCTTGGCCATTCAGCTTAGTCACCAGATGCATGGCCATCTTCATAACAAGGTCCTTGATGTCTGAAATATCATAGTACCACGACCCTTTCTTGCAGGCATACTCAGTGATGGTCTCTTGAATAGCCTCCTTGTCACCAAGGTCATCTTCTAGGCTATCTCCCTCACATATGAGGCCTGTAAATTGTGAAATCAACTGGGGAGTCATGCGCATCTTGTGCCCAGCAAAGTGGAAATAGTCTTCATGCACCCAAGACATCAACCACTGGTACAAGTGATCTAGCTTCCCAAAATAAGGCAACTCATAGAGTTGCAACAGCCCTGCCTTCGCCAATTTAACCTTAACGTCATCGTCATATATGGGAAAACCTTCAGGTGTTCACTTGTTGGTGGGGCGTACCAATTCCAATGCCATTTCTTTCTCTATGGTGTTTGTGTAGTGATTATAGTCACTAACAGGTATGCTTCTCAAGTGGGATTCCCATTCCTTTCCCATCATCACCCCATCTGGGTATTACATCTCTGCATACCATTCTTCATTTGTGTCTACTTCAGGTTCTGGTTGTTTAGCCTTGGCTTTGCCCTTTCCTTTCTTGGGTGCCATGGTCGAGGTATTTTTATCACTCCTACCCTCTCTTTGTTACTCTGTCTTTCTTCTCCCAACCTTCGATCTCAGATCCATGATATAACTCTTCTAAACCCGTGCCCTAGTTTTTCAAACCCTAACTTGGATAAACTCTTCACAAGACAACACCTTTTCAACTCCTTCCATGCCTGTGTAATTCCTTCTGGTCTGCAATCTCAAACTGGCTCTTCATGTTTTAATCACATAGATCTTCCACTCAATCAAATTTGAAAACCCTAGTTTATAACACTCACTTATATCTCCAACTCTTCATTTTCACAAAGTAAAAATGAGAGTGCCTTGACCCTTTATTTATAGTTTTTCCTTTTTCTGATCATTAAATGCTACTTTACCTACCCCCATACTTTGTTCATTTAATGAAAATTTTTCAAACAAAGTCCATCTTCAGCACCTTCACTCACATGCCATTCCTGCGTGAAAAATCCTCCAACCTTCTGGCGTGCAACCCAACCAACCTGACAGGAGACTCTTGCATGTGCTTAACCTGTGCTGAAGGCACTTCTTCTATCCAGATTCTTGCTTTCACCTACCTCATGTTGCTTTAACTGCACTTCCTTTTCCTTTGTACATGGGATCTACTAGTAGCTTTATCCTGGCACCAACCATTCTATCTTTTCTCTTCATCTACCTCTTTCAACTGGGCTACACAACAAGGCTCTTCAACACAACTTCCTTGGTACTTTTAATCACGCGCTTCTTCACTTTTCTCCACCCCACACTTAAATGATGCATGGTCCTCTGTGCACTCACAAATTCTCCAAAAATAGCAATAAGGTTACTGGTGCCCAAGGCACAAAACCAAAACAACAACGCAAAAGGGAAACACAAGAAAGGGAAAATGCATAAAGGAAACTTCTAAACTAACTGGAAAAACTACCTTATTTACAAACACCAAGAAGACTTATTTATAGTAGGGCTTCAACCTACTGCCATTGAAGTGTCTAGGAAACTTCATCCCATCCAACACTTGTAACTGGCACGCACCTGAATCAAGGATGTACGAAATTGTGTAGGGACCCAACCAATGGACTTTCAACTTTCCAGGATGGCGCAGAAACTTGGAATCATATAGTAACACCATCTACCCAACCTCAAACTTCTTATTTCTAATGTGGTGATCATGCCAAGCCTTTTGCTTTTCCTTTTCCACTATCTGGCTCCATCGGGCAAGTGATCATCTCTCATCCAGTTTCATTAGCTCATCAATCCTTTCTTCCAGCACTTGTTCATCAGCTAATCCTCCTGCGCATGCTATTCACAGAGAAGGTAACATAAATTCAACTGGTAAAATGGCTTCCATGCCAAACACCAATTGAAAAGGTGTGGCTTTATTTAGTCTTTTATACGTTGTTCTGTAAGCCCATAACACTGCCGATACTTTATCATCCCAATCTTGTCTTCCAACATCACAGATTTTGGTCAAGGTATGACTCAATATTTTGTTGAATGCTTCCATGGTTCCATTTTCTTGTGGGTGATAGGGCGTAGTCTTGTGATGAGCCACCATGAACTCTGATAATAGGATCCTCACGGTCTCATTTAGAAAATGTGTACCCCTATCACTGGTCAAACTCAATGGACATCCATACCTCATGATAATGTTCTCCCATAAGAACCTTGCCGTTGTTGCTGCCATGCAATCTTTAGTTGGGGCTGCCTCTACCCACCTTGTGAGATAATCCATGCAAGTGATGACATAACGTGACCCAGTCCTACACATGCTACTGGTGCAATAGGTCCTACAAAATCTATCACCCATTTTTCAAAAGGCTCCGCACTAGGGATAGGGTGTAAAGGCATTTCATCTCTCCTTCCTGGTTTTCCAATGTGCTGACAGTGGTCACATGCTTTACAATAATCTCTATAATCCCTGTACAAGGTTTCCCACCATAATCCTACCATTAATATATTACGCATGGTGCCATCACCTGTGTAATGCCCACCCGCACTTCCTCCATGTGCTTCCTCCATGATGGCCAGGCACTCATGCTCTAATACACACCTGCACAAAACTTCATCTCGTCCCAACTTGTATAAGTCTCCACTAATCAACATGTAGGGTGTGACGCATATGGCCAACTGCTTCTTCTCCAATGCCTTCATTCCATCTGGTGCCACACCTTCTTTTAAGAATACTGCAATCTCCTCCAAATCTGAGGGCACGCGTTGCAATCTAAACAGTTGGTCATCTGGCATTGCTTCCTCAATACTTTGCACATCCTCTCCTGAATCAATCCTTGATAGATGATCAGGCCCATAGTTGCTTTTTCTGGGCTTCACTACAATGGTGAATTCAAACTCTTGAAACAACAACACCCATCGACATATGCACCCTTGAAGAACGGGCTTGTTTACTAAATACTTTAATGCCATGTGGTCGGTGTAGAATACAAAGGGTGTTGCTAGTAGATACTGTCTAAACTTGAAGAGTGCATAGATCATCGACAATGCCTCGCACTTAGTTGTGGTATAATTCTACTCTGCTGGTGTCAACTTCCTGCTTGCAAAACTGAGAGGATGATCAACAATCCCTTCACCTGGTTGTGCAAGTACTGCTCCAATGGTGGTCCCTGAGGCATCTACATGGACATGGAAGGGCTTGTCCCAAGAGGGAAAACATAAAATAGGCACGGTAATAAGCCTATCTTTTAATGTATCAAACACCCCCTGCTAGGCCTCTCCCCAATGGAAGGAACTTTTGTGTCTAAGTAGCTCCTCTAAAGGCACGGCGATCTTGGCATATCCCTTAATGAATTTTCTGTAATACCCCATATGCCCAAGGAATCTGCACACTGCACTCTGGCTAGTAGGCTCCCTTAACCCCACAATAATTACAACCTTGGTGGATCTACCAGCAAGCACTCCTTACATATGATATGCCCCAATAAGGTCCCAAAGGGTGTAGCAAACACACACTTCTTAATGTTGAGGGATATCCTCAACTACCTACACCTCTCAAACATTAATCTCAAGTTGTCACAATGGTCCTTAACCAGACCATATACTGTCCAATCATCCAAATAGACCTGAAGAAATTTATGGATGAAGTCCTGGAATGCTTGCACCACTATGCGTGAAAAAAAAACAGGCGCATTCTTCAACCCAAAGGGCATGACCGTATATGCAAAACTTCCCCATTCGGTGGTGAAAGTTGTCTTCTTCTGGTCTTCCTTTGCAATCTAGACTTGGTGGTACCCTGAAAATCCATCCGTAAAGGAGTAGATTTTGCACCCAGTGACTCCTTCAAAAATTTATTCAGTGAAGGGGGTTGGAAATGGATCAATGACACAAACTGCATTCAATTCCCTATAGTCCACACAAATCCTAATCCACCCATCCTTCTTGATGTTGATTACCATCAGACTTATCCACTCTGATTCTTCCACTACCTCAATGATCCCAGAAGCTATCATTTTGTCTATCTCCTCCTTAACTTTCATGCACAAATTGGGATTCATCCGGTAGGGCCTTTTTCTAACCGGGTGCGCACCATCCTTCAGTTTTATCTTCATCTCCCCCAAGGAATGGTGAACACCCTTTGAGCTCATGGTACCCGTGCAGGAATAAATCCTCAAATTCATGCAGCAGATCAATGATCTTTGATACTTCCTTCTCTATCCAGTAATCCCCAATAATAGCTTCCTTAGGTTCTTCTTCTGAACTGATGTTAACTTTCTTTGTCTTTAAAGGCTCATGGTAGGCACACGCGCGAGCATCTGCACTATCCACTACCTCGCGCATCCCTACAGAATGGCTAACATCTAAGATTTTTTATTCCTCTCCATCAATCACATATACCAACTTTCCCTTCTCCTTTTCCAAACATGCACGCTCAAGCTGTAACTCTTCTATTTCCTCAACTTCTTCAAAGTGCACCCCTATACCTGGTTCACCTAATAATTCTAATAGCCTATCTTCCATTCTGGCACTATCCCCCATGGTAAGGTGCTTGATACCCTACAAGGCCTTATCAATTGATGGCTTGGTACTCTGATACTCAAAGGTTTGAATAAGGTCAACTGCGAGCTCCTACCAATTCCTCGTCTGGTGGCATGTCTCTAAATGAATGTACCATGTGTGCGCACAACCCTGCAGTGTAGAATACAACTTGTGCACCTAGAGGGATGGTGGCAAAGCTTTTGTGCCTTCTCTCCAGACCCATTCACACTCCTGGACATAGAAAGAGGTGGGATCCTTCCCATGGTAGTCCTTGATGATGGTGGGTACATTACTCCTAGAAAATCTGACAGAGAGAGCAATTCTTACCTCACGCCACTCTAAAAGGCTCTCCTGATGTGTGGCCCACCAACGAGCTATTGTGCCAAGCAAGACATAACTTAACATCTCCCTCCGTTCCTTCTCATTCTTCCACTGAGCTTCTACCTCCTGCAGAAAGATCTCAGGGAAGGCTCCTCCTGAATACTTGGGTAGTTCTTTTCCTCCAAGGTGCCTAACAGTGCACACCTTTGTTACCTTGGTCACCGACCCTCTCAACTGCCATCCCATTAATTCGTAAGTTCCATGCACCCAATTGTCACAAGCCAGACTGGTGGTATCACTTACTGACTGAGCATCTTCAAACTGGATAACTCTATTAGTAGGGTGTACCATCTCAGGGTCTCTGATTGAGCACACATAAATCTTGTCCAGAACTTCTTCTCCCAATGGTTCAATATAGGGCGTCGAATTCCCATCAACCAGGGGTATAATGACCCATTCCTCTTTGTTCTCAAAGCTGATGTACCCTTTGTTGAACTGAAGGTCTGCATTATTTTTGTAACACCAAGGGCACCCAAGTAGTGCTGGGAAATTTTCCACCTCGGTGAGCGCCAAGACTTTGAAGTCCCTAGTAAACTTGGCTCCCTAAATAGTAATAGCTTCATCCTTCAAGAAACCGATGGGCATTGCCTTAGTTTTGTTTTCCATATACATCACATTTGAAGATGGCTGTAATGCAGGTCTCCCCATCTGATGCCATGCATCCAAATTTAGAACATTAACCTCCGCGCCAGTGTCAATGAGTATATTACTGAGGAGCCATCCATCTACAACTACATTCAATGTAATCTCCTTGTCATAGTCGAGGCTATGAGGGGGAAGGTTCATGTAAGACCTATCTCTCATGCTCTTCTCTGGCGTGTGGTACCTTCTCTCTCAACTAGGATCCTAGCAAAGGAATGATGTTCTCCTACCTTAGCATTTTACACACCTCCTTGACCTCATCTAGGTCATCCTTTTGTGCCTCGACTCTCCTTCCTTGTTCCTCCTTTCTGGATTGCTCCTTTAGATATTGGATCTCCCCTTGTAAGCTTCAAATAACATCCATGGTGTCCTGATATATCTCCTTCTGATGCACGGGGTCTGGATATTTTCCATGAATGACCTCCTCCCTCATAACCAGGGTCTTCTGTCTTGGTACCTCTCTTGTGTGCGTGGCTTCTACCCTTGTTGTTACCAAGACAGGCTCCAAACCTTCATCCCATGTTACCTGAGGCATCCATTATATGTCTGCCTTCTTGATGCTGACCATTACAGCACCCTTGTCCTTCTGGTGCTACTGATTCATATGCTCAAATAATTCTAGGCACTCCTCATACTTATGCTTCTTTCTACACCACGAGCACTGCAACAAGTCTGGGCACTCATGCTTGTAATGTTCTATAGATCCACAGTTGAAACATGTTCTGCATGGGAACTCAGTCCTTACTCCACGGTTACCCTGACCACGGAATCCTCCTTGAAATCCTCTTCTGTACGTGCCTCCATCTGCATGCTCCTTGTAATGGTGATCATCATTTTTAGAACCACTGGCAATGTTGGTTTGGCGTACCCCATGATCAATGGCCTCATGGATCTAGTCAATGAGCCTACATTCTTTAGTATCATGGGTTGTGGAGGTGTAAATCTTGCAATAACAAGATACATTCTTCCTGATTGCGTGCTGCAGTAAGGGACATCTACTTGCATCGTGGTCCCCATGACAAATCTCACAATCTACTATCACAGCGCATACCATCCTCTGGGGGAAATTATCCTTAACATGCCCCTCTATTTCACAATCCGTGCACCACAAACCACTGTGAGTCTCATGGATTGAGTTCACAGACAATTTTTCCAACTGTTTGGCCATAGCAGTAATCTGAGCCTCCAAGAATGGGCTAACACCAGTATCAATACTACCAACAACCTCGGCACGCAAGGTAGCTTCCAATGCTTTGTGTGGATCTGTAAAAGTTTTATGAGACAAGGCCCTTCTAAAAGGGGTGATCAATCCTCCAACAAACCATTGTGCATGCTGTGAAGGGTGAATATCATATGATAATTTAGACAAGAGAGTTTTAAAACATGCATCATACTCCCACACACTCTCTGCCATTCCTTGTTGAATCTCCTTCAAAGCACTGATGCTTTTCTACTCAAACTCAGGAATGTGGAACTCTACCAGGAATGCATTCTTTAAAGTAGTGTAGTCCACCACCATTTGATGAGGGTCATACTTTCTATACCAGCTATGCGTGCACCCTTGCAGTGTGGTCACAAATTGACTAGCCTTTCATTCTGGTGTTGTGATACCCTTCACACGCCATAGCAGTTCACACTTGTGAACATGTTCCACAGCATCTTCAATGCCCCTGTAATCTGGAAAATGCAGAGACATTTCAAAGAATACTTGAGGTGGTGGCTGGGGTCCTTATCCTGAACCAGAGCCTTGGTTCCCTCTGGTGTTTCCTCCACCACCTGATCCACCAGGTCCACCAGGTCATGTACCTCCAGAGCCACCAGATCCACCAGAACCACTGGGTCCAATAGGGCCTATAGGAGCTGTGCCAAGTGCCCCCACGGTCCCACTAAACTATGTGCCGATGGTCTGTGATAGTGCCCCACTACCACTACTGTGTCCCGCGCCACTCCTTGATGTGAGCCCGAAAGCTTGTACACTTGCCCCTTGTCCAAAAAATCCTCTGAATACTAGAATATGTGCAGCCATAGAAGAAGGAACTGAAAAATTGTACCTCCTAGGCATGGATCTGTCTCTTCCACTTATATCAACTGGGTCAATAACACTTCTTCCTGGATTGGGAAAACCAAGTGCCAGGGCTCGGTCACTGGGTGGGTTTAGATATGCACCAACGACTCTCCTCTCTCTGTGTGACGAACTCTCACCAGAAGCCGAAGGGGTCTCCCTCACGCACTTGCCAAGATGGGGTAGCATAGACTACTCAGGTTCCACGTCCTCCACGTGAACCTCAACTCCTTCCCGCAATGTCTGTCTCTATAGATCCATCACACTAGTAGCCTCACGCTGTCTAACAATCTCCCTTTCACGCACTTTGCTATACTTGAGCCGTCTTTCTTCCCTTTCCTTCTCTGTCATGATATCTACCATCTTCCTCCACCCAAGTTCCCTTACTTGGTGCTCAAAATGGTTTATCCGGCCATTGGGAGCACCTCTAAACTCATGGTAACCATCAATATCTTCATAGCTAGAGGAATAACACGTAGAAACATTCCTCTAGGTTCTCGCAGAAATTCAAACTCAGCAACCTCTGGACAAGAATACATAGAGATGGCATATTCTAGAGTGTAGCTAGTTAGTACTCCTCTCCACCAATGATCTACAGCACGGGTCCATGTCAGATCTACATCCTGCAACCTCTGGTAGTCTTCTTCAGTCCACACATGTGATCTATAATGCCAGCTTGATCTAGACGCATAGGCTGAAAGCCATTCATATAACTCTACTGGGAAGCAGCAGAAAAAAGTCTCATATAGATCATGGTAGAGGTTCTCTTCTACCCATCTACGTGTATTAAACTTAGGTCTAGTGCTAAATCTCTGAGAAAATTCATCCTCCGTGCTCTTGAACCATGATTCAACATTTTCCAATGTTAACCGATCCATCATTACTCTTTACATAGATCATGATGCATGTTATATCCCACTACAACTTTGAAAAGAGGTCCCAGCAACAGAACCAAGATGTAGTCATTTTTACTCCTATCACAAAAGGAAGAACCCCATGCATGTCCAGCCTATCACCCAGTAGAAGTTGAGCGCTCACCCAAGGCACGTGTGGGTATCAAGTCTCTCTTTTATGTGATTTTAGTGGGAAGAATTATCTATGATTAGTGTAAGAGTATTTAGGAAAGAAGTTGAGACATATAAGAACCATAGGGCTCAGAATGGCCTCCAGATCCTTGCAGTCACTTCAGACCAAGTGCTTTAACAGATTCTAGAACATATACTATAACAGAAAGAAAGATACAACCATTCATTCGTAGCATGAAAGGAAAGAGAACTCATATGAACGAAATATACATTAAACCCATTGATATTCATATCTATTTATAACAGGTAACCTCAATATATTCATTGGTTCATTACAGAGTGTCACAGAGAGTAGACCACAAGTCATGTGCATCACTAGACGTATGTAGCTAAGCTAATAGAAAAGAAAAATAACAACTCCATGCTTAGTACATCCTTTCTTGAACCAGAATATCCACTCACAACAATTCTGCAAAGCTTGGCTTACTCTCTAACCAATTATTCCTTATGTATATCCAGATGATATATCTCTCTCTCTGTGTGTATATATCTTTCCCTTGGTAGGCACTTGTATTTATCACTTTCCCAGGCTGCCAACTCACCTTTCCGCACCCTCAGATCTGTCACTAAGTGTCAAATTTGGTCCTCTATGTGAGCATGTTCCTTCAGGCTTGAGCTCTCCACTCCATCTCATGATGATCTTCTAGAAGATTCCATCTAGGGTATACTCTTTCCTAGGCCAACTTGTTGCCAGGATGGTATCTTATCCGCATGCAACCGATCATGACTTTTCATGTGTTCTGCCTTGGGTGCTCAAATTGGCTAAGTCCCGAACCTCCTTTCACACGTTACATGCACTATTTGCTTCCTTAAGCCTTTCTCTTGCACGCTTTTTCCTTGCACACCATTCTATAACTGGGATCCCACATGCCTAAGCGCCTTCATACTTGGTCAATATTCCAGGGGCCCAACACTAACCATGCAGTTACACTACACACATTTGCATTTACACACACCCATCCATCCTAGGTTCACTCTCATTAATTTTTTACACTTTTTTACATCTTTAGTCTCCACACTCCATCTTTTTGTCACTCCATGCTTTGTCTAGTCCTTCAACATGTTTTCTACATCACTCTACATGGATTATCAAGTACTCATCTCTATCTACTTTATTTTACTGATATTTTCACTCACCAACATAAAGTGGGAGAAATATATTCATTAAATCATGCACTTGAGTCAATATTTAGTCCCAGTCTCATACTATTATTCACATGGTTTTCTAGTGAAGAAAGTACTAATTAACCCATGTCCTTTGGTCTTTTTACTTTTCTTTCTGTCATCACTTTTGATCCTCCAACCATAAATTCCCAGTATGTTTGTCATTTTTTGTTATTCATATTCTTGACTAGGGCGCCTAGTTATGAATGTGGTGCTCCAGGCACCGTGGTCCCCTTTGGGCACCCTGATCCTCTTTGTACTTTTATTCCATCTTCTGGGCACTTTCTATCCGTTTGAGCTTTCCATATTTTTAGTGGTTAGCCTTTTCAGGGTTAATTATTAAATTAGAACAAGAGAACCATATAAATATAAAGTTATGAAACCATAATGAGGGACCAAACACTAAGCACTAGCTATCCTCACCTAAGGTTGCATCCATAAAAGGAATATATAGCTATATTTGCATCCATCTAGCTCCATCACAAGGCACACAATTTTATTTCATCTGCATCACACTTCATGGGAGGGGAGTCTATTGTTTCCATGCACACATTTACTATATTATACATCTAGTTACTTACTTGCTACTTCACAAAGTGTGAGTGGCACAAAAGTAACCTAGGGCATGATTTACACACACACACACCTAGAACTACATTGGGTCTGAGATGTAGTGTAGCACTCAATTAGTAAATCCACCATTATGACCGTTGAGGATAGTTTGAGCCCTTCATATGAATCTTTAATTTTTAGGGTTTTGATTATGTATATGAGGTTTTCACAAGTGATTCCTTATTATAGGTATTACAACGGCATCTAGCACAGTTCAACAACATCAATGCAACAAGAATCAAATACAAGAGAATATCCAATGACACCTCATAGGAGGGTTTTAGGCCATTTCCACAGACCATGGCACCCATATCTTAGACCAAGGTGCCCACAAGTGCCCCTATCACTTTCCAGACACCCTAGTCTAGTCATAAAGAATAGATCTGTACTTTCTCAGGATTTTGTGTGGTTATTTCCTCCTCCTTTCACCTATTTTGCATTGTGACACAATCTCACACCTTTTTTAAATCAACTAAGGACTTCTTAACCCTCTCTTTCACATTAGAGTTTTACATTTCTATTTACTTAGTTATTTGAGTCATTTCCTTTACTTATTTATCTATTATTTATTGTTTTACATAACATAAGATTACACTAGTATATCATATTTTATTTTAATCAGATTCATGCAATGCATCATACAACGAGTTATTAAAGATACCAAAGGTACCAAATCCATGAAGAAAAGTGACTACACCCTCAAAAATCATTATGCTACAAATAAAGAGAAAAAAAATCTTACGAATGATAATTCCTCATTTATCCGACAAACAAATTCACCATTTTCTCGGGAATGGAAAATGATGAAAGACACAATTTTGGGTATACAACAGCAACGCAAAAAATTCAGCTTTGACAATTTTTTTCCTTATCCCTTCGATAAATACATCTTATGTATACCCTTTCCAAAATATTTTGAGATGCCCAAATTTGATAAATATAAGGGAAAAAATGATCCTAGAGAGCATATCAAATATTTTTTCAGGGCGTGCTAAGAAGTGGAATATAATGATATCTTTCTCTTGCACCTCTTTTTAGAAGTTTAGGAGGACAAGATTTGGATTGGTTCTTACACCTTCTAAAGGGATATATCACCACCTTCATGGAGCTCTCAAAGAAGTTAATCAAAAATTTATCTTTCAAACTTGAAGGAAGTCAAGTTGGCACGAATCGACCGAGTTCATGTCGAACTCATACCAAGCTAAGAAGGCATGTAAATATCCATGGGGATTCGAGCTCGAATCTATGGATATTTGCAAAATATTAAATGAGCTAGGGCTTAAGGAAGGAAAAATCAACTTCGAAAAAAGCATGATAAATGGAGTTGGGCTTCTACCTTGGTAACTATTACATCGGCACAAATGAATGAATCGGCTATGACCGAGTCACTAAGAGGAAACTATTACAGAGAGAGGAAGGTTTGACATGGATTTTGTCTAGCACAAGCTCACATCAAACGAGTTGGAACGGGTCGGGTCTCGAGCAAGTAGTAGGAAACTGAGTTACTTATTGAAGAAGTCAACAATTTCAATGTTGGGCTTTGTAAAAGGGGTAAGTCATGAACTATGAGGCCACGGGTTGAGCCACCGTAGCAATGTCAAACTATGTTTGATTAGAGCACGAAATGGGAGTAACTTAGGTTAACACAGGGGAAGGAAATACTGACACAGCCAAGGAATTTGTAATGAGGTGAGGGAAGTAGGAAAAACTGTCAAAGACACTCAACGAATCCGTAAAGTCCCCGCTGACGAGTCAAGATGATTCAAATCTCATCATGGGCCCAAAAATGAAGTAGGAGGCATGAGGGGTCACCACATGGCCCCTCAGCGTGACTTCTAAAAGGTTAAGAAATGTGGAGACCTTGGGGATGTGCCAGACCTTCACGTGGAGCTCGGCATGGTTGAAAACCAACTCAAGAAAGTGTACTGAAATGGGAACCCAAAACGTGAAATGGAAAAAGATAGGTGTGTCAAGTTGGTAGTGTTTTGGTGGGGTTGGTAGTTCCAGGTTGGTATAAATAAGGGTTGTTGTGGAAACGAGGGTGACTCGACACAATACTAAAGGGTCAGGAGTCATGTCAAGATGACTCAATGAGTATAGCGCCCAATTTTACCTAACTCAGCACTTAAGATAAAGGTAAATAGGGAGATTGGATTACGAAGAAGGACCCGATGGCAGCAGTGAGAGGAAAGCCAACTTAGCTGAGCTAGAAAGTGTTTCAAAGCATTAAAAAACAAAACTCCTCCCACCATAAAGAAGAAGATGTAAGTAATCAGGGCCCCACCTACTTTTAATTCCTGAATCATCTAGAAGATATGCAAATCATTAACACAAAAGGGGAAAATATTTTCAAGATCAATAGTTGGAACATTCTGAACATCAAAGGTTTGATTGAACATCTTACAAAACTTTCTTAGCTTGTTAATGTAAGAATGGAAGACATTCTGGATGATAAATCCAAGAAGATGAAGAGGGAGGATGGTGATTTAAACTATGAAAATATAAGTGTTTTCATATATGATTTTGTGAAATAATGGACCTAGATTCTCCAAAGTATGGAGAAAAAGTGAGGGACTCATTTTTTCGCATTTGTCTTTTCTCTGCATGTTTTTTATCCAACTTCTTTGTTTGGTTGGAAGTTGGAGTGTTGTTAGATTAATTTCTCTTAGATGTTATTTCTTCTCAATATGGTTCTATCCATTGGTTTTATGGGTTTTTGTGTCTTGTAAGGAGTAGGGTCTCCATAACACTCTTTTACTTTATATCAGAAAAACTAATGCTAAAGATATTTTTAATGTTTTATCTCAACCCAACAAGATTTATTTATAATCTTAGTGAAAATTCATAAAATTTCCTTTCTCACCCCAATTAGTGCTTAAATAATTACTCAAGTAAAACTTGTATCTCTCCCACAAACTCTAAAGTTTGATATAAACTAGCCTCATGGTAAAATTTTGATGCTAATGCCTTTTAGTATTATTAGAGATGTGTTGGACATTCTACTAATATATGTGTCAAGATTTGTAACATTATATAAATCTTATCCATGAAAATTATATTAAATGGGACACTCCCCATGGTAAATCTAACCCTGATACTGACAATCCCAAGCTTAATATTTTCTTTAAGCCACTTCCTAATCATAGTAATGATAAATATAATTTGGAAATTGCACCATTCTTATCAAACTATACATCCTCCTCCTTATATTAAGATCATACATTTGACTCTTTGATTGGTACTATGTGATCATCTATTCCTATTATTACATTTGATGACACTAATATGGCTCATTATCTTATTTTTCATACATTATATATTAATGATTTTACTGTTCGATGCCCTATTCATAGTGTTCTGAGTGGAAATAGTGCTAGATAAAATATGTGCACTTTAAAGCTACTTGATTCTCTCAGATATACTAACAAACATACGACATTTGATACTAAGACCTTCTTGGGAATATTGTTATACCTCTTACATTTGGCTATGCTACTATGGATATCATTTTTTTGGTTACCTCCTTTCTTGGTTCATGTGATATTTGTATATGTTATAGTTGGTTACATTTTATTAACGATATAACGTTTATCTTGTACCAATGTGTCAAATTTATTTACAAATAACAAGTTGTTATGGTCAAGGGTATCCTATATGAATCCCTAACCTAATATCCATTACTCAAAAAGTGACATTTTCCACACCTAAGTATCTTACACCTATTGTATATGCTACCTTTAGTAGGTCTATCACTCCTAATATTTCCTCTAGGTATCCTATTACACATACTAATTCTAGAAGGTCTATCCCTCCCATGTTATTGCTCATGTCTCTTATTACACATGCTATGTAGAGTTAGTAAATACCTTTAAGGCCTCCTTCTACATCTCATATTGCACATTTTATTGATGTTAAGAAAGTCACACAACCTCATCTTTCTAAGGTTCATTCTTATCCTACTACACATGTGACATATTTGAGTCTTGAGTCTCCTTTATTTTATGGGTCTATGTGTTACTTTTGTGTACCTGTTATTACTACAACACATATAATTTACTTGAGTTCTAAGCCCCCTTTTCTTGATGGGTTCTCCCTACATCCTAATGAGTATCTCATAGGGAAATTCTTGTATTTCCATTCACTCTTTTTATTAAGGTTCATTTAAGACCACCCCCCCCCCCCCAAAAAAAAAAAAAATTTATTGTAGAATGATTGGTGAATCTAAAAAATTAAATTTTAAAATGATGATTAATCTCTGAAAAAGCATTTCATGGCAAAGGAGAATCCATTGTTCTTTTTTCAAAGCAGTTTCACAAGGTTGAACATGTGTTGGTCATAAAAGTGTTTGGGTTAGCGACTGTCCAATATGGTTAGACGGACGCCTAGTATAGTTGGAAAGTCATCTAACATTAATGGTCGGCCATCTCGTATGGGTTAGAAGGTCAACTAATGTGTGTTAGATAGTCATTTCATCTAGGTTGGATGGTCAAATTTGCAAGTTCTGACAATTTCCCTTATTAGTTGGGCATCTAGCATAGATGGACGACCATCTAATCTACTTTAGACAGTCGTATCATCTGGGTTGGACAATGAGTTATTTAGACATCCGCTAGAATTTGGACAGATAAATTTTACATGCATCCCCATACATGTGCCTCAAACTTCACCACCAACTATTTTTTTCCACGTGTCTATTTTTACCATCCCAAGCCCTATATATACCCATATGAGGTTCATTTCTTCACTTTTCCACATCCAAAGAGTTCTGATATTGTTATTTTTCTCCCAAACTCACGCACATGTTCGTACTCCTTCCACTTCACTGCTATAGTTTCCAATTTTTTTTATAGTGGATAGCTCCACTATCACTCCTACTGATCCCTCTAAATTCCAATATAAAAACATCATGTGCCCTCAAGTCAAAGCGATAGTTAAACTGCAAGATACATTGAAGGAGTGGACGCAAAAATCACAAATCATAGGGCTTGTCCACATGCCCCAATTCAAAATAGATATAGGTGTCATTGAGTACCTACTAAGTTTTTTACAGCCAAAAAGATGCAGAGTTTTCCATTCCCTTGTTGGATCATAGAGTATATTTTACCGTGGAGCCCACAAACATCCACCGATTAACTGTGTTACCTTCCTGCACCTTTCCTGAACCAATCACCCATCACTACAATGGCAGTCCTTACTGATGAAGACAAAAAAAAATTGGAGTCTCATTAGAATGTGTAGGTTGATGGTAAGTTCAAAATTATTTTCAATTGTTTGTTTTCCTAATTTTACTTGATTGTTATTTTTCTAACATTACTTGTTTCTTATTGCATCTTTGTTAATCATTCCAAAAGAGGCCTTGTTATATAAGGCATTATAAAATATATATTTTATGAAATGATATCTCTATTTCAAGCGAGGATTATATTACAGGGAAGATCTGTAGACATTCCTCTTTGGTAGGTTCAGTATATATTGCATACACTTGTGAGTCAACAATTCGATTGGTTCACATATTTTCCAATCAAATTAAAACAAATTTCAGAAATGCCCTTTCCAATAGGAATAACTCTGATAAATCCAAAATTGCTTTCTCTTCTACTAATTATATACTTTCTCTCTATCAAGAATATTTCCTCCAATTGCAGAACAATCAAGTTTTGACTACATTTACTGACAAAATGATTGTTCTATCTCTTGAAGAACAATAGGTAAAAATTAATTTTCACATTATATCGATTACTTTTTTTTAATGCAATACTTAGAGTAATGTAATATTTTTCAGAGAATAATTATGCTTGCAAACTCTAATAAAAAATTTATTTCTTATGGTAAAACCCCTCTCGAGGTCTCTATCAATTCTGATATAGATTCAACGGAATCAACCCTATACAATTTACTCATCAAAAAAGACAAAGGGGGGTAATAGATCCACCACAAAAAATTTCTATGCCATCACACTTCTCTACATGTATAAACATTATTGTTTACTCTTTATAATAATTAATTAACTTAATAGTAAGTGGTACAATATTTTAATATTACTGCATTTTTGTTTTCAGAAAGCTCCAAGTTTGACAATATCAATAAAAATCATTCTCGGTGTCAAGATCGAGTCACCGCATCTCCAAACATGTAAGGTATTGTATAATTAATAATATTTAGTATCTTTTGTTTATTAGTAGATATTTATTGACTATTTTTCTAATACATTGTAGTTCCCTTATTGCATTGATACCCTCACAACATATTCCAAAAAGGCCTCCAGTACCACCGACGCATAGTGTTCAAACAACAAGAAAAATTCCAAGTGTTGGTGAGAAAATTCATTGGCTAAACAAACTTGTGGATTTCTTACCAACGCTTTGGGAATCTAAGTCCTCTACTTAACCAGTGCAGCTGTTGTATATGCATGTGTGAGAAAATATGGATTTTCCTGGTGGCATTTCAACTGGGGATCCAACAAAGACACTCCATTGACCCTACGGAAAAGATAGAAATCTACTTACTAGAGATGGACTTTATCTAAAGTGTGGGAAAGGGGAGTGAGAAAAGAGATAGGAGAACTAATGTTACAGATAGGAAATTAGATTCCTGTACACACACTAGTTATAAGTATCATCACATGCATTTATGAGAAGAAACAACTTTGTAACCACCATTAATACCAAATAGAAATTCAACGAGCACAAAGTATCAAGAAATCCCTTAGTCAAATAAAGCTAAAAACTCCTTCTTCTTGTATTAATTTCTCAAACACAAAGATATACATAGTGTGGAAAATAGAGGAAATTTGAGAAGGGGAGGGGAAAGTAGAATAATTTTGCTATCTCCTTTCCTTTCTCTCAAGCTAGAATGAATTCTTGAGCTTACAAAATTAATGACTAAACCTTTAAAATGGGAATGGCTTTACAATTTATAGAGTAGACTCGAATCCTCATCTTCTTCTTGACCCTCCATATGCCTTATTTGTAACTTTCGACTATTCATATTCCTACAAAATATTTAAGTCCCTTTTATAAAATCAAGGTGACTTAATTTACATTATGTTTCTAAAGTCACTTTTAGGTGACTTAAAGGCATATCAAAAAGTGCAAACCCCAATGAATACTTAGAACATTTGAAGGGAGAGAAAGTTGGGGGAGCGGGAAGAAAGAGAAGAGGAGAAGATGTTGCCCCTGATGAAGTCTGGTGATCCTCATTGATGGAAAACTATGATGTGATGAAGTTCGGAATTTCCCATTATGTCAAAACTACTCTTTGAGTGTGACTTACTATTTTTAGTAAATTCCTAGATGCGATACTTACTATTTTTAGTAAGAGGTGATTCCTACTTCTTGATCATGTTGACGTGATGAGAATTTTCATTCAATCCTACACACACTACCTTTGATTTCACCACTTCTTGGGGTGATTTACTATTTTTAGTAAGTGGTCATTTTCACTTTTTTCTGCTCCGGATAATCATGTTGGCTTCTTGGAGATCCTCAGTGCACATTTCCTTTTCCATAGCAGCTTTTGATAAAGACTTACCACAAATAGCAAGCATGTGTAGGAAATTTTACTATTTTTGCAAAGTGGATTTCCAGTGCTTAGTTTGGAATGGAGAATATTTTTCTGGGTTTGGCTCGTCATCGTAGTCATGTCCTCCGAATTTCACTTGGTTTCACCTGCTAGAATGATTGGAAATAAATTTTGAAATTTCAACCTGGCAATGGCTTCAGGCACAGAGCTGCCATGGCGGCTATAAATGGAGCTCAAAATTTGTAGGTGCTTTTTTATCTCCATTTTTATTGAAAATAACTCCATTGTGATAGGTTTTTAATTTGGAGCTCGTGTGTAAGTTTTTACCTTGTTTCTATTACCGGAATGATGGGAAATTCGACGAATGTGAGTTCGTGCACGAAGTGAGGATTTTGTTGGAACAAATGATTCTAGGCACCATTTTACCTCTCATTTATTTCATCTTGATCACCTATAAAAATTAGTGGTCTTCAAAATATGGAATTTTGATCTAACTTGTATTTTGCAAGATATGAGGATTTTCTGATTGGGCGACTTCGTAGTCATCTGGTGAAAAATCTTCATTTTCTCTTCGTTCTTCATCATTTCAATCCATTTTTCTCTGAGGCCTACATATTTTTAGGTATTGGAGCATTTATGAGTCATGGAAATTCTATTTTGGAGTGACAATGGTGGACCGGGTGTCTGGACAAGCAAGAAGATGGCCATGGTATGGTGAGGAGTTATGAAGGAGAAATGAGGGGGGAAAAACGGCTAAGTGCCAAATCTAAATATTCAAATAATGCATGACAGGGGCTGGGTGCATTTTTATGTCCCTAACATCCCTCAACTCAAAGGGACATGAGGGACATCAATTTCCATGGTGATCCTAGAGCCGACATGTGGCATTAATCTGACGATAGGGAATGAGTGCTCCAAAATCATCTTTAAAGTACTGAGGGGTTAGAAGCAGGTCACATGGGTGACCAAAAATATCTCCTAGAGGGTTGGGTGCATTTCTCAAGGTTTTATGTCCTTGATCTATGAGGGAAATGAGGGACATTAAATTCCATGGTGGTCCTAAAGCTGACACATGGCAAAGATCCGGTGGCAGGGGATTTGAGCTCTAAATTACACCCATGGGCTGAACTGGTAATCATAATGGTCGTATGGGGTTCCAGAGCTCACATGGGGGCTGGGAGATTTTTTCCAAGATTGATGTACCTATCCCTCAGGGACTTCAGGGACATAAAATCCCGCCAGGATCCTAGAGCTGACATGTGTCCTCCCAAATTTTGGCTAAGTCCCGAACGTGCTCCAAGAGGACAACTTGCGACGATGATATCTTGAGCTCCCGATGGACTTTTTCAGAAAAACATTATATTATAATGACTAAAATGGCCTTTTAAATCCAATGGTGGGAGTATCATGTCTTTATTCATCCATTGGTCCCTAAAAAATTGAATTTTTGGTTTGGTACTCCACATGTGCCTGAGAAAATATGCCTACAGACCTAATACGCCAAAGTGTTGTGAAAATTTTTATTTCACCATATTTTAGGGCTTGGAATTATCTTTCCTATGATGTTTTTTTTCTCCTAACTCCATCCAGAGCTTTTGAAATCACCTTCCGAAGCTCAGCAATTATTTTTTCTTGTGCCTTGACTAGGCTTGTGAACCCTAATTCTGGCAAAACAACCCCAACTTCTTCGATCCCTTATAGAACATTCCTAAATCATATCCATGTTATCCTAAGACCTTTGAATCACCTCTACATCCACTTAGGATCTTCTGCTCTACTCCATGGGGTTGCTCTAGCCCTAGGAAGGCCAGTGATAGCCCTTCCCACAACGGCCTGTAGCTTTGCAAATGAACTCCTAAAATCACCTAGGGGGAATGAATGGAATTTCCTAAAGCACCAAGGGGATGAGATGAAATTAATTGGGAGGTCACTTGGACTGACTGGGCAGACCCGGGGTGTCTTAGAATGATAGGACTTGAAAAAACTAACATAGAGGTATAGTTGTCATGCTCAAAAAATGTTAATTTCCTTGTTTCAAATTTACATGAAAACATAGATGTTCATCATTCAACCTTGCAGATTGAAGTTGCTGGAAAAGGGTGAAACTCAAGTTTTAAAACAATTTTATACTCTTAAAAAACAAATTTCAAGATTTTCTTATGAAGTTGAGAGTATGAGCAGTGAAAGGATTTTCTGGTTGCAAGCAGCAATATCTCAAATGATATGGGGTCAAGTTTTCAGAGTTCATATCAACTCATGAGAATCATGTAGACTACATGTCCAATGGATGGCTTTAGGCAACTGGTTAGACCATTTAGCAGGAAAAAGGACCCGCAAGTCACCAAAATTGTTATCCAATTTTACACCCCAAAGTGAAATTGGACAACTAAGTAGGATTATATGCAGACAAATTCAAGATGATCCTATGGCTCCAAGGCACTCCATGTTACTAATATCTAGCTTCATTCACAGGATTAAATATACCTAAGTGATGATACTTGATGAGGAAGTTCAAAAAAGGTGTCTAAAGGTTTTCATGTGATCTAGCCTGAGCTCAAATCAAACTTCCCGAGCTCTTCAAATAGCCCACCAAGATGGGTTATTTAGGACATGCACTAAACTATTTGGAATGGCCGAGCTATTTAGTAGCATGTGGACTGAGCTCTCTTCTATCACTCGCCAAGTCATAGTCAAAGAAAGGGGGATCCCTGTTGGATGCACTAAGCTATTTTAATGATGTTTGGGGTCAAGGTGTAAAGAGGACACCAAGTTACACTGATTATGGGTGATAGAGAAGTTAGGGATCATACAAATGGTGACCAAGCTACATTAGTAATGTGGAAGTGTTGAGTCAAAAATTAAGGAAAAGAGGAATTAAACCAGTTTTCTGAGCCAAGAAGGAATTCAAGTTGGCACGAATCAACCGAGTTCATGTAGAACTCATACCAAGCTAAAAAAGCATGGAAATATCCATGGGAAGTTGATCTTGACTTTGCGGATCTCTGCAAAAGATTAAATGAGCCAATGCTTAAGGAAGCAAAATTTGACTACGAAAAAAGCATGACAAATGGAGTTGGGCCTCTGGAGTGGGAACTATTACATCAGCACAAATGGATGAATCGACTATGGCTGATTCACTAAGAGGAAATTATTGTAGAGAGAGGAAAGTTTGACAGGTAGTTCATCCTGCATGATCTCACATCAAATGAGTTGGAACAGGTAGGCTCTCGAGAAAATGGTAAGAAACTGAGATGCTTATTAAAGAAATCAACAAGTTCAATGTCAGACTTTACAATAGGGTTAATTCCTGAACTATGAGATTGTGGTGTGAGCTACCATAGTAGTGTCAAATTATGTTTGATTGGAGTGTGAAATGGGAGTAACTCGGGCCAACATAGGGCAAGGAAATATTGACTCAGTCAATGAATTATCAATGAGGTGAGGGAAGTAGGGAAAACTGTCGAAATAACTCGGTGAATCCGTCTAATCCCCACTAATGGGTCAAGATGATTCAAAGCTTGTCATGAGCCCAAAAATGAAGGAGGAGACATGAGGGGTCACCATGTGGCCCCTCAGTGTGACTTCAAAAAGGTCAAGAAACACGGAGACCCTAGGGATGCACCAGGCCTCCACATACAGCTCAAAACAGTTGAAGATATAGCTCAAGAAAGTGTTCCAAAATGGGAACCTGACACATGGAATGGAAAAATATAGGTGCGTCAAGTTGGTAGTGTTTTGGTGGGGTCAGCAGTGCCGAGTTAGAAGAAATAAAGGGCGCCGTGAAAATGAGGGTGACTTAACACAATGTTAAAGGGTGAGGCATCATGTTAAGATGAGTCGATGAGTAGGGAACCCAATGCTACCTAACTCGGTGCTTAAGACAAAGGTAAAGAGGGAGCTTGGAATATGAAGAAGGACCTAGTAGTGGCAGTGAGAGGAAATCCATCTTGACCAAGCTAGCTAATCTAATAAGTGTTTCAAAGCATTAAAAAACAAAACTCCTCCCATCATAAAGTAGAAGATGTAATTAATGATGACCCGACCTAATTTTAATGCCCGAATCATCTAGAAGATATGTGTAGACACCAAATTTGTGTCTTACAACCCCCTGTGCCCCGCATCTCATTTCGCAACCTAACCTCATCACCTAAACCTTACACAATTATTTATTAATTACCTTATAATTAATAAATCCACATCTCCAAACCTACCACCTCATTTCGCCACCTCATCATGACCTAGTCCTAACCCTAAACTAACCTAATTAAGACCTATAACTTGGTCTACATCCACACCCATGACTAATTACTCCTCACCCGCACCAAAACCAACCTCATAATGACTTGACCAAGCCCACAACTAATCCCTCGGGAGAAAAGGAGGTAAAGTTGGCTATTTTACTAAAAATAGCCCACTTTGACTTAACCGACATCGGTTCCTACTCGACCGTCGTCGATTACGTAACCGCCATCGGTTCCCTGTAAATGACCTCCCCCAACCAAAAACAAAGTGTTGGATTTTCATTGATCCGGATCGGAAGTCATTGGGAGAATCGGGAATTCACTTGGCCGAGCAGAGACAAGTGAAGGAAAGAGAAGAGTTTGCAGAGAAGGACATCAAGCCCAAGACTGCAACTGAGTAACCAGAGCCCAGTGACACTCATCCAATCATTGGGAGAGAAGATATCTCATCTTGGATTGTCAGATCATCCTACCTGAACCCTGCCTTCGTCATCACAGTCCTTGAACCTGTATCTTCATCAGGAACTAGTAAGTAGTGTCTTATACGTTCTTTTAATAACATTTCTTGTATTTCTGAATCACAGTAATTACAAGTCTATTCCTAGATCTACTACCCGGTAGCACCCTCCATCTAACTATCATTCCTCTACCCTTACATTGCCCCAAGAACAGCCCCCATACTCTCTGAGTCTTCTCCATCACCCCATTACCTATCCCCAATCATTTACCAGCCTAATAAACACCATAGCCATCTTATAGCCAACCTTCACCAAAGCCCCTAAATCACTGCCCCAACCGATATCGGTTATCAGCAACCGGTATCGGTGATAGTGACCGGCATCAGTCATTGTGATTCAAAACCAAGACCAGCCTTTTCTCTATTGTTTTAACAAGGTAATTAAATTGTAATTTTGTAATAGCTTCTTTGTTAGAATTTTTTTTAATTCATATTAGCAGGGGAACTGACCACCTTCGAAAGGAAGTCTAATATTTCCTGGGCCCAAGGCAGTTCCCTCATTTATTGTCTAATTAGAATCTAGTGGTCTTGTATTCTTACCTGCAGGTAGTCCTTCCCATACAAAAAGGAGTTCTTTGCAATCGATCTGATCTCTCTCTACGGTACACGTACACCCTCTCAACATTCAACAGGTATTCCTCCTATCCCTAACCCTTATCTGTTTCTCAAAGGAATGAAAGGATAAAAGCAACTCTATTCCAGGAACGGAAGCATTTCTGTGCGAAACAATATGCACAGAATTAAAAAATAAAGGGGAAAATATTTTCAATGATGTATTCTAGAAAACAAATCAACTGCATGGTGCTATGAAGAAGAAGAGATGCCCAACAAACCCTAAGGAGCTTCAGTCACTGAAAAGCCCATAACTTGAGCATTTCTCAACAAAATTATAAAAAATTGGTCTCATTGGAATCATGATTCTGAGTCCAAAACATAGTAGTCAAAAAATACAGAGATTGATGAGTTTTCTAAGGTGTATTTTGAAGAAAACAAACTTGTTTCAAAAGGGTAGCTAGATGGTGGGTGGAAGTGCAATTAATGGGCATGGATAGTTGTTTCTCCACTACTGCAAATTATGGGAAGTATGGGAAGTCTTTTACAAGTTAAAATCATGCTTTTCACCCACTTTAAGCACTTTAAAATTGATGTAAAATCCAAATCTGAGATTTCTTGCCCCCTTTTCTTTCTTTCCATTTTTCTATAAATTGGGGATTTTCCCTCATTTGGAAGGAGGGTGATTTTAGTAGTAAAACTCTACCCATTTTGTTTTATGAAGCCAATATGTTTTAGGAATTTATATTGGACTCCTTGTATGGTAATATAGGCCTTTCATTTGTAAGAGTTTGAATCGTGCATACCCATGAAGCAATAGATGCAATTTTTTGGATGTATAATCCCTTGTGTCTATTTGCATTCTTCTTGCCTCTTCAATACTATTGCAGGTGTATTGTGTCTACTTTATGCTCTTGCAGGGTTTCATTATTTTTTTTTGCATGAAAATGTTGTTGTAAGAGATGTTATTAGACTGTGGAGAACTGTTATCACCCTCTCGAATCTGGGGATCTTTCTCATACCCTTATTTTTGTGCATCACCTCTGTAGTGTAGATTTCTATTATTTTCATGCTCTTTATCTTTCCTTGGTCCCTTGGAAGTGATATATTAGGAGTAGTTAGTTTCAGGGTCTTCTTGAATCATTCTCTCCTTTTCTAGGTTTTGGAGGCTCATGGTGTAGACACCCAAATTAGGTCACACCTTGTCAAGTCCCCTTCAATTAACATACATTTAACCATAACACCTCCTCAAATAATTATTAATTTAATTACCTAAATTAAATTAATTTCATCCTCACCTAGCCACCTCATCTCTCCACCTCATCCTAGATAAATTTCAATCCTATTAATTAACCTAGACTAAGTCCTCACTCACCTTAACTAACTAGGACTCATTCTAACCCTAATATTAATTACCTATTATTCCTTCAATCAAATTCCCACTCCATTTGGTGCTAATCAACACTCTTGGCCCAGAATCAATTTTGAATCACGCCAAAATTGGGAACAAAAGGATATTTTTGGAAAAGTATGACCTTTTTTCCCTAACTGGCATCGGTTATTCCTCGGCCAGCATTGGTCACATAACCGTCTTCGATTACCTTAAATAAGGATTTCCAATCCTTTACCTAGGTTCCTGAATCTATCTTCCCTACTCTTGTGACCTTACATACTAACTCTTGAGTTTTCTAGCAATCTTGCAACATATCAGAGGCCCTTATAGCATTCAAAAAAAACTCCATTCATCAATAGATTAATCCAGAGCTCCAATGCACTCATAGGGAAGCATCAATCCTTCATGTTACCACTGCATTCATTCGAGACCAACCTCTCCTTCAACTACCACCACCATCTTCTATTCACCTTCACTTCACAAATAAGTAATCTTCTTCTTTGTCATTTTCATTCAGTATATTAGTTATTTTATTCCTTCCAACTTCTGCCATATCTGGATCTATCCCACAACACCTTCATCGAATCATCTACCCAAATAACCTTCATACCTTATCCAAAAATCCCACGAACTTACCTAAGCCTCCATCATTCTCTATGAAATTGCAGAGAGTGCCAAACCTGTCATTTTTAACATTTCTACCCAATTTCCCCTATCGACACCGGTCAACCAACCGGTGTAGGTCACTTACCAGTAGCCAACATGAGTCAACTAACCAATACTAGTCTTTGTGACTGGTAAACTCCTCCAAACCAACAAGCTAATAAATTCTTCCTAACAACCTAGAACCTCACCAAATCTTGCTCAGAACTCATTTATAGCCTTTGTTAGACCTACAAGTCTAGACCAACCTACCAACCCTCCAAATTTAATCATAATTGGCCAGTTAGATTAGATTTTCTTATTATTGTTTATATGAGATGCCTAAATCATATTAACTATAGTAGGGATCATTTATTTATGATCTTTCCTTACATTAAATTGTTAAAAATAGTGGATTGACAACCTTCTAGGAAGCACTCCACTTCTCAAAACTAGCATATGCTAGGTAATCCATTGTCATATGTTGTTTAATATTATTTGGTGGTAGTGTGTTGTTTCTACAGGTCATTCCTCCTAGCCTATTTATAGGTATTCCTCCTCACAATCATCTTGGTCAACATTCGATGATGCACAACCTTTTGACTATTTATAGGTATTCCTCCTCGCCTTTACCTCTTATCTGTTTTATCTATACTTTGTGGTGAAACATTTTGGCACGCTCAGTGGGACCCCATATGCAGGTTATTTTCATTGTTCATACTGGGTGCGTTTGTGTGTTTTTTATTTCTTGAAAAAATTAAACTAAAAACATCCCTAGAAATCTTCTTTTCTTTTTATTTGTCTAAAAGAAATATATCCTTTGGTACTTTAAAAGAAAAATTCTTTTTTTCTTTTGTACTTCATTTAGTGAAAGAAAATTCCTCTTCCTATTCTCCTTTTGTTGAATCAGATATCATTTTTGATTTGGGTTTAAAATCTATGTATTTCATCCTTTAAGTGTTATATTAGATCACATATATTTAATTACCAATCAAATGATGAAGGTCATGACCTCTTGGTGATTGGATTGGATTAAGCGTAGTTCACATTTATGCACACACTCCCTATTGGTATCCAGAATGATTCTCCTACGAGTGCTGAGCAACATCACTAAACTGGCAGGATGCTTAGAGACAAAAAAATCATGATATAAGTTGTTTTGTAGTCGGCGAGGGGATTTAGATGACTCTTTGACACTCAGGCATTAGAGAAATGGATAACATCTTATCAACGGTTTAATCTACCCTCACTACTTTAGGTTGTGCCTTCAACTAGGGTGACAAGACCCGTTCTGTAAACCGTGTTGTTGAAGGATATAAAGAGATCCTTCTTTGCACAATTTTCATGAAAACCTTGAGAAAATATGATCAATACAACACAATCTAAGTCTCACAAGTTGTCACACTAGAGAGTGGAGATGTTTCCTAGAAAAGGTTTGGGTTATTAAAGACAATAATTGAAACCTGATTGTCTCTACATATTTTGGCAGTGGAATTTGTTCATTTGTGGATACATAGTACAAATAGGTGTAGTTCATGTAGGATTCATCATTTGAGAAGTTTTTGGTGGGAAGTTAAGAAAGATAAAGTTGATTATACAAGATATTTGAGAACCTTTAACACAAATTGAAAAATCACAACACAAAATGCTTCAAAACAGCCAAAATATTCCTTCAACTAGAAGATGTGAATCAATGGAATCCCAGAGATGCACGGTTTCAAACATTCTTCAAGAATTCAACTCAAAGGCTCATGTTAAAGACTCAATTAAACGTTAAAAATCCTTGGTTCATCACGCCTAAGATACACTCATAGACTTACAAACAATCTTTTTCAACATAGTGAAAGTAAAGTGATTTTAATTTGTTTATTTCATTACCAGATGAAAGCTCTTCTCATAATGAAATTACAAATGCTACAATACTAACACATGGATGAGATCATGTGTGACTAAGAGAGATTTTAACATAATATTACAACAAGAATAAGAAAAATTATTTGAAAACATTCTGAAATAAAATTAGACACAATTATGCTCATGATCAACACAAATTCATTCAAGGTTCATTAGATTCATCAGCAAGGGAAAGTTTCTTCAACAATCTCATAGCTTGTCAATGGTTGTACACTTGTAACCATCTTGGCATGACTAAATCTAAAAACACAGGAAATAAATAGGTTTCTCAGACGGTCTCTCAGGAAAATGGTTTTTCTCAAACTTTCTCAGAAAAATTAACCCCCCTTATGCAAGAGTATTTTAATTGCATTTATACAATTTCACTCGCTCACTCATCCCAAATTTCCCCCCAAAATTCTAAATCTTCAAGAGAATAATCCTCTTTACAAGATACCATTTAATCTTGTTTATTTCCTTGAAAATATCTTACTTTCTGTTGCTAGGTGGATAAATCATGAATTGATCACGTTTCTCAGTTCCTCAACTATGATTGGGATGTCATGTCATAAATTTTGACATTTTTTTTAATCATTATTTTATTTTGTCATGCAATAAATCCCCTTTTTAATAATTCTCAGGTGGCTCCATATGGCTTGATCTGACAAGCAATCCTTTTCACCTTTGAGAATACACCTTGAGGAATAGATACATGCATTCGTGCCTCTCATAAATGAGTTTCCTCGCATGGATTATACCACATATCTGCATTGTGAGTTCAAGTCGGCCAAGTGTAAAGAGGATCCAGTGGAAGCCTCCACATGTCTCTTTAGTGCAACTGCAAAGGTGAAGTCTAGAGGTAGGTTCCCAAATGGGCACGGGCCCTCCACATGTTCAGAACCTGAGACAGTTGCACCGATCACTAAAAATTCTGAGCAAGGGAAGGTCCAACAGAAGCTTCCACGTGTTTATTTGGCACAACTTCAAAGATAAAGTTGAGAGGTGAGACCTCAAACTAGCGCAAGCTCTCCACATGCCCTGGGCCCAAGAAATTTTCCTCGGCCATTGAAAAATTCTCATTATAAAGATGAGCAAGCAGAAGCCTCCACATGTCTCTTCAGCGCACTTTTGATATGGTTCCCAAAAGCAAAGACCCCAAACAAGCGCGGGCTCTCCACGTGTCTTAGGCCTGAAAACTTTTTACCGACCGTTGAAAAAGTTTAAGAACCAACAGAAGGTGCCACGTGCCTAGGGTCCAAGAAAGTTGCATCAGATGTTTCAAAATTCTAAGTATGGGAATATCTAGTGGAAACCTCTATGTGTCTCTTCAGTGCAACTTCAAAGATGAAGTCTAGAGGCGGGACCTCAAACGAGCATAGGCTCTCCACGTATCTCGGGTCTAACAACATTGCACCAGCTGTTTGAAAAGTTTTGAGCGTGGGTAGAGCTAGTGAAAACCTCCACATGTCTCCTTGGTGCAACTCAAAAGGTCCTCCACGTGGAAAAGATCTTAGTTGAGGCAGGCCTGGGTGGCCTTTTGCATTTTATGCCACTTAGAAGAATTGTGTGCTTTTAAACATTCTAGCTCGCCCACCCACTTTTAATATAGGCTTTACATGTGGCTTTCCTAGGCATTGATGGGGCTACGGTTTACTTTACAACTTTACTACTTTTCAAAAAAAAGCCAAAATTACTAAAGTTCTATGGCGACCCACCTTCCCATCTTTGATGTAAACTCAACACGTGGCTTTATCTGGGAATTTGCGGGGTCGCGCTTCACTTTATAACTTTATCCTTTTTTAAAAAACAAGGATAAAAATTCCAAAGTGCTCCAACGACCCACCTTCCCGCTTTTATGATAAAAAAATAGCCACGTGTCCTTTTGCGGGCCTTAGGCATTCCTTTTATATTTTTACTCTTTTTGCTAGAATGCCTTAAAACACAAAAAGGGACCGCATTCCTACAACTACTTGACTTATGACACGTGTACACTTAAGACTACACACTGTACAATGATGCATACCTCGATTCTAAGAAATTAGTCAAGGAAATGTTTCAAGTGCCTGCCATTCTGATCATGACCAAGCCAACAAGTCTTGATACTTTTTTAACAACTAGACATATGTTTGTTTTTCTTCTCTATCCAAGTTGCTACCTAGCCATATTTTCTGAGGTTTATTTTTTTTGCCTTTACCAAATCTAGAACAAACCCCATCAAACATCATAGTCCAGGGAGAACCAATCTTCTCGAGATACTTTCACTCATCAATTTTATGCTCCTTAAAATCAGCATAACCCACAAAGTTTTCGACATTGACGTTTGTATACAATACTTCATAAGAATATTGTTAGGGTCCTCAATGAGATGTAACATTTGCTTCTCACCGTAAAACTTCACAAGGTTTCCATTAATTGGTATGGTTGCATATGAAATTTCCATTTGTATGCTTCCACCCACACTAGCTGCCCACTTTTTGGATAATAACATCCCCCATTTGACAAGACAGTCCACAATAACCACATTCGTGGTTAAGCACTTTCCTGGAAAAGTTGTCAACTGCACTACTAATCCCTTAACATACCCAACTACAAGCACTTCTCTTGAATCCATAGCAGTACATTTTCCAAAAGTTGATGTTACTTGATATTTAACTCATTCATGACCTCAAGAGGCATTACGTTACATGAGGCTCCTAAATCAAACATGAAGTTATGTACCAGCCTATCTTTAATAATCAAAGTGGTAAAAAATGGATCCACATTAAGCTGAGATTCAACCAGAGAAGTTCCCAAATACACCTCAGGTGATTCTCTTGGTTCCTCCAATACCTATGGTATTTCTAATTCTGCAATAATATGAGGAACCTCTACATTTTTCACACTTTTTCCCTGGGTAATTTTCTCTTCTTTATATCCCAAACATTCAAATGCCCTTTTCCTATGCTCATGAATTCTAAGTAATTCAATAATGGGAACAATAACCTTGATCTGACTCAAGATTTGGGCTATGTCACAATGAATATATTTGGGCAAGACAGTATTAGGAGGAAGATTCACAATTTCATCTGATAGTACAAGAGTTTTCAGAGTCTAGGCATGGGCAGGAGCACAGGTTTTATTTTGGTTAGTTAGGCCTTTTCCAGATGTATCTTTCTTAGGGGTTTCCCTCAGGATATTGGTAAGAAATAGAACTTTTGGCTTGGTTTGTGGCCCTCCCCCTTTGACAACCTTAATTTTTTTGTTATATTCTTTCTCCTGAGTAACTATTGCATTCATCAATAGTTTCCTACCCTCTTCAGAAGGGATCCCTCAATCATACTTTTTAATCATCAAAGTCCCTAAGTATTCAAAATCATGATTAGGCAAATCAAATTCTTACACCATATCAATTTCAAAATTATTAAGAGGAGGAAGAGGTAATTGTTATCTAAAATTCACCCCCCCAGGGTAATTTTGATAACATGCATCAGATTCTTCGGTCCCGAGCAAGATAGATTGATTCAAGGCAAAAAATCATGTTTCTAGGGTCCCCTTTGCTTCTTTCTAACTCTCCTGTCCAAGAAGAAAAGAGAAAGTTCTAAAAAAGGGTGAAAAAGTTGCAAAAAACAAGCTTGGGGCAGAAAAAATCATGAAAATCAGCTAAGTCCTAGTCCAGGCGGTCCTTGGGACAGTTGGGACGTCGGGGCGCGAACCGGCCGAAAAGCCTCTAGGCGGCCTGCACAGCACTTGGGACACTTGGGACATCGGGACGCGCGGGACATGAAAGGCCAATTCGGTCGAAGAAGGAAAAATGTCTAAGTCTTCGTATCAGGCAGTTGGGACATCTAGGCTGAGAGTACGCGGAAGATGCGAACCGCCCAATTCAGCCGAAACAGGGAACTTTTGTCTGGGACAGTTGGGACAAAGGGACGCGTGGGATGTGAAAGGGCAAAGGGGCCGAGAGTGAATGGAAATGTGCCACATTTCTTTGCCTCAAAGAGGGACAGGGAAGCCCGAATCGGGTGGATCAGAGAAATTTGTCCCAGACAGTTTGGGACATCCGGGCCAAAGGGGCACGCAGGACGCGAAAAGCTGGGAGGCCCGCGGATGAATCAGGAAACGCCACGTGTCACAAGTGGAAGCCAGGGCCGCAGAAAATAGGAATTGGACACATGTCCAATGGAGCAGGGAAGTGAAGAGCTCGGGGAAACTTTGAAGTTTTTTGCAAAATTTCTTCAGCCAAAAAACTAAAAAGACAAAGGTCTTCCCCGCGCCCCTGTCAACCAATCAATGCATGCCACGTGTCCCAAGTGGCGGGGAAGCGGGGAAAAAATGGAAAAATTCCCAAAAGTTATAAAACGTCAAAATTTCAAAGGGAAACCCACGGAAAGGTGGAGGAGAGAGAATTTCTCATCCAATCATTTCCCGACACGTGTCATCCAGGTGGCAGAGCGCGGGAAAAAGTTCAAATATCCGTTTCGGCCTGTTTTGTGCCCTAAATCTTCAGATCGCCATAACTTTCGATCCAGAGATCAGATTTTCGCGTTCTTTATATCAATAGAAAGCTGGAGAAATTCTCTAACATGATTCTAGGTCAATATTAAATTTTGGTTCATTTTGGAGAGAGAAAATTGAGAAACGCCTCTGGCACGTAATAATAGACAGAACTGACGTTTCAACAACCAGCTTTAATACAACAGACAGCTCGCCGTTTCTGCTAGACAGTCTGTCATTTTTCCAGGGTTCTCACCTGCCACCATAATGAAATGAGTTAAATACAATCCTGAAGTGGTTTTGGTAGATTCGAATTTCCTCTCTCTTCCCTCTCTCATTCTTCCTATAAATTGTAAGGAGGGGCTTCTTTAAAAGGGTTGTTCATCTTTTCTACTCTGCAGCTCCCTTCTTTTCTTCTCCAGGGTTGAAAATGGAGTTCAAACCTCCTCCCCTGCTCTGTAATGGCATTTTTTGCCTTTTACTATTGAAATGATGTACTGTGCAAACTTTTGGAGCAACAAAAACGTGTTTTGTGATGCATCTGTCCATTCCTGCTCGTTTTTTGTTTGTTTTCTTCTTGCCTCTCTTCATTGCAGGTATTCGTGCCATGTTCTAATGTTCATTACAGGTATGGAGCTGTGTTCATGGATTTTTAGGACATTTTCTTTGTGAAATCTATCCTTGGGCATGTGATGCGTCTGTCCATCCTTCCCATCGCTCACCTCTCCTTTTTCCATGGTAGTTTTGATAGATGTTTAGCATTCTCCTTCTCTGGTGTATCACCGTTTTAGTGTAGGCTTTTATTCTTTTTCCCTTTTCTCTCTCTCCCTGTCTCCTTGGCGGTTAGATTAGGATTAGATTAGCTTTCCTGCACTAGAATAGCTTGTGGCAGGTAGTTTAGGAGTAGGAACCAGCCTTCTCTGGAGATTCCTCTCTCATTTTACAAGTCCCACGCTTGTAGAGAGGTTTCAATGTTGTGCAATCACACTGGATGCTAGAATGATCAACCTAGAAATCTGATCAGTGTCCAGGGGTGCTGTGTTTTTGCATCAACAGTTTTGGCACGCTAGGTGGGACTTTAGAGGTCTTCCACTTCATCTTTTGTAGGTTGGTGTGTTCCTGTGAAGATTTCAGCCTTTGGAGGCACTTGCAAACATATCTGGCAACTCCATCTAATTAGCAACCCATTTCTGAAGTTGCAGACCTATTTTCCATCCATTCTCATCCATCCTTCTTTCCATCCCTTTCATTATTTTCCATTCCATGAAGTTGTGCAATCATGACTTCATTTCCATCATGAAACTCACATTTACAACAGCAGCAATTTTTCCCACCTCCAACATGTTTTTTAAATCCTCCAAATCAGCATTTTGAGCAAATTCAAAATCAGCATGTATACCCATATGAGCAGCAATGCCAAAATTAGTTTGGCTATGGAGCTTTCCAAGAGCAAGAGTATGCGTATAATGAAGACAATCAGATGCAAGATGTTGGTCTGTTGGAGAAAATCCAAAAGATGGAGGTAAAGATGGTGCAGTCCAGAGCAACAGCTCAAATGAGAGATTTTAGAATTGGTTGCAGGACTCCTTGTCCATGGGGAGGCCCTTTTCCAAGACACTTCAGCCCTCAGGAGAAGCTTGACTTCATGATGAAGATGCTGCCCCAACTTGCACAATGGACAGTAGAAATAGAGGCCTATACACTTTTTGTTGAACAACCTTGTCAATGGGTAAGTTCTACACCATCATCTGGTTTTTCTCTTCCCATTACTCAAGCAACACCATCTCATTTGGAATTGAAAATTCTAAACTCTCCATCTGCTATCCCAAATGTTGATCCCATGTCTCCACCTCTCAGTCTTCCACCTCACCTCAATTATTCTTTCCTTTTTCCTTCCAAACAGTCATCCCCTCCACAAGAGCTAAATGAAATACCTTCCACTCCAAAGAAACAAGAGTTTCCATCTCCTCCACCACCAAGAATAATTTCCAAATCAATCAAGTTTCAACCCATCCCTCCTCTTGCATTCCCAATTCCATATGGGGAAGAAGAAATTTCAAAAATCGGCCATGAAGGATAGCAAGAAGAGGAGCCCAACAGAAAAGAAATGACAGACAACTTGAGGGTTTGGGCTGCCAAATTTGGGATGACAAAGATCCCCATGATGGTTAAACCTACAGGAGAGGCTGAGGTTGAACAAATGGTGGTCAGGACTGATTTTGTTGCAGCAGAAGAAGAGAAAAAAGAAGAAGCGGATCAGCACTCAGTTTACTCAGAAAGTAGTGTCCATGTTGGCTCTCTATTTGAAAGGAATACTAATTCAATTCAAATTGCACAATCAGCCATAGAGGAAGAAAGCTCAGAAGAAGATCTTGCAGTCCCAACTTGTCCTCTAGAGCAGTAGATTGAAGAGTTTGACTTGACAAACTTCATGCTGGAGGAAGAGTTCAATCAAGAGCAAGATTGTCTTCAAACATTGGAGAAAGGAGAAGTTGCTCCAGAGCCAAAAGAAGAGGAGCACAATCTAGCTGTGGAGGAGAAAAGTGTAGATCCAAGGGCTTTGAGCACAAAGCAGGCTACAGGAGAACCTTCAGTTCTTCTTTCTACTTCACCTCTCTCAAGTTCTAGTACTGAAGAGGAGTTTGATCTCTCAAACTCAATATTGGAGGCTGAAAGAAACCATGGTGGTCAAGTTACAAAAAAAAAGGACACCATGGAGGAAGTTGAGAATTTGCAGCAGGACAGCCATGAGGCAGTTTATCTATCAGATTTGGAGGACTTTTTTGATGGAGAAGATCCAGTTGAGTTTCCACCATTCTCTCTTTCATCATCCACATTCCAAACACTTGAGTCTGTTGTCATGAAGGAGAACATTCATTTGCAGCAGCCTGCATCTTATAGCAACTCTTTGGAATCAAGATTGGAAGATTTTAATCTTTCATATTCTTCATTGGAGGAAGAGAAAGGATAGAGGAATTTCACCATTTCTTCCACACCATCCATTCAAGGTCTACAAGAGAACTCCATTCTTAGAGTTAAAAATCAGAGCTATGGGCATATCAAACAGATCAGACCTTTCCCAATTAGGTATTTGGCTTCATTGGAGCCAAAGGAGAAGCCACAACCAGTCATGCTTGCTTCTGAGCATGAGGGTGAGCTACAAAGTACCAAGGATCAGCTGTCATACCTCTTCAATCCAAATGCAGAGCAACTAAAAGAGGTATTGAATTTGCCTTCAGCTGATACCTTGATGATTTGGGTGGAAGACCAGCTTCTTGTTGATTTTCCATCCATCCAATCAGCCATGTTCAATTCAAAAATCAATTGCATGGCTGCCACTTTTGAGAAAGGGAAGCTATTTCTCACAACCAATTGCAGGGTTTGTTTAGCTTGCCTTTTGCTTCCAGTTAGAGTAGAGTAGGTAGGTTTTCTTTCAGCAGAAGAAGTGTTTGTGCACACTCTGCATGTTCCATTTGGAGCATGTATGATTTTCAGTTCTGTACATAGTTTTTGTGGTGCTGTTTTTTCTCTTGCACAGTCCATTCCAGTGGCATTTTGGTGAGAACGACTCCATCTCAGTGGGTTTCCAAGTGGCTCAGGGGGAGGTTTTCAAAGTTCAGATCAGTTGTAGGTTACAACTCATGACTCCATGCCTAATGGATGCTTCAGGCAACTGGTAACTTCATCTAGCAGGCAGATGACCCCACTGAGTCACCAAAACTGTTATCTAAAATTCACCTCCCAGGGTAATTTTGATAACATGCATCAGATTCTTCGGTCCCAAGCAAGATAGATTGATTCAAGGAAAAAAATTATGTTTCTGGGGTCCCCTTTGCTTCTTTCTAACTCTCCTGTGCAAGAAGAAAAGAGCAAGTTCTAAAAAAGGGTGAAAAAGTTGCAAAAAAACAAGCTTGGGGGCAGAAAAAAATCATGAAAATCGGCTAAGTCCTAGTCCAGGCGGTCCTTGGGACAGTTGGGACGTTGGGGCGCGAACCAGCCGAAAAGCCTCTAGGCGGTCTGCGCAGCACTTGGGACACTTGGGACATCGGGACGCGCGGGACACAAAAGGCTGATTCAGCCGAAGGAGGAAAAATGTCTAAGTCTTCGTATCAAGCAGTTGGGACATCTGGGCTGAGAGTACGCGGAAGATGCGAACCACCCAATTCGGCCGAAACAGGGAAACTTTCGTCTGGGATAGTTGGGACAAAGGGACGCGTGGGACGCGAAAGGGCAAAGGGGCCAAGAGCGAATGGAAATGTGCCACGTGTCTTCACCTCAAAGAGGGACAGGGAAGCCCGAATCGGGTGGATTGAAGAAATTTGTCCCAGACAGTTTGGGACATCCAGGCCAAAGGGGTGCGCAGGACGCGAAAAGCCGGGAGGCCCACGGATGAATCAGGGAACGCCACGTGTCACAAGTGGAAGCCAGGGCCACGGAAAATAGGAATTGGACACGTGTCCAATGGAGAAGGGAAGTGTGGAGCACGGGGAAACTTTGAAGTTTTTTGCAAAATTTCTTCA
>CM034150.1:85118082-85238838 GCA_019776745.2 Taxus chinensis | reverse complement strand
TGCGGTTTCCAAAATGGAAGCATTAGACTTAATGTGTTCTTAATCAAACTGCCCTACTAAGTAAGATCTGACAATATCCCCAGAAGCCAATAATAAACTTACTTGTTAAAATTACTTAATGTTTCACAACAAAGAGGATCTAAAGGTTTAATTCATAACTTAAGGTTAGTGAGGTTGGATTATTTTACCCCTATAGACAACCCCCTTTCTTTCCAATTAAGGACTCTTACTTTTATATATAAAATACAATTTCATTTTTATCTTATTTATTTATTCATCTATGTATTCATTTTATTGTATTTCTTATTAACTTTAGAAAAAGGATTGCCACCCACTAAAACATGCCTAGAATAACATTGATGCCAATACCATGGAGGGTTATTAAACAGGAAAGTTTTATGACCAGAAAGAATAAATTTTTGTTATTCAATGAGAACACCAAACACGGTTATAACATTTCTATTCAACATGGAACCTGAACCAAAGGTGTCAAAAGATTCGATTACACTTTGGCTAAGAACGAGAAGGTAACAAAATAGGTCAAGCCACGCTACAAAATTTTCATGAATTCAATAACATTATACATAAAATACACATAACAAGGTAATGATTGAGTTTTATTCCTCACAAATATTATTACGAGTTTTTCTACAAAAGGATAAGACAACTTGATTTCACAAATACCAAAAATCCAAGGCAAGAGGCCTTCTAAACTCCATTACAAGCACCATTGCAAGATTTACAACACAATAGACATTCTTACAAGGAAATTTATAAAACAACCCGTTGAAACCTTTACAAATCTTTCCTTTATCAACATGCACCATCCATCTGCACAAGTATAACTCAAGTCAATTCGAGAGAACTGAGCATGTTAAGACTACCCATTGCAATAGTAAGCTAACATTTAATAATGCCATGAAATCAATGTTCTAAAAACAAGAATGGATCAAAGCATAAACCACAAATCAAAATTCTTCACATGAGATAAAAGATTTTCACCAGCATATAAGGAGGAAGCCAAATATTCTAGTAAGGATGACATTTCAAATGGTTAAGGAAAGACCTTATTGGTTAGGAACAAAAGGGGCAAGAGTATTAAGATTTCAATCATGAAATCCTATGGATTACATGATTGATATCTAATACTAAATCCATCCATCACAAGGGAAAAATTGAGAATTCCAAACATACTAGTTACGATCATAGACGTGAAATGAAACCAAGTTATTTAATCCTTCTAGGAGGGAGTTTCATAGTAATGTGTGTTTGTAACCCTAAAAGAAATAATCTATGGGTTAAGTTTTAACCAAGGATTTTACCACCTCCTCCTTACAGGATCTCTTAAAAGTATTACTTGATTAACCTAATCAAATCCACTCTTCAAAAGCATACAAACGAGGCACAAAACAGCCATTATTCTACCAAAAAACCTCATCATAATCGTCAACCTTTCTAAATAATGAAAGTAAGAGTAACCCCCAATGTCATTAATAATTTTACAAATTTCCGCCAATATCATAAATGTTTGCAAGTTGATTACACTAAACGAAGTCATAATACATGAGATTTAGTAAACAAGCATGATAATATATGATATTCGAGTTTGCATTCAAGGGATTCGATACAAGACATGTAATACACCCTCGATACCCCAGTCCCTATAAGGCCTTACCATGATTTGAAAGCATTAAAAAAACACGCATATCCTTCTGGGGTGATTACCCGGTATAATCATGATTGAAAACTACAAGAGCTTTGGGTCAACAGTGAAGTGAATTAAAAAAATAAGAAAACCACATGACCCTTCGGAACAGGTCAAACATTTCCAGATAATTGATACCATTAGCCATGAGGGCAAGAGAGATTGGAAAACATTAAATTGAACAATATATTCCTAGCTGAAATCAAGACCATCTGATCTTGTTATGAATAATCCCAACCCACACAAGGGTTACACAGTAGCACAGGTCGAATCCAATATCATAGGATAAATAAAAGCTAATATGGATGGTCACGTTTAGTTTACTAATGCAATAACTAGTTATCACCCATCATGGAACGAGTTATCACAAACAAATCCATGGGTTCATCTCAAAACTTCCGTATTGGCCAAGATCATAACAACTGGCTTCCAAGGCACAAGGAAAAACTGTGGTAAGGGTGTCGTTCATTAAAACTAATGAAGTTTTCACCCTTTCATAAAGAAAACAAGGATTTGAAACAAGATTTAATCATTTAGCCAAACGAGAAGATGATAGATGAATAATTGGCCATATCTTAAGGTGTACATTCAACAGATAAAAATGGCCATAGAAATATCATCAATGCTTTAAGCCCACAAGGTAAACTGATTCCAAAAATCATCTTACAGGATTTCTCTGAGTTTCCAACAACTCAGGGAGTGCACGAATTCCTATAGCAAGCACGCATTCGAGATCCTTACATCCATTCCATATCTAATTAACAACAAAAAATATGTTATCCTTACATTAATAGATAGTACGCATACATGGTTTTGGTTTCTAACTCGAAGTAACTCGAAACTTGACTTGGAAAGAATAATCAAAATAACATTAAACCGTAAAAAGTTTTGAGCTAAATATGGATCCATATACTTCGTGTCGACCTCAGAAGGTTGAGCAAACAAAACTTAGTTTAACCATAACAAAGTGAAAAGGCCCGAGAATGTCATTCCTCTTCCAGAAGACCCAAAACACATACCATTAGATGGTGTAACAAAGGCAACATAATACCCAACATTCTAATGAAACTCATTTCAATACAAAAGTTACTGGGTTTTACATATAATAAGAGCCATGGAATACTCTCACAAAATCACAAGTTGTAGTGTTTACTAGTATTCCATACAACCACAGAAATAATTCATTACGCAAGCACCGATATTTCATTTATTAAACCCCTTACCAGATATTGCATAAATAACAAAGCAATTTAAATAAAATTACTACTCATCAGTTCATAATGGAAAAGTAAGGAAGAGAAAGTTTTAATCCATGCAAAACCAGCGATTCAGAAGGAGATACAAAGGGGGCAACCAATATACTTAAGGAAATCAATAAACCACCACAACAACCCATTTTTAGATGCCACTGCAGGAAGGAACAAACATTTCATGGAATAATAAAGAGGGAGCAGAGCATTGCAAGGGTAGGCTTAACATGCCTAAAAGGAGCTTCTTTAGATTCGCCCAACCTACAATTCTTCTCCAACAACACATGTTGCTTCCCCACAAGGTGTTACATCTCTGCAAGGGGGTTTCTAACTAACCAATGTCATGCATCCAACAACTGGGGAGAGAAGGCACCAAAAACAACCAGGAAAAGATCCCCATGTATGCAGCCAGCAAGGAAAATCAAAGTTATTTTCCCCAAAGCATCCCACAAAACGTGTCAGGAAAAACTCTACCAACACACAAGCCAAGAAGTTGATAAAGCCAATTAAATGGAAACAATCAGCCAGCGGGGTGGAGTAATGGGTGGGGGTGCCACTCATTAAAGCAATTTAAGTTGACAAGTCTTCAACCACCCTCCACTCGCCAAAAGGGAAAAAGATAGATAAAACATTATTACAAAACCATATTTTGCAAGGGAAAAAGCATTATGCTCAGCACAAATAAATTCATTTGGTGGAAGAGTCAAAATTTTGGGCATAAAACAGTAACCCCCTTCTAAACTTGCGCCACACACAACCCCCTATGCAATTCATAAGATAGTAATTAAGGAAAAAAGGAATCCAATTAATCCTATGCTAACCAAGAGATTAAATTGCATATGACTTACATGCTGGAGGAAGCAAAAGCCATATTTTTTTTCAATTAAACGATTAAGACAACACGATAGCAGGCTTAAACGACCAAGGGGAGAAAACTAGAGGTTAACGTTCAAAATCGAACATGGAGCAACGACCAATCACGACACCATGACAGGGAAATCCCTTCTACGACGTGGAACAAGGCTCATTCTACAGGCGCAATCAGAATGAAACAACCAAAAATAATATAGAGATAATTAATATAAGATATCGATGATAATCAACAATAAAGTAAAATAATAATAATATAAAGTAATGGTCGATTGACAATTAAATTAAAAATATCATTATTATCATTTTTATTATTACTTTTACAACTAAAAAATAATTATTACTATTATTTATATTAGCAATGACTGACAGTCAAGCTCAACAATCCGAGAACACGATTTTCCTTTTATAGGGAAATCATAACGGACGTTGTAGGGCCAACAACAAAAAACATTGACAACAACACAAGCAGGCACGACAAAGAGGGAGAATACTAATTATTCTTTGCGATAAAGGCGAATCCAACTAATGATCAATAGTAGAATAACAACGTTCAACGCTTAGAAACATGGTCACCAAAGAATGAACATGAGTAATGAGGAATGGGGCATTACATTCTCCTCCCCTTAAAAAAACATCATCCTCAATGCATCATAACACTGAAGGAAGGAAAAGTGGTAAGAAAAAAGAAATGAAAGGTACACCCTCCGGTTAATATTTCAGTCGTTAAAGCACGGCCACGAGGTAGCCTTAGAAACATTTTGGTAGAATTTTAACTTTCAAAGGTATATCACATACATTACATTCACAGTTTACAACACACCACATTACCACATGCTGCACATAGAGTGCAATCACTATACGATAGGGATCGTATACTCGCCATATGTGCCCATTTTATGACATTAATCATTACATATCACATGAATTACTTAAGATGAGCACAATTACAACACACAGTCAACCACCATATAACATGGGAAAGCACACATTTCTACACAAATGATAAAGACATCATTAAGAAATCCAATTCACTACAATCAACCTAGTCACACTACATATCAACAGACCCACACATCACGAATGTCCAAAGTGTCCAACACTCTGAAATCAACAATCACATTTCTTCCACACACAAAAACACAATATTTAACACTAAAATTCACATAGAATTCCTAAAAAGGAAAGAGAATACTTTCATCTTTAACACATCAACATGCCATCAGTTATGCACTAAGTGAGATACACAACATGTGCCCTAACAATGTCACAATTACGATATAATTCACATCATGCTTAAATCACATTACTCTTCCAATGTAAACCATCATCATGCAACACCATCACCATTATGTAGCACCATCATGTATAACCATCACAAATCTAGTCTGTCTCAGAGGTTCGAGAGCATGAACCTTGCTATGATACCATGTGTAACACCCACTATTTCATATGCACAAGAAAACGAAACAAATTATAGGATAATTGTTTTTTGACGTGTTTGAAGTATAGAACGACACAACAAGTGGTCACAAAGAATACAAATAACTCTTCGAACAACTTGACACAACGATGACTACAAGGGCAACACGGAAACATCCAACACCTATCAAGGATAGTTCACTTTTCTCTTCTACAAGGCACTATGAAACAACCCAACCACGATACACAGACACAATTTAGTACATTCCACCTTGCAAAAAAAACCTTTAAGTTTATGTAATCACTAAAACATCTTACAAGACTTGACTTTACGATCTAGAAGATTTAGATTTGATTCGAGCATTCCTATAAAGGTAAATTTATTACTTTTATACTATTGACTAATTAGCTGGAGGACAAGCTTTCTGAAAGATGTTCAACTAAAGATAGGAAAAACTAGCTAAATTCGCTTGATCAAAAGGGACGCCTTCCCTCTCTCGCAAGGTTGTAAAAACATACACGAGTTACAAAATCTTGATCTGGACCTCCATTACACATGCGACAAGCGTAAGCTCTAACTGAACTGGAGTGTCATTAAGGGTCGGATCTACAACCTCATTTTACAAGGATCAACAATTAACCACGCTTAAGAGAAGATTATGAAGTACTATGGCGAATGTTAGAGTGAGAAGCTCAATTCATTTCATCATCATGATCTCTTTAGTCATTAACCAGTCTTTTAATGAGACTTAAGAGTTCAACTGGATTTGGGTATCAGCTTCATTTAGCATTATCTTGATTAGGCTCGTCGAAGGATACACACGGGGTTCCCAAAATGGAAGCATTAGACTTAATGTGTTCTTAATCAGACTCCCCTACTAACAAAGATCTAACTATATCCCCAAAAGCCAACATTATTCTTACTTGTTAAAATTACTTAATGTTTCACAACAAAGAGGATAAAGGTTTAATTCGTAGCTTAAGGTTAGCGAGGGTGGATTATTTTACCCTGGTAGACAACCCCCTTTCTTTCCAATTGAGGACTCTTAATTTTATATATAAAACACACTTTCATTTTTATCTTATTTATTTATTCATCTATGTATTCATTTTATTGTATTTCTGATTAACTTTAGAAAAAGGATTTCCACCCACTAAAACATGCCTAGAATAACATTGATGCCAATACCATGGAGGGTTATTAAACATGAAATTTTTATGACCCGAAAGAAGAAATTATCGTTATTCAACGAGGAAACCAAACATGGATATAACATTTCTATTCAACATGGCAGCCGAACCAAAGGTGTCAAAATATTCGATTGAACTTTGTCTAAGAACAAGAAGGTAAAAAAATAGGTCAAGCCATGCTACAACATCTTCATGACTTCAATAACATCATAAAGAAAATACACATAACAAGGTAATGATCTATTTTTATTCCTCACAAAGATAATTACAAGGTTTTCTACAAAAGGATAAGACAACTTGATTTCACAAATACCGAAAATCCAAGGCAAGAGGTGTTCCAAACTCCATTACAAGTACCATTGCAAGATTTACAACACAATAGACATTCTTACAAGGAACTTCATAAAACAAACCATTGAAACCTTTACAAATATTTCCTTTATCAACCTGCACCAGTCATTTACACAAGTATAACCCGAGTCAGTTTGAGAGAACTAAGAAAGTTTAGACTACCCATTGCAATAGTAAGCTAACATTTAATAATGTCATGAAAGGAATGTTCTAAAAACAACAATGGATCAAAGCACAAACCACAAATCAAAATTCTTGACATGAGATAAAATATTTTCACTAACCAACAAGGAGGAAGCCAAATATTCTAGTAAGAATGACATTTTAAATGGTCAAGGCAAGACCTTATTGGTTAGGAACAAAAGGGGCAATAGTATTGAGATTTCAATCATGTAATCCTATGGATTACGTGATTGAAATCTAATACTCAATCCATCCATCACTAGGAAAAACTTGAGAAGTCAAAACATACTAGTTACAAACATAGAAAGCGAAATGAAACCAATTTATTCAATCCTTCCGGGAGGGAGTTTCATAGCAATGTGGGTTTGTCACCCTAAAAAACAATCTAGAGGTTTAGTTTTAACCAATGAGTTTATTACCTCCTCCTGAAAGGATCTCTTAAAAGTAGTACTTGATTAAGCTAATCAAATCCACTCTTCAAAAGCATACAAACGAGGCACAAAAAGGACATTATTCTACAACCAAATCTCATCATAAATATCAACCTTTCTAAATAATAAAAGGAAGAGTAACCCCAAATGTCATTAATAATTTTACAAATTTCCGACAATATCACACATTAGAATGTTGATTACATTAAACGAAGTCACAATATGAGACATTTAGTAAACAAGTCTGATAATATATGATATCCGAGTTCACATTCAAGGGATTTGATACATGACATGTAATACACCCTCGATACCCTAGTCTCTATAAGGCCTTAGCACAAATTGCAAGCATTAAAAAGAACACGCATATTTTTCAGGGGGGATTACCCGGTATAATCATGATTGAAAACTACAAGAGCTTTGGGTTAACGTTGAAGTGAATTAAAAAAAAAACAACAAAACCACATGGCCCTTCGGAATAGCTCGAACATTTCTAGATAATTGATACCATTAGCCATGAGGGCAAGGGAGATTGGAAAACATTAAATTGAACAATATATTCCTAGCTAAAATCGAGACCATATGGTCTTGTTATGAATAATCCCAACCCACACAAGGGTTACACAATAGCATAGGTCGAATCCAATATCATAGGATAAATAAAAGCTAATATGGGTGGTCACGTTTAGTTAACTAATGCAATAACCAGTTATCACCCATCATGGAATGGCTTATCACAAACAAAGCCATGGGTTCATCTCAAAACTTCTGTATTGGCCAAGATCATAACAGCTAGCTTCCAAGCCACAAGGAAAAACTGTGGTAAGGGTACCGTTCATTAAAACTAATGAAGTTTTCACCCTTTCATAAAGAAAACAAGGATTTGAAACAAGATTTAATAATTTAGCCAAATGAGAAGATGTTAGATGAATAACTGACTGTATCTTAAGGTGAACATTAAACAGTTAAAAACTGTCATAGAAATATCCTCAATGCTTTAAGCCCAAAAGGTAAACTGGTTCCAAAAATCATCTTACAGGATTGCTCTGAGTTTCCAACAACTTGGGGAGTACACGAATTCCTATAGCAAGAACCCATTCGAGATCCTTACGTCCATTCCATATCTCATTAACAAAAAACAAATATGTCATCCTTACGTTAATAGAAAGTACGCATACATGGTTCTATTTTCAACCTCAAAGAAACTCGAAACTCGACATGGAATGAAATAATCAAAATAACATAAAACCGTAAAACGTTTTGAGATAAATATGGATCCAGATTCATCGTGTCGACCTCAGAAGGTCAAGTAAACAAAATTTATTTTAACCACAAAAAAGTAAAAAGGCTCGGGAATGTCATTCCTCTTTCACAAGACCCAAAACGCATACCATTAGATGGTGTCACAAAGGCAGTGTAATACACAACATTCTAAAGAAACTCATTCAATCCAAAAGTTTCCCCATGATATAGAAGCCCAAAGTTACTGGGTTTTACATATAATACGAGCCATGGAATACTCTCACAAAATCACAAGTTACAGTGTTTACCAGTATTCCATAAAGCCACAGAAATAATCCATTACGCAAGAACCCATATTTCATTTCTTAAAATCCTTATCAGATATCGCATAAATAACAAAGTAATTTAAATAAAATTACTACTCATCATTTCATAATGGAACAACAAGGAAGAGAAACGTTTAATCCATGCAAAACTAGTGATTCAGAGGTGGTAAAAACGGGGCAACCAGTACACTCAAGCCAATCAATAAACCACCATAGCAACCCATTTTTAGATGCCATTGTAGGAAGGAACAAACATTGCATAGAATAATAAAAAGGTACTAGAGAATCAAAAGGGTAGGCTTAACATTCATGAAAGGAGATTCTTCAGATTCACCCAGCCTACAATTCTTCTCCAACAACACATGTTGCTTCTCCACGAGGCATTCCATCTCTGCAAGGGGGTTTCTAACCCATCAATCTCACATAGCTAGCAACTGGAGAGAGCACGCACCAAAAAAAACCAAGGAAAGATCCCCATGTATGCGGCCAGCAAGGAAAATCAGAGTTCTTTCCCCCAAAGTGTCCCACAAAATTTTCTAGGTAAAACTCTACCAACACGCAGGACAAGGAGTCATAAAACCAATTAAATGGAAATAGTCAGCTAGTAAGGTGGAGCAATGGGTGGGGGTGCCACTCATTCAAGAAATTTAAGTTGACAGGTCTTCAACCACCCTCCACTCGCCCAAAGGGAAAAAGATAGATAAAACATTATTACAAAACCATATTTTGCAAGGGAAAAAGGATTATGCTCAGCACAAATAAATTCATTTGGTGGAGGATTCAAAAATTTGGGCATAAAACAATAACCCCCTTCTATCTACAAAGTTCAAAAATAAAGTAAAAAGTTCAATTTACAAATAAAATAAACATATAAGAATAGCACATTACAATGACTATGTGGCCTTATCCGGCCACCAAGGCATACTCAACGAGTTTTTGGTACTCATAACATCGAGCCTCACCTTGTAAAAATAACATATCAATAGTACAACTGTCATCATCTCAATCTTAGTCATCCCGCCACCACTTCAACAAGGAAACACAAAGTCATATCTACACTTAGGTTGCATCCATACAACAATCACGAGGAGAGAGAAAAAAGGTCGTCATCTACTAAGCCTAAGGTCAGTTCGAGTTACTAGCCCATGGTACACATTTCCTCACTACAAACATACACTTTTACCGATTTCCCTTAGGATCGGTTGGTGTAAGGTTCACGACATAAAACGTATGCATATTACTAACACAATGGAGGTTCACGCACATTAACCATAGCATCTTACGCATGGTACCAATACAGCGTAAATCACATATATTACATTCACGGTTTACAACACACCACATTACCACATGCTGCACACAAAGTGAAATCACTATACGATATAGATCATATGCTCACCATATGTCCCCATTTTGCGACATTAATAATTACATTTAACATAAATTACTTAAGATGAGAACAATTACAACACACAGTCAACCACCATATAACATGCGAAAGCACACATTTCTACACAAATGATAAATACATCATTAAGAAATTCAGTTCACTACAATCAACCTGGTCACACTACATATGAACACACCCACACATCATGAATGCCCAAAGGGTCCAACACTCCGAAATCAACAATCACTTTTCTTCCACACATAACAACACAGTGTTTCACACAAAAATTCACATAGAATTCTTGAAAAGGAGAGAGAATACTATCATCTTTAACACATTAACATGCCATCAGTTACGCACTAAGTTACATACAGAACATGTGTGCTAAAAATTTCATGATTACAATATATTTCACATCACGCTTAAATCACATTACTCTTCCAATGTCAAACATCATCATGCAACACCATCACCATCATGTAGCACCATCATGTAACACCATCACAACTCCAGTCTGTCCCAGAGGTTCGAGAGCATAAACCTTGCTCTAATACCAAGTATAACACCCACTATTTCAAATGCACAAGACAACACAACAAATTTTAGGAAAATTGTTTTTTTACTTGTTCGAAGTATAGAACAACACAATAGGTGGTCACAAAGACTACAACTAACTCTTTGAACAACTTGACACAACAAAGAATACAAGGGAAACATGGAAACATCCAACACCTATCAAGGATAGTTTACTTTTCTCTTTGACAAGGCACTACAAAAAATCCCAACCATGAAACATAGACACAGTTTAGTACATTCCACATTGCAAAAAAAACTTTTAAGGTTTTGTAATCACTAAATCATATTACAAGACCTGACTTTATGATCTAGAAGATTTAGATTTGTTTCGAGCATTCCTATAAAGATGAACTTATTACTTTTACACTATTGACTAATTAGCTGGACGACAAGCTTTCTGAAAGATGTTTAACTAAAGATAGGAAAAACTAGCTAAATTCACTAGATCAAAAGGGACACGTTCTCTCTACTGCAAGGTTACAAAACCATACCCAAGTTACAAAATCTTGATTTAGACCTCCATTGCACAGGCGTTGAGCGTAAGCTCTAACTAAATTGGAGTGTCATTAAGGTTCGGAAATACAACCTCCTTGTGCAAAGATCAACAATTAACCATGCTTAAGATAAGGTTACGAAGTACTATTGTGAAGGTTAGAGTGAGAAGGTCAGTACATTTCATCATCATGATCTATTTAGTCATTAAATGGTCTTTTAATGAGACTTAAGAGTTCAACTTCATTTGGGTAACAGCTTCATTTATCATTCTCTTGATTAGTTTCGTCAAAGGATACACATGGGGTTTCCAAAATGGAAGCATTAGACTTAATGTGTTCTTAATCAAACTTCCCTACTAAGTAAGATCTAACTATATCCCCAGAAGCCAATAATAATCTTACTTGTTAAAATTACTTAATGTTTCACAACAAAGAGGATCTAAAGGTTTAATTCATAGCTTAAGCTTAGTGAGGGTGGATTATTTTTCCCCAGTAGACAACCCCCTTTCTTTCCAATTAAGGACTCTTAATTTTATCTATAAACCACAATTTCATTTTTATCTTATTTATTTATTCATCTATGTATTCATTTTATTGTATTTCTTATTAACTTTAGAAAAAGGATTGCCACCCACTAAAACATGCCTAGAATAGCATTGATTCCAATACCATGGAGGGTTATTAAATAGGAAAGTTTTATGACCGGAAAGAATAAATTTTTGTTATTCAATGAGGACACCAAACACGGTTATAACATTTCTATTCAACATGGAACCCAAACCAAAGGTGTCAAAAGATTCGATTGCACTTTGGCTAAGAAAAAGAAGGTAAAAAAATAGGTCAAGCCACGCTACAACATTTTCATGAATTCAATAAAATCATACATAAAATACACATAACAATTTAATGATCGAGTTTTATTCCTCACAAAGATAATTACAAGTTTCTCTAGAAAAGGATAAGACAACTTGATTTCACAAATACTAAAAATCCAAGGCAAGAGGCCTTCTGAACTCCATTACAATCACCATTGCAAGATTTACAACACAATAAACATTCCTACAAGGAACTTCATAAAACAACCCGTTGAAAACTTTACAAATCTTTCCTTTATCAACACGCACCATCCATCTACACAAGTATAGCTCGAGTCAATTCGAGAGAACTAAGCATGTTAAGACTACCCATTGAAAAATTAAGCTAACCTTTAATAATGTCATGAAAGGAATGTTCTAAAAACAAGAATGGATCAAAGCATAAACCACAAATCAAAATTCTTCACATGAGATAAAAGATTTTCACCAGCATATAAGGAGGAAGACAAATATTCTAGTAAGGATGACATTTCAAATGGTCAATGCAAGACCTTATTGGTTAGGAACAAAAGGGGCAAGCGTATTAAGATTTCAATCATGAAATCCTATCGATTACATGAGTGAAATCTAATACTCAATCCATCCATCACAAGGAAAAACTTGACAAATCGAAACATACTAGTTATGATCATAGACGTGAAACGAAACCAAATTATTCAATCCTTCCAAGAGGGAGTTTCATAGTAATGTGTGTTCATAACCCTAAAATAAATAATCTATAGGTTTAGCTTTAACCAAGGATTTTACCACCTCCTCCTTACAGGATCTCTTAAAAGTAGTACTTGATTAACCTAATCAAATCCACTCTTCAAAAGCATACAAACAAGGCACAAAATGGCCATTATTCTACCAAAAAACCTCATCATAATTGTCAACCTTTCTAAATAATGAAAGGAAGAGTAACCCCCAATGTCATTAATAATTTTACAAATTTCCAACAATATCATACATATTTGCAATTTTATTACACTAAATGAAGTCATAATATGGGAGATTTAGTAAATAAGTCTGATAATATATGATATTAGAGTTCGCATTCAAGGGATTTGATACACGACATGTAATACACCTTCGATACCCCAGTCTCTATAAGGCCTTACCACGAGTTGAAAGCATTAAAAAAATACACTCATATCCTTCTGGGGTGATTACCTGGTATAATCATGATTGAAAACTACAAGAGCTTTTGGTCAACAATGAAGTGAATTAACAAAAGTAACAAAACCACATGGCCCTTCAGAACAGGTCAAACATTTCCAGATAATTAATACCATTAGCCACGAGGGAAAGGGAGATTGGAAAACATTAAATTGAACAATATATTTATAGTTGAAATCAAGACCATATGGTATTGTTATGAATAATATCAACCCACACAAGGGTTACACAGTAGCACAGGTCGAATCCAATATCACAGGATAAATAAAAGCTAATATGGATGGTCACGTTTAGTTAGCTAATGCAATAACTAGTTATCACCCATCATGGAACGAGTTATCACAAACAAAGCAATGGGTTCATCTCAAAACTTCCGTATTGGCCAAGATCATAAGAACCAGCTTCCAAGGCACAAGGAAAAACTATGCTAAGGGTACCGTTTATTAAAACTAATGAAGTTTTCACCCTTTCATAAAGAAAATAAGGATTTGAAACAAGATTTAGTCATTTAGCCAAATGTGAACATGTCAAATGAATAATTGATGGTATCTTAAGGCATACATTCAATAGATAAAAATGGTCATAGAAATATCTTCAATGCTTTAAGCCCACAAGGTAAACTGATTCCAAAAATCATCTTACAGGATTTCTCTGAGTTTCCAACAACTCGGGGAGTACACGAATTCCTATAGCAAGCACCCATTCGAGATCCTTACATCCATTCCATATCTAATTAACAACAAAAAATATGTTATCCTTACATTAATAGATAGTACGCATACATGGTTTTAGTTTCTAACTCAAAGCAACTTGAAACTTGACTTGGAATGAAATAATCAAAATAATATTAAACCGTAAATTTTTTTGAGATAAATATGGATCCAGATACTTCGTGTCGACCTCAGAAGGTTGAGAAAACAAAAATTAGTTTAACCACAATAAAGTGAAAAGGCCCAGGAATGTCATTCCTCTTTCAGAAGACCGAAAACGCATACCATTAGATGGTGTAACGAAGGCAACATAATACCCAACATTCTAATGAAACTAATTTCAATCCAAAAGTTATTGGGTTTTGCATATAATACGAGCCATGGAATACTTTCACAAAATCACAAGTTGCAGTGTTTACCAGTATTCCATATAGCCACAGAAATAATTGATTACGCAAGCACCCATATTTCATTTATTAAACCCCTTACCAGATATCGCATAAATAACAAAGCAATTTGAATAAAATTACTACTGATCAGTTCATAATGGAACAACAAAGAAGAGAAAGGTTTAATCCATACAAAACTAGCAATTCAAAAGGAGATATAAAGGGGGTAACAAGTACACTCAAGGCAATCAATAAACCACCACAAAAACCCATTTTTAGATGCCATTGTAGGAAGGAACAAACATTTCATGGAATAATAAATAGGGAGCAGAGCATTGCAAGGGTAGGCTTTGCCTAAAAGGTGATTCTTTAGATTCGCCTAGCCTGTAATTCTTCTCCAACAACACATGTTGCTTCCCCACAAGGTGTTCCATCTCTGCAAGGGGGTTTCTAACTAAAAAATCTCAAGCAGCTAGCAACTGGGGAGAGAAGGCACCAAAAACAACCAGGGAAAGATCCCTTTGTATGCGGCCAACAAGGAAAATTAGAGTTATTTCCCCTAAAGCATCCCACAAAATGTGTTAGGAAAAACTCTACCAACATGCAGGCCAAGGAGTCGATAAATCCAATTAAATGGAAACAGTCAGCTAGCAGGGTGGAGTAATGGGTGGGGGTGCCACTCATTAAAGAAATTTAAGTTGACAGGTCTTCAACAGCCCTCCACTTGCGAAAAGGGAAAAATATAGATAAAACATTATTAAAATACCATATTTTGCAAGGGAAAAAGCATTATGCTCAGCACAAATAAATTCATTTGGTGGAGGAGTCAAAAATTTGGGCATAAAATAGTAATCCCCTTCTAAATTTGTGCCACACACAACCCCCTATGCAATTTACAAGATAGTAATTAAGGAAAAAAGGAATCCATTTAATCCTACGCTAACCAAGAGATTAAATTGCATATGATTGGCATGCTGGAGGAAGCAAAAGTCATATATTTTTTCAATTAAATGATTAAGACAACACGATAGCAGGCTTAAACAACCAAGGGGAGAAAACTAGAGGTTAACGTTCAAAAGAGAACATGGAGCAACAACCAACCACAACACCATGACAGGGTAATCCCTTCTCCAATGCGAAACAAGGCTCGGTCTATGGGCATAATCAGAATGAAACAACCAAAAATAATATAGAGATAATTAATATAAGATATCGATGATAATCGACAATAAAGTAAAATAATAATAATATAAAGTAATGGTCGATCGACAATTAAATTAAAAATATCATTATTATCATTTTTATTATTACTTTTACAACTAAAAAAAATTATTACTATTATTTATATTAGCAATGACCGACAGTCAAGCTCAACAATTCGAGAACATGATTTTCCTTTAATAGGGAAATTGTGACGAACGTTGCGGGGCCAACAACAAAAAACATTGACAACAACACAAGCGGGCACGACAAAGAGGGAGAATACTAATTATTCTTTGTGATAAAGGCAAAGCCAACTAATGATTGATGGTAGCACAATGACGTTCAACGCTTAGCAACATGGTCGCTGAAGAATGAACATGAGTAAGAAGGAATGGGGCATTACATTCTCCTCCCCTTAAAAAATAATCTTCCTTGATGTGATCACAACACTGAAGGAAGGAAAAGTGAAGTAAGGATAAAGTAATAGATAAAGCCTAAAGGTGCACCCTATGGTTAAAATTTTAGTTGTTAAAGCACATCCATGCGATACCCTTAGAAACATTTTAGCAGAATTTTTAACTTTGAAAGTTCTTTGAAGATTGAGCAGTTCTTCTGATTATTTCAGTTATTTAGTTAATTTTTTTTCCTTTTTTACATTATTCTTAATTGAGGTTATTTTAAAGTTTCATTGTTGTAGAATTTTTTTAGTTTATACATTTTTGTGGGTACCCAATGTGAACTACAATCACAACACCCGAATCAGGGTCATACACAACACTAAAGACTCACAAACATACTTTTTACATACTTTCATGTTTGTACCACATCAAAAAATCTTAACTAAATATAGAAGAGAACATAATCGGTCCACATAACATACTATTTGATCACACATCTATGAATGTCCAAACCATACTCAAACACCAACTGTTTTACAACAACTTGAAATTTCCATAATTCCCACGGATGAAGATTTTAGATAACTTCAGAACAATTAGCTACAGGTACATAGAGTCAACAAGGGAATCAACGCAATATCCACAAACATCACAAAACATATCCAACTAACCTGAGTAACACATACACATCATAACACCAGAACCAACAACATCATAACAACTCTGCAGACCTCCTGAAGCATCAATCACACACACAAAACATCTCTTACACACTCACACCTTAAATATCTTATGCCTCCCTCAAGTCTGTTATGTCTCCCTCAATTCTCTTATGTGTCCCTAAAGTATCTTATGCCTCCCTCAAGTATCTTATGCCTCCTCGCTCAATCTCTTATGGCATCCCTTAAGGAGGTCAGTTTCCCCTATGGCCCTAGGTACATAGAGTCCAAAAACTCCTAACCAAAGTGGCATAATAACTCGTGATTCAACAACATGCTAGTTATCTATAATTTCTTGGGGTGTACCCCTACACAACGAAGTGGGTCCATAGATCCAACCATTCCATGGTGCATCCCATGTTCCCTAATCCATAGATCACGATAAGTGGAACCAACATAACAATCTGATTTAAATGCCAAGTGTCAAAGTGACAAGCCTTGGGAAAGGTGATAAAAATATTAAAATTTAAAAGAAGATTCAAATCTAAGAAAAACAAATGAGCCAAATAGACATAATTAGTGCAAAACATCTGCATGTTAGTACCACAAACCAAGGAAATGCCCAAAAATGTAAAACATTGCAATCAAGAAAATTTATAGTCCGTACAAAAAATTAAAGTAAAAATTTCAATTTAGGAATTAAAATACATATATAATAATAGCACAATTACGATGACTATTTGGCCTTATCTGGCCACCAAGGGGGTACTTAACACATGAGTTGCTTGGAACTCGATAACATCGAGGCTTAGCTCGTATAAATAACATATCAATAGTAACAACTGTCATAATCTCTATCTTGAATCATCCCGCCACTACTTCGACAAGGATAAACACACTCATAGCTATACTTAGGTTACATCTATTGAACATATGACAAGGAGAGAGAGAATGAGGAGCACGGGTCATCATATAATAAACATAAGGTTGGCTCGAGTTACTGGATCATGGTGCGCATCCCCTCACTCTAAACGATACACTTTTACCGATTTCCCTCTAGGATTCGGTTAGCGCAAGGTTAACAACATAACACGTCATGCTAAATCACTAACAAAATGGTGATTATTAGGCACATTAACCATATCATCTTATGCATGGCACCAATACAGGGTAGATCACATACATTACATTCACGGTTTACAAAACACCACATCACCACATACTACACCCATAGAGTGCAATCATTTTACGATAGAGGATCATATACCCACCATATGTCCCTAAATCATGACATGAACCATTATATATGACATCAATTACAATTATGATGAGCATAATTACAACATACATTCAACTGTCATATAACATGGGGAATACACACATTTCTATATAGACAATAATGACATCATTAAGAAAGCCATTTTTCACTACAACCAACCTGGTCACACAACATATAAGCACACACACACATCAAAAATGTCCAAAAGGATCCAACACTCCAAAATCAACAATCAAATTTCTTCCACACACACAAAACAAAACAATGTTTCACGCTCAAATTCACATGGAGTTCTTGAAAAGGAGAGATAATACTCTCATCTTTAACACATCAATATGCCATTAGTTATGCAAAAAGTGACATACACAGCATGTACAATAACAATGTCACAATTACGATATAGTTCACCATCACGCTTAAAATACATTACTCTTCCAATATAAACCATCATAATTCAACACCATGCACCATCATGTATAAACATCAGAACTCTAGTCTGTCCTAGAGGTTCAAGAGCATGAACCTTGCTCTTGATACCATGTGTAACACCCACTATTTCATATGCACAAGACAACACAACAAATTATAGGATAAATGTTTTTTGACTTGTTTGAAGTATAGAATGACATTACAGGTGGTCACAATGACTTACAACTAACTCTTCGAACAACGTGCCATAATGATGACCACAAAGGTAAAATGGAAACATCTAAAACCCATCAAGGAACAGTTCACTTTTATCTTAGACAAGGCACCATGAAAACAACCAAACCATGAATACACAGTCACAATTGAGTACATTCACCACGGTGTAAAAAAAACATTTAAGCTTATGTATTTACTAAAAACATCTTTCAAGACCTGACTTTATGACCTAGAAGATTTACGATTTGATTAGAGCAAGTTTTCCTAACAAAGGTGAACTTATTTGTTTTATACTAAATGACTAGTTAGCTGGAGATATCAGGCTTTCTGAATTAGGATGTTCAATCTTAAAGACTAGGAAAAACTTAATTCATACATTCGCTTGATCAAAAGGGACACCTTCCATCTCTCACAAGGTTGCTTATTCATAAACAAGCTACTGAATCTTCATCTAGAACCTCCATTGCACAAGGTGATGAGTGTAAGATCCAACTAAAGTCGAGTTTCCGTTAAGGTTCAAAACTACAACTTCCTTGTGCAAGGATCAATAATTAACCACACTTAAGAGAAGATTATAAAGTATTGTGGTGAAGGTTAGAGTAAGAAGGTCAATTTATTTCATCATCATCATCTCTTTAGTTATTAATTGGTATTTTATTGAGACTTAAGAGTTCAAATGAAATTGACTAAAAGCTTAATTTAGCAATCTCTTGATTAGGTTTCGTCGAAAGGATACACATGTGGTTCCCAAAACGGAAGCATTAGACTTAATGTGTTCTTATTCCAACTCCCCTACTAAGCGAATATCTAGCTATATCCCCCAAAGCCAGCAATGTATCCTACTTGTTGAAATTAGTTAATGTTTCACAACAATGAGGATAAAGGTTTAATCCGTAGCTTAAGGTTAACGAGGGTGGCTTATTTTACACCTAGTAGACAACCCCCTTTCTTTCCAATTAAGAGACTCTTAATTTTATCTATAGAAAAAAAACACAACTTCATTATTATCTTATTTATTTATTCATCAATGTATTCATTTTAATGTTTTTAATTTTTTTGATTAACTTCAGAAATAGGATTTTCCAACCACCAAAAATAAACCTAGAATAACACTGATGTGAATAACATGGAGGGTTATTAAACATGAATTTTTTATGACTCAAAAGAATTACATTACCATTACTTCATTGAGGAAATCTAAACACAGTTGTAACATTTCCATTCAACATGGTACACGAGCCAAAGGTGACAAAATATTCGATTGAAATTTGGCAAATAGAAAGAAGGTAACAAAATAGGTCAAGCCATGCTACACAATTTTCATGACTTCAATAACATCATAAAGAAAATACACATAACAAGGTAATGACTATTTTTATTCCTCACAAAGATAATTACAAGTTTTTCTACAAAAGGATAAGACAACTTGATTTCACAAATATCAAAAATCCAAGGCAAGAGTCCTTCCAGAACTCCATTACAAACACCGTTGCAATATTTTACAATATACATTAGACATCCATACAAGGAACTTCATAAATCAAACCAATGAAACATTTTACAAATATTTCCTTTATCTACCTCGCACAAGCCATCTGCAGAAGTATAAACTTGAGACGCTTCCATGAGAACTGAGCATGATTAGACTACACATTTCAATAGTATGCTAACATTTAACAATAACAATGAAAGGAATGTTCTTATTTCAAGAATGGATCAAAGTAGGAACTACTAATCAAAATTCTTCACACAAGATAAAATATTTATCACCAGCGAACAAGGATGAAGCCAAATATTCTAGTAAGAATGATATCTCAAATAATCAAGGCAAGGACCTTATTAGTTAGGAACAACAAGGGGCAAGAGTGTCGAGATTTCAATCATGTAATCCTGTGGATTACGTGAATGAAATCTAATACTCAATCCATCCATCCCAAAGAAAAAACTTGAGAAGTCATAAACTTACTTGTTACGATCATAGAAAGTGAAACAAAACCAATGTTATTCAATCCTTTGAGGAGGGAGGTTTCATAGAAATGTAGGTTCATCACCCTCCTAAAAAAGCAATCTATAGGTTTCATTTTTAACCAAGGAGTTTACCACCTCCTCCTTACAGGATCTCTTGAAAGTAGTACTTGATTAACATAATCAAATCCACTCTTCAAAAGAATACAAATGAGACACGAAAAGGCCATTATTCTACCAACCAAACCTAATCATTATTGTCAATTTTTTTAAATAATAAAATGCAAGAGTAACCCCAAAATTCATTAGTAATTTAACAAATTTCCGACAATATCATATATATTTGAAAATTGATTACATTAAACGAAGTCACAATATGGGACATTTACTAAATAATTATAATAATATATGATATTTCGAGTTCAAAATTCAAGGGATTTAGTACACGATAAGTAAAACACCCTCAATACCCCAGTCTCTATAAAGCCCTTAGCACGGGTTGCAATCATAAAAAAAATATGAACATATCCATTTGGGGTGCTTACCTGGTATAATCATGATTGAAAACTCCGAGAGATTTGTGTAAATGGTGAAGTGAATTAAAAATATTAACAAAAACACATGACTCTTCGATAACAGGTAAAAATATTTATCAGATAATTGATACCATTAGCCATGAGGGAAAGGGATATTGGACAACATTAGATTGATCAATATATTCCTCGCTGAAAATCAAGCCCACTATGATCTTGTTATGACTTTTCCCAACCCACTCAAAGATTACATAGTAGCATAGATCGAATCCAATATCATAGGATAAATAAAAGATAAAACTTTGCTCGATCTCATGCAATAGTTTCCTTTTAAAAAAATAGCTTCATAACATGGAAAGAAAGTAGGAATTGATTCCTCCATAGAAAAATCTCTTCACCGACCCGAAGTAATTTGGGTGGTCATGTCTAGTTAACTAACATAATAACTAGTTATCACCCATCAAGGTATGAGTTATCAAAAACAAGGCCATGGGTTCATATTTACACTTTTGTATCAGACAAAGATAATCACAGTTGGCTTCCAAGCCACAAGGAAAAACTAATAGTAAGGATTCCATTCAGTAAAACTAATGAAGTTTCCGCCCTTTTCATAAAGAAAACAAGGATTTGAATTCAATAATTGTAATCATTTAGCCAAATGAGAAGAAGTCTAGATAAATAACTGATCATTACCATTAAGGTGATACATCAAACAGATAAAACAGTCATAGAAATATCCTGAATGCTTTAAGCCTAAAGGTAAACTGGTTCCAAAAATCATTTTACAGGATTGCTCTGAGTTTCCAACAAGTTGGGGAGTACACTAATTCATATAGCAAGAACTCATTCGAGATCCTTACGTCCATTCCATATCTCATTAATAACAACAAATATGTCAACCTTATGTTAATAGAAAGTACACATACATGGTTATGTTTTCAACCTCAAAGAAACTTGAAACTCGACATGGAATGAAATAATCAAAATAACATAAAACCGTAAAACATTTTGAGATAAATATGGATCTAGATACGTCGTGTCAACCTCATAAGGTCGAGTAAACAAAACTTAGTTTAACCACAACAAATTGAAAAGGCCTGGTAATGTCATTCCTCTTTCACAAGACCCAAAATGCATACCATTAGATGGTGTAACAAAAGCAACATAATACACAACATTCTAATGAAACTCATTTCAATCCAAAATTTTCCCCATGATAAAGAAGCCCAAAGTTACTGGATTTTACATATAATACGAGCCATGGAATACTCTCACAAAATCACAAGTTACAGTGTTTACCAGTATTCCATAAAGCCATAGAAATAATCCATTACGCAAGAACCCATATTTCATTTATTAAACTTCTTACCAAATATCGCATAAATAACAAAGCAATTTAAATAAGATTACTACTCATCAGTTCATAATGGAACAACAAGGAAGAGAAAGGTTTAATCCATGCAAAACCAGTGACTCAGAAGGAGATACAAACAGGGCAACTAGTACACTCAAGGCAATCAATAAACCACCACAGTAACCCATTTTTAGACGCCATTGTAGGAAGGAACAAACATTTCATAGAATAATAAAAAGGTACTAGAGAATTGCAAGGGTAGGCTTAACATTCCTGAAAGGAGATTCTTCAGATTCACGTAGCCTACAATTCTTCTCCAACAACACATGTTGCTTCTCCACAAGGCGTTCCATCTTTGCAAGGGGGTTTCTAACCCATCAATCTCACATAACCAGCAATTGGGGAGAGTAGGCACCAAAAACAACCAGGGAAAGATCCCCATGTATGCGGCCAGCAAGGAAAATCAGAGTTCTTTCCCCCAAAGTGTCCCACAAAATTTTCCAGGAAAAACTCTACCAACACGCAGGATAAGGAGTCAATAAAACCAGTTAAATGGAAACAGTCGGCCAACAGGGTGGAGTAATGGGTGGGGGTGCCACCCGTTAAAGAAATTTAAGTTGACAGGTCTTCAACCACCCTCCACTCGCCAAAAGGGAAAAAGATAGATAAAACATTATTACAAAACCATATTTTGCAAGAGAAAAAGGATTATGCTCAGCACAAATAAATTCATTTGGTGGAGGATTCAAAAATTTGGGCATAAAACAGTAACCCCCTTCTAAAGTTGCACCACACACAACCCCCTATGCAATTCACAAGATAGCAATTAAGGAAGAAAGGATACCAATTAATCCTACACCAACCAAGAGATTAAATTGCATATGACTGGCATGCTGGAGGAAGCAAAACTCATATTGTTTTTCAATTAAATGATTAAGACAACATGATAGCAGGCTTAAACGATCAAGCGGAGAAAACTAGAGGTTAACGTTCGAAAGCAAACATGGAGCAACGACCAACCGCGGCATCATGACAGGGTAATCGCTTCTTCGACGTGGAATGAGGCTCGGTCTACAGGAACAATCAGAATGAAACAACCAAAAATAATATAGAGATAATTAATATAATATATCGATAATAATCGACAATAAAGTAAAATAATAATAATATAAAGTAATGGCCGATTGACAATTAAATTAAAAATATCATTATTATCATTTTTATTATTACTTTTACAGCTAAAAAATTATTATTATTATTATTATTTATATTAGCAATGACCGACAGTCAAGCTTGACAATCCGAGAACACGATTTTCCTTTAATATTATTTATATTATTTACATTAGCAACAAAAAACATTGATAACAACACAAGCAGACACAACGAAGAGGGAGAATGATGATTATTCTCTGCGACAAAGGCAAAGCCAACTATTGATCGACGGAAGCACAACGACGTTCAATTCTTAGCAACACGGTCGCCGAAGAATAAACATGAGTAACGACGAATGGGGCATTACAGATTCTTATGGTCAACATCATGTAACTTAGAAAAATTGAAAACTATGACAATGCCCAGCTTTTAGACTTTTAGCAGCATAGACGCTCTTCCTCTAAATCTATGAATATATTTGATCTCAGATATTTCAAGGATCGAACTCCTTTGCACATGGTGGCTGTAAATGGGCATGTGGAAACGGTGAAGAAGATACTTTCTGAGGATAAGCAAAAACACGTTCGTGTGATGGATGTCTCTGGTCAAAAAAACACTCCACAAAGCAACAAGTGGAGGCGATGAAAAATTTGTATGCAAGAGGGGGGTTGATCCTTTGAATGACCAGAATAGTGACGGGAAAACAACTTTGCATTGTGTTGTTAAAGCCAGTGATAATGCCATGAAAATGACAGAGTTAATCTTGCGTTCATGTGATCCTTAGGAATAGAAATTCTATTTATTGTGTGCTTCTGCAGTTGCCATTGGTTTCGCTGAAGATATAAATAAATTCAGCTAAAAATGGGGGTTATGGAACTCAGGAATCTATAGAAAAGTGCCCATTTCTCAGCCTCTACCATGATAAAAAAATTTCCCAATGCTTCCCTCAACACCATCCGTTGAATTTTGATGCCAATTCCGCCCGTCATATTTCTAACATTTTTCACATCCAGTCGACCGGCACTCAATAAGTATACGCCTTTCATCCTAAAAATATTAGTGTTGAGGTATCTATGTTTTTATGTATGGTAAAAGTGAATAGGTGTCTCAAAAATGATATTTCTCGACATCTTTTATATAAATTTATTATAGATATATATGTTAGTAGCACTTGCCACCGTATAAGGTAAAAAAAAATATTTATTATTTATTTATGTATACTAATATGTTAATGGTTTTGTGTTTAATATTAAATAAAACTCTATGATTATATTCATATGTACACAAAAAATCTTTTATCTTTATAATATTTTGAAGTATCTCTCTTTGGAACATTGAATTTCAAATGTGTATTTAATAAGTAAATATATTAGGATGTTCAATTATGATTTTTTGTCACCAACCTTTTGTTTCTCACAGATCTATAGAGAAAATAGTTAGTGTTTCAAATTGATGTAATAGGCTGATTATTTTTACATGACACTTTATCCAATAAGAACATTTTCCTCATAATGTAGTTTCACCGGATTATGGCATATTCTCCATGTGTTTTCCTAATTTATCAATTGTAATGGATATTTCCTGACTACTTTTAATTAGAAATTTATTGTTGATGAAATTTGAGCTTGATTTCACATTATCTTGTTTGTTCGGAAGATACATAACATTGGGGTATTTCCTAAAATGGGTTTTTTGACATCATATTAAATATTTTACATATTTATAAGATGTTCATGCTTTATTTATGGTTCTAACTACTCACACCTTCCATCAAGTAATAGATTTAAGAATTCCATGTCTAATAAACCTTATGTCACATATTCATTAAGTGGACATGTACCAATTTGTGCCCAAGCTATAAGTTCACTGGGATCTTTATTTAAATTGTTTATCCAAAGCACAAATGAATTTCATCTCTCTTTTATGGCATTAGATGGTTTGGTGACCATAAACCATGTGTGTTCTGTTGGGGTTAGCACACCGGTTGTACAAACAATATATCATATCTAAGCATACATGCAAATAAAAGTAGATATTCTACCAGAAGAATTATACAAAACAAGAGACATAAGTCAACACCAGATTTAATGTGGTTCACCCAGTGTGGGCTACGTCCACCAAGAAACAAGCCAGTCTATTATCCAAAGCTTTGACAAGATATACAATGAAGATTTACAATCTTCCACACCTCTCAGATGTTCAGTACTTTCTTCCTTCAAGCTTTTTGATTCTTCACCAAGAATTCTCTCTCACATAATTATCTTGTAACTATGATACATACTACTCTCTAAACCCTATATTTATGCTTTAAATAGTTGTTTAAGACTTTAAGGTACTTAGCCATGTAAGTACATTCATTAAATCTATTCCAATACTAAAAATAGAAATAAAACCCAAGAGTTAATTTAAAGCTTGTCACACAAGTAATCGATGCCGGTTCTACCCAACCGTTGCCAGTTCCAACTTGCCCTGACCGATGCCGGTCAAACCCTAACCGATGCTAGTTACTGTCAACTTACAGCAAGTTCTATTTGTACGCTAAAACATGAGTAATTTAGCTCCATACTCAACAATCTCCCACTTGGAGATTAATTACTGCACACTATACCTATACAACCCCATTCTTGGATCCTCCTAAGATTTGTTTCTTCCTCTTCAAGTGTCAAACTTGAAGACCAACAGAATTGGAGTGTAGCTCCAACTTCTGCTTTGCTAATGGCTTCATTAGCATATCTGTAGGGTTCTTGCTTGTATGAATATTTTCTAGATTCAACTGTCCATCCTCCAATACCTGCTGTATGAAGTGATATCTCAACTGAATGTGTTTCATTCTCAAATGAAATGATGAGTTCTTTGCCAAATGAACTACACTCTGACTGTCACTAAACAGTTTACAATTACTTTGCTCCTTTCCTAACTCTTCCATGAACCTACTCATCCATATCATCTCCTTTCTAGCCTCTATAGTTACAACATACTCTACCTCTGTAGTAGACAAAGCCACAACCTTCTGTAATCTCGAAATCCAGCTAATAGTTACCGTTCCACATACTATGAAAATTTATCTAGTAGTGCTCCTCCTACCATCTAGATCTCCAGCCATATCTGAATCAACATAACCACGTAATGAAATATCTGAACCTCCATAGCATAACTGCATGCTACATGTGCCTTTCAAATACCTGAGTATCCATTGGACTGCTTTCCAATGCTCTTTACTTGGATTAGCTATATATCTACTCACAACTCCCATTTCCTGTTCAATGTCTGGTCTTGTACAAACCATATCATACATGAGACTTCAAACTATTGAAGCATATGGCACTCGTGTCATGTATTTAACCTCCTCTTGTGATGAAGGACACTGATCTTTACTCAATTTGAAGTTTCTAGCCATAGGTTTGCTAACAAGTTTTGCATTCTGCATGTTGAACCTTTCTAACACCTTATAGATATAATCCTCCTGAGTGATGGCACAAGAAGGAATAGATTTTATTCAATGCATGTTTAAAATAGTGGACAGGAGGAAGAATATAAAGAACAATGAAACAGTTACACAAGGTAGTTAAGGTGTAACGATAACTGTGTGTAACTAATGTGTGGAATCTATTAAGCTAACATTCCCCCCTTAATACATTTTTCTGACATATGTACCCCCTAAACAAATCAAAATTCACCTTGCCGAGAGGCTTGGTGAGAATATATACAACCTGAAAATCAGTAGGGCAGTACTAGAGCTGAATTTGGTGGTTCAAGACCTATTCACAAATGTAGTGGCATTCAACCTGAATATGCTTTGTTCATTCATGAAAAATAGGATTCTTCACAAGTTTCAACACTCCTTGATTGTCACAGTGAATGATGGGAGGTTTATGTTCAGGAATCTCTATATCTGTAAGAATGCGACGTAACCAAATCACTTTGCACATAGATCCTCGTGCGGCGCGGTATTCAGCCTCAGTGGATGAGAGAGAAACAACAGTTTGCTTCTTGCTAATCCACGAGATAGGCCCAAATCTGAGATGAAAAACATACCCTGAAGTGGATTTCCTATCATTAACGGATCCTACATAGTCTGAGTCTATATATCCTTGTAAGAAGAACTGAGTGTTCTTCTGATACTCTAGACAAAAGTCAAATGTACCTCAGACATATCTCAACAAATGCTTTGATGTTATCCATTGACATTTCTTCAGCTCCTACATAAATCTAGAGAGATAGCTCACTGCAAAAAAAAGATCTAGTCTGGTATAAGTTAAGTAAATGAGACTCCCCACAAGTTGCCTATAGCGAGTGCCATCTACCTACGGTAAATCCTGGAATCTAGATAATTGTAAAAAAATTTCCATAGGGGTGGACATAGGTTTACAATTTGACATACCATACTTCTCTAGGAGTATCTTGGCATATTTCATCTGGGAGACGAAGATATGATTCTTCTTCTGCCATATTTCTAAGCCAAGATAGTAGTGAAGTAGCCCCAAATCAGTCATGTCGAAGGATTTATTTAGATAATTCTTTACATCATCCACGAGATTGTAAGAACTTCTTGTGATCACAAGATCATCTACGTACATAACCAGAATAAAAATATCTATTCCTACCTTTTTGATATACAAATTTATATCTGAGGGGCTACGAGTGATTCCATGTTGCAATAGGTGATCATCAATTTTTACATACCATGCCCTAGGTGCTTATTTGAATCCATTAAAGTGACTTTATCAAATGGCATACCTTATGTGGTTGATGCTCATATACAAATACTCCAAGTTGGGCCATGTATACTTCTTCTTTTAGATCACCATTCAAAAAAGCACTCTTGACATCCATCTGCTGAAGTTTTCATCCATTTTGTGCTACCAGTTGCAGAAACAAATTTGATGGATTTGATCTTCACAGTGGGTGTAAAGGTCTCATCACAGTCAGTTCCTTCTTGTTGAGTATAACCCTTTGCAGCAAGTCATGCTTTGTATTTTTTGATTGAATCATCTGCCTTATATTTTGTTTTGAAAATCCATTTGCAGCCAATGGATTTTTTACCTAGACGTCAGATCGAAAAGTTCCCCACGTCCAATTCTGAATTAGAGAATCATATTCAACATTCATAGCTTGTTTCCACTGTGGTTAGTCTAATGCCTCACGAATAGTGTCGGCTTCGGTGGCTATCAACAACTGAACTCATGAGTGAAAAATTTACCTCATGTTTGGATTGACTTCATGTTCTAACTCCAGTAGAGGTATCAGGAAGTGAGTTTAGGTATGCATCCCCAATAGTCTTCTAGACCCATTTCAGATGTTGGTGCTGTTGCTACTTATGTGACGATTTGTTTTCTAGTGTGTCTAGATCAACGAACAAGTCTCCAATCAGCTCTTCTTCTCTCTAAGAAGAATCATCTTTCGCATCATCTAGATGTGTGCAGTAGTTTTTGTGATGAGATCTGGGTACTAGATCTCCATTGTGTGGTAGGGAGTCAAAGGATGAATCATCACTCACCACATATCAACTCTCATAGATCTTATTTGTCTTAGGATCCATGAGACGATATGCCTTTGAAGGTAGTACTATACCCCAAGAAAATACATGGTTGTGTATTTGGATTGATCTTCTTCCTTTTCTCATCTGGAACATGCATATATGTAGTATAACCAAAACCTCTCAATTGATGAATAAAAGGTTTATGACTAGTCTGTACCTCTTCTGATGTCCTGTTCTGCAAGATCTTCAGGGGAACCTGGTTGAGTAGATACACTTCTGTCTAGACTGCCTGCTTCTATCCAAAAATAATCCTCCAACTTAGTGGTGGAGAACATACAACGAGCCATCTCTAAGATATTCTTGTTGTGTCGCTTGGAAAATACCATTTTATTGGGGCGTGTAGGGTGCAATCAGATGTTGTTGAATGCCATGTTGCTCTAGGTATGCAAAGAACTTCTTTGATACAAATTGCCTAGCTTGATCTGATCAGAGGAGAAGGAGAGGATTCTCCAAACTGCCAAGGTGGCGATGTTGGTAAAAGATTTGAAAATTGGCAAATGCCTCACTCTTCTTCTAGACAAAATATACCCATATTTACCATGAGTAATCATCAATGATGAGCTGGAAGTACTCAAAACCTTTGAAGCTAGCTGGCCAGGGGGTCCTACACAGATCGGTGTGTACAACCTGAAGTTGCTTTGTAGAATGATAAGAGATATCTTTGAACGGACCTCGGTGTTGTTAGCCCACAAGACATCCTAAGAAAACATGTAAAGAATGTGAGAGCGGAGGAAGCCCTTCTTACCATTTCCTTAGCACTGAGTTAATGTAGAGCCTCGGTAGAAAGATGACCATATCAAAAGTGCCATAGTGTAGTAGATTTCGCACTATTGAAGCAGAGAGAGCAATATTAGATGAAGTGACCGCATCTAGTGTAAATAGACGGCCCTTTAGAAATACTCGAGTAATGACTGAGTCTACCTGGGAAATGATGTAAGACTTGACCCCTTTTTCAACAAATAATTCAACCTGCACTCGATGGTTAAGAAGTTGACTCACAAACAAGAGATTTGAGGTCAAACCTAGAACATAGAACACCTTTCGTGAGTGTACATCTTCGTGTGCCAAGAGGAATGATGACATTACCAATCCCCACCGCAATATACTCTTGATTATCTGTGATGATGATATGATCTCTATTGGGCCGATCACTTAGGATATGGAACAACTTCTTATTGCTTGTCATGTGTTTGCTGACACCCGAATCAATCAACTAGACACTTTTTGATGGCCTATGAAGTCTGCGAGACTAGGAACAATGTCAGAATGAGTTTTGTCTATAACCTCTTCATTTGAAGGTGGCATCCTGCTGAGCAACAATATGAACCTTCTACCTCTGATCACGAGCACACCATCAGGATTTCTTGGAATATCCCTGGCTAGAGGTGCTCTCTTCACTAGAGTTGCTATACTTGTGACCGTTGTAATAACAGTTCATAGTTGTGTGCGTATCTGTGGAGTAAATGTGCTGGCACCATCGATCCACCTTGTTATTCTGTTGCTTCTGGGGTGGTCATTGTGGTGGCCTCAGAGGAAGGTGGTTGCTGTGGATGCTACTTCGAATTCTGGGGGTTTGACTAACCTCATCAGAAAGGCTCATGATTTTGCTTCGTGATGAGATCATTGTCTTTAAAGGCTTCTTGAACATTGTGAATGCCTTCTTCATGCTTGAGCCAATTCATCTGTGTGTAAAAAATCACCTCCTATGTGAGTGATGGTCAATGTGGTGATCAGTGTCTAAATACGATCCCCCAGGAAGATCTCGCAAATTGAGCAGAACTAGCAACTTTTCATCCACCGGTTTTCCGAGCTGTAGAGATTTTGGCCCTTAACTGAGCAACTTAGCATCCAACAAGGCTTCTATTGAATCGCCATGCGGTGCAAACTCATTGTGTAAAGCTTACTCTGAAGATGTATATTTTATCATCAGATTCTTGGCTTAAAAAATGGTACACAACACATTCCATGCATGAGAGGAAGTGGTTGCTATCCCAAATGTATGGTTGAACCTCATCATAAAGGCTCATGCAGTGAGACGCATTAGATGCTTTCTGTATCGGTATTCTCATGCTTAGCCAACAGTTCAATCATCTGCATGGGAGGGGCATATTTACCACAAATGATCCCCATAGTTCTGCAAACTGAAGAATCATCCATCATGTTTGACATCGAACGTCGAACCAAAAATGGCTCCAATGAGTCAACTCGGCGCACAATCTTGTTAACTAGAATGCAAGGTCCAGACATGTTGTGGAAATCCCAGATTTTTATGCCATTTAATTTTGAGTTTTTGAAAAACTGGTTACAATGCTGTACTGAAGGAAGCCTGTCCTGAAGATGGGCTCTATAGGATTGTGCAGTGAGACGTGGACACTCCTCTGTGTGTTATACGTCACGTTCATCATCTGCATCATAGCCACACTCAAGTTCTACACGAATCCGCCGTGCTTAACATAGAACGTTGAACCAAAAATAATCCAATAGTCCTTGGTGAAAAGAATATCGTGAAAGAGAATATTCCTAGTGTTGTGGAGATCGTTGAACAAGGCAAAGAATAGTCCAATGGTGTCTTTTTTGTCACTCAATGCTCAAACATTTGGTGCATTGCTCGCGGTGCTTTCTGAATCTGAAATTTGTGACATATGCGGGCTGGATCTTCCACGTTCTCTCCGTTGGCAATTTGTTAGATGAGGTCTGCAATTCACTCAAAAATAGCTATTCACCAAAGCAAAAGAAAACGTTCTAAAATAGATCTTTTTCGCTAGCTGGTTCTTCCTTCTCTAGGCCCTAGAACCTCTACTGAGTCTCCACGCAAAGGGACAACAGATTTTGATTTCGCTTCTCCAAATTTGTACGCAGGTTTCTACCACATTTACCGTGCCTCAAATTTTACACGTGGTCTATAAAAAACAGTACTCCAATGCTCCCATACGCGCTAGAATTCAACCAGCAGATTTGCACACAAGTTACTTCTGCCAGCAATTACTTTATGCTCCACGCCAGACAACAATTGATGCTTGAAATGAAAAACTGCAGGATTTGGACACCCTGAATTGCTTGATCGTAGTAATGGTTTCTAAGGATTTCACAGAGTCAACAGAGAAAATATTTGCTTCTCTCTTCTCTCCCGAACGCCAGGTTCTGCCAGGAAGTTGCTTTCAAAAAAAAGAAGAAGAACAATGCCCCATAAATCTATGTCCGAGATCCACACACAGGTTGCTGCGCCAAAAGCTAGGTCTGCACACCAATCTCCAGCCACGTTCACACTGGTCGCTCCAATTTGCATCCACGCCAAAGAAACGCCATGCTCTGATACCAATGATGGCACAGGAAGGAATATATTTTATTCAATGTGTGTTTAAAATAGTGGACATGAGGAAGATTATAAAGCATAATGAAACAGTTACACAAGGCAGTTAAGGTGTAACCATAACCGTGTGTAACCAATGCATGGAATGTATTAAGCTAACACTGAGACAAATACAATTTCTTTTTTTTCCTGTCTCTATGTATTTGCATGCCAAGAATTCTTTTTACAGATCCCAAATCCTTCATTGCAAATGTGTGAGCTAGCTTTCCCTTAAGCTCACCAATGTCCTGCATGCTAGATCATGTAATAAACATATCATCCACATCACTAAAAAAATAATATAGCTCCCATTTTTCAAGCTTCTATGAAATAAACACAATGGTTAGATTCATATCTCAAGTAACCATGCTCATCCATAAAACTATCAAATGTCATGTACCATTCCCTTGGAGCTTACTTGAGTCCATATAGTCTCTTTTTCTAACTGTACACTAATTTCTCCTTATCTTTGACTTTATACTCAAGCCGCTATTGTATATATATCTCTTCATCTAAATCATCATGAAGGAAAGTTCATCTTCACATCTAGTTACTCTAAATGTAAATCCTCTACTGCAGCTAAAATCAATATAGTACGAATAGAAGTCATCTTAACAACAAGAGAAAATATTTCTCCAAAGTCAATACTTGTTTTCTATGTGTAAATCCTTTTACTAAAATCCTTGTCTTGTATATTTTATTTCCACCCTCTTCTTCCTTAATCCTGTAATCCCACTTGTTCTGCAATGTCCTCTTATATGTTGGAAACTTAAACCAAATCCCAAGTTTGGTTCTGTTCCAAGGAGTCCATCTCCTCATCCATGTCATGTTCTCATTAAACGTGGGTCTTATCCTGCATTGCTTCTTCAAATCTCTCTAGTTCACCATTATCAGTCAAAAATAAATAAAATAGAGAAGGTGTAAATCTTTTTAGAGGTTTACTTACCCTATATAACCTTCTCATAAGATTTTGCGGCACTAGAGGCTCTATCTGGGCCTCTTAAATATTCAGTAACCAAATTCTAACAGTGACCGATGCTGGTCTCCTATAACTGACGTCAGTTCTAATAACCAATGTTGGTTTTGATATCCTCTGTAAACGATACGTGGTTCTATCTGACCAATGTCAAGTCAGGGAATCAACTCGACACCACGATTACTGTGTAACCCTGTTGGTGTAATACTTTTAAATCTGCGATTTCATTTTTCATTCAATAAACTTCTCAACTTTCTTCATCCTTGGGCACCAAAATTTAATCCATGTACATTCTCTTTTCATTCCATTCAACATCGCAACTCCTAATAATTTTTAGAATTCTCTAAATACCAAAAAAGGAAACTGAAATCACTATATCCATAGCCAATGAAAGTGCATCTCTTAGATTTTGTATCCAACTTTTTTTCGTATTTTCCCTATCAACATGCACAAAAGCTTCTAAACCAAAAAACTTTAAGATAAGAAAGATCTACCTCTATTCTAGACCAAGATTCCTCAGGTATTCCTCCACCTAGTTAACTTGAAGGGCTCACTGTTTAATCAAATAAACCGCTCTATCAACTACTTCTGCCCAAAACTGTAAAGGAAATCTATAATGTATCCTTATACTTCTAACACATTCCATGATTATCTTGTTCATTCATTTCTGCAACACCATTCTTTTGTGGTGTTCTTTGAATCGTTATTTCTCTACGTATCCCATTCATTGAAAAATAATCATTGAAAATCTTGCTATAATATTCACCACCATTCTCAGATCTAAGACACTTTAACTTAAAATTTGATTCATTCTCAACAAGGAATTTCCATCTTTTAAAAGTCTCAAAAACATCAAATTTACATTTAATACAATAAACACATACCTTTTTTGTAGTATCATCAATGAAAGTAACATAATACTGGGATCCTCTATGAGAAGCTACCTGAGCTGGTTCCCACACATCTAAGTGTAAAAGATCTAATTTATGCTCCTTCTTAGTTTCCCCCAACTTTGAGAAATCTCACTCTTTTTTGCTTTCTGAAGACACAATGCTCACAGAAATCAAGATCTTAATCTTTCAAATATGATAACTTACCCTTAATCCTTTAAGATTTGCATTCAATTTTTGACTCATATGGCCCAGCCGATTATGCCACATGCATGTATCTAAATCTGAAGTAGATAATACAGAAAATGATTCAGTAACACAAGTAGATAAATATAACGTGTTCCTACCTTCTTACCTCTTGCCACAATAAAACCACCCTTGATGAATTTTCAAGAGTCTCTTGTAAAAGTAACCATGCAAACTATATTCACCTAGTTTCCCTGTAGAAATAAGATTCCTCCTGAGGCTTGGCACATGCCTCACATATTTTAATAGCCATGCATTTCCATTCTACAATTTTAGATGAACTTCCCCTTTATCAGTAATACTGCAAATTTCATCATCACCCAAATAAACATTCCCAAAATTACCCTGGACATAATTTCTGAAATAACCCTTATTAGGGGTTGCATGAAAAGAAGCTCCTGAATCTAAAACCCATGATTCAATTCTATTTTCCAAAGAAAGAATAAGAGCATCTTGCATTACCTCAGATGAAGCAAGATTCACCTCTTTACCTTTGTCTGGTTGTTGATTCTCTTTATCATTTGACCAACAATCTTTCTTTGCATGTCCTTTCTTTCCACATTTCCAACAAGTAATTCCCTTACTTCTAGATTTAGATCTACTTTCCCTTGACTGTGATTTTTCATTACTCTTACTCTTGGATCTCTCCTTTTGCCTGCCCCTACTTTCTACATTCAAAGCATTTCTAGATGATGTTTCCTTTGTACTCTTCCTGCGAATTTCTTCTTTCAAGATTATACTAACCACATCATCAAACTTCAAAATATTATTAGCAGATGTTGTATTGCTAACAGCCATTACCAAATTGTCCCAACTATCAGGCAAAGAACATAAGAATAAAAGTACTTTTACTTCATCATTAAATGGTATTGTAACTGATTTTAACTGATTTACCATAGATCGGAAATCATTCAAATGACTAGAGGTAGATTCACCTTCATGCATCTTAGAACTAAATAGTTTCTTCATCAAATAAACCTTATTTGAAGCACTAGGTTTTCCATATAAATTAGCAAGAGATTTCGTTAAGTCTACCGTAGAAGCTGTTTCTGTAATATTGGAAGCCACAGATGCTGCCAGGCTCAATCTTATAGATCCCAAAGTCCTTTCTGTCAAGAATATTCCATTCTTCATCAGTCATCTTCGTAGGTCTAGACTTCTCATCCAACGGTAAGTAGAAATCTCTTTGATACAGATAATCCTCAATCTACATCTTCCATAATTGATAATTTCAGCCGTCAAATTTCTCTACCTTGTATTTATTATCTTCTTCCATTGTTGTAGCTTCCACTCAATCAGAAAACCCTCTGTGAGTAAATCTGTCAACACACAAAACCCTCAAACAAAGCTTTGATAACAGTTGTTGGGGTTAGCACACCGGTTGTATAGACAATATATCAGATCTAAGCATACATACAAATAAAAACATATATTCTACCAAAAGAAATATACAAAACAAGAGACATAAATCAACACTAGATTTAACGTGGTTCACCCAATGTGGGCTACGTCCACCAAGAAACAAGCCAATCTATTATCTAAAGCTTTAAAAAGATATCCAATGAAGATTTATAATCTTTCACACCTCTCAGATGTTCAATACTTTCTTTCTTTCAAGCTTTTCTATTCATTTACCAAGAAATCTCTCTCACATAATTATCTTGTAATTATGATCCTTTTTTCTACTTCTAAACCCTAGCTTTTATGCTTATATAGTCGTTTATAGACTTAGGGCACTTAGCCATGTAATTACAATCAATAAATCTATTTTAATGCTAAAAATAGATATAATTCCCGAGAGTTAATTAAAACTTCGTCACACAGGTAGCCAATGCCGGTTCTGCCTAACCACTGCCGATTCCTTACTTGCCTGACTGATGCCGGTCTGCCCTTAATCGATGTTGGTTACTATGTTTTCAAGCAAGTTCTAATTGCATGCTAAAATGAAGTAATTGAGCTCCACAACTCAACAACCCTTTTGAAGCTTATGCCCCGATATATCATTTGGTGAAGTTTGAGCTCCTTTTGCACAAGTTAAGCCCTCCAAAATTAATTTTAGACTTTGATCCCACTCCTGGAACCTTCGAAATATGAAATTTGCAACTCTCAAATTTTGAAATGCAAGGGAAAATCTGAAAATGTCTTCTTATTTGGACTTGGCTTGAATGTCACAAGATTTTGTAGTAGAAAAACTTGAAAAAATATAACTCTAACTCCTTTTTTCTCCCACCGGGCATGCTAAAACTATTGATGTGAAATCACAAAACCCCCCGAATTTCTTGAGTTTGAATGGGGCATTTGGCTTGTTTGCATAACATGGAGTTGTCGTGAAGTGTAGGACCTTGTGAATCAGACAACTCTCTGGAGAAGGTCGGTTCCTGATCCTAACTTACCTACTACTAAATACTCCTAATGAAGAAAAAAATACTCACTAACCCTAATCTAATGCCTCCAAGGGGACAAGGAGAGAAATGCATGGAAATGAAATCCTACACTATGAGCGGTGATACACCAAGAGAGGAGTGATAATCACTTCATAAACCCTAAAACATGGAGAAAGGGTGAGTTGAGGGAGGTTGGATAGATGCAACATAGACCTAAACTACACCAATGCACTAAGGGAAGATGCAACACAAACGAGACCAATATCAATTTGGTCCAAAGTGACATCAGCATTTGCCATCTTTGATAAACACAACCATCAAATCCTGCAATAGACAAGAGATACATACAGATCCTGTAAGCACAAGGATAGGTAAGATTCAAACAACAAAAAATAAAGGTTGGACAAGATGCAACACAAGGATGTTTTATTGCTCCATATAAATTTTACACAGTATAATGTTGTAGCAGGAAGAGGCATGAAGCCATTACAAGAATTTGGGAAAGGCTTGAAGCCCCAAGAGGAATGGGGTGTATAAGAGAAGAAAGGTGATCAAATACCTTTTAATGTACAAGCCCTTACAATATTTATAGAAGAATTTGAGGAGAGGAGAGAGAGAAAATGAATCCCGAATTTACAACAAAAACCATAAAAATTCCTTTATTTAATCTGCAATGAGTGTGGAAGATATTCAAAGAAACTCTGTTTCATTAATTTCTTTACCTTGTGCTTGAAGGCCAATTTGTCTTGATTGCACCTCCTATCTCATCTAGGCCCTGTAACTTCATCATACCCCTACTCTTCCACCTACCTCACTAATGGCTTTCACCTACCAAGAGTGTTATAGCCTATTCCAAAATTTTGGAGGTTCTAGAACCTCTAAAATTCTGAATTTGATGATTCTAAGCTATAGATCGTGCTCCCATGATTCCAATGACTATTTGTTTACGAGAATCAGACATCGGGAGCTCAAGATATGTCATTTTGGGGTTTGGTGAAATCTACAATTTTAGGGTTTAAAAAACCTCTAAAAATCCATTTTTTATGTTTTTATCATGTTGCCACTACAAGGATCTCTCTCATCTTTCTAACGAATATGATTTTGTGCAAATCGGAGCCATAGTGTCCAAGATATAACTATTTTTGTAAAAGGGGGGTCTTGAATGCATTGTGGTTTTGCAATGTCTGTGGGCGAGTTGCTCGCCAAGCCCCGAAATGGCTTAGCGAGCTATTTATTCTCCTTGAGTCGAGCCCCAAAAGAAAAATCCTCCCACATCTAATTTACCATCTACCCCCTTCTTCCTTGCATCCACTATGGAGAATTTTGGTTTTGCTTTGATCGATACCTCTATCACCTTGTGCTACATCATTTTGAGTCGATGAGCTAAAAACTCCCGGGCCGAGTTTCCTTATGGTGATTTTGGCTAAGCTTATGCATATTAGCTGATGAATTAGTCTCTTCATGCCACTAATTCCTTTGTTGACCTATGAGTTTGTGTCACCGAAACTACCCTTCCTCATGTGATGGGTGAGCTTCTTTTATAGCTCCCCAATATCTCATCGCAACCTACTCATCTTCAATTGGTTTAGGTGAGATCTATCTCTGCAAATTAGGATCTTCCACCTCACCCTACCTCTCCTCATGCTTCCATATGGATAGAATCCTCTCCCCAGTGCATGTGTTGGAAAGCCTTGTTTAAATGGTCAAACCACCAGCTACTCCTGACATTGCACGTCTTGCTACTAGCTACTCTCATCCAACGGTAAGTACAAATCTCTTTGATACAGATAATCCTCAATCAGCATCTTCCATAATTGATAATTTCAGCCGTCAAAGTTCTCTACCTTGTATTTATTATCTTCTGCCATTGTTGTAGCTCCCACTCAATCAGAAAACCCTCTGTGAGTAAATCTGTCAACACACAAAACCCTCAAACAAATCTTTGATTATACAGTTGTTGGGGTTAGCACACCGGTTGTACAGACAATATATCAGATCTAAGCATACATGCTAATAAAAACAAATATTCTTTTAGAAGAAATATACAAAACAAGATACATAAATCAACACCATATTTAACGTGGTTTCACCCTGGGTGGGCTACATCCACCAAGAAACAAACCAATCTATTATCCAAAGCTTTGACAAGATATACAATGAAGATTTATAATCTTCGACACCTCTCAGATGTTCAGTACTTTTCTTCTTTCAAGATTTTCTTCTATTTTTACTAAGAAATCTCTCTCACATAATTATCTTGTAATTTTTCTTTTAGCAACTCCTCTAGTGGTGCAGAAATATTTGCATACCCCTTAATGAATTTCTTATAGTATCCTATATACCCAAGGAATCCACGCACTTCGCTCGAGAGTTAATTAAAAGCTCTTTGCATAGGTAACTGATGCCGGTTGTGCCCAACTGTCGCTAGTTCCAACTTGCCCTGACCGATGCCGGTCAAACCCTAATCGATGTTGATTATTGTCAACTTCTAGCAAGTTTTATTTGCATGCTAAAACATGAGTAATTTAGCTCCATACTCAACAAGTTCTATGATATCTCCTTCACATGTCTCAAGTATTAAACCTTGAAATACATATTCGTTTGAATATGTATTGAACTCTATGTGGGAAAAGTTTATTTTTTCAAAGACATTTGAGGATGTCTTGGGTGGGATATCTTTTAGTGACATTTTATCAATCTTTACATCCATATAGAACTTATCGTGTTCCATCCTATATTTAAGTGTATTATAAAATCGATTTTTATTTACAGTAAAGTTATATGTAGTTGGAAAAATTTTATTTTTTTATTTCATGATAATCAAAAGATGTGAAACATGATATCATAATAATTTTACAAATTTGTTGACCAGTAAAACAAATTGGATTCACACGCATGATCAATATTTTTTCAATTGAGTTAAGTTTGCTAGTTCAAGTGGCTGGGGGCTAAGATACATATTATTAGCTTCATAAAATAGGTAAACACCTTTCCCTTGTTGGAATTTACTAAAAACGGGTCCTTTAGGAGATTAACAAATATTCATTCTAGGATAAAACTCTTCACAAATGTAAAATGCTTGGAAAAGAAAGTTTTTATAACTCTTGCCACAATAATAATTGTATAGTTTTGAAAATATATTACAACATTTACATTTAGATTAGATATTTTTTTGTAAATTCCATTATAATGCATAATTTTATCTCCATTGTAGTTTCTTCGTCATGATTAACATCAACATTAGAATTTTTGAGTTGATGTTTTTGTATTGCTTCCTGATTACATTAGCGTAGTTGTTCTTTATCATCTTCCTAATTACACACATTTTTCTTTATAATCTTCTTCTCAATATAACTTGGTATTGTTGATATATTCTTGCACGATGTGATATAATGTGGTTTGTGTGATGTCTTGTTTTTATTTTTAGTTCTTCGACTACAAAATCTTATTGCACCCTAATTAGATTCTATGAGGTGTTATGGCTTATAGAAGGTTATGAGGATTATAAATGGGTAGACTATTCTGACCCAATTAACTTACAACATCAATTATACATGACTTGAATAATGTGTTCAAATGTGAAATGAACTAAAAGATTGATAAACGATAAGTAACTTGCTCAACTACAAGAGGAGGGAGAGATTTATGTTTTTTTGAAAGACTTAGGAATGATTTGGATGTGACTAGAAATGGAAATAGAAAATATAGAATTCTTAACTCTGCACAAAAGATTCTATTATTGGAAAACATGTAGGTGCATGACCATAAGAAATATGTACACCCTAACAAGGAGTTATATGGTCCAGGTCAAGGATTGTACATTCTTGGACCAGAAGATAGTTAATATTTGAAATTTTTGTGTTCTTCTCTTTCCTAGAAATTGTGCTCTCTCTTTATTACTCTTCTTAACACAGCCTCAAGATGACATTGATGACCTACCAAAATGTAGAAATGCTAGCATCCTACACAACCCTTCATGAGAGATTTTGTAAAAGAAAGGATAAAAATGTGTGTTTGTGTGTGTGTGTGTGTGTGTGTGTGTGTGTGTGTGTGTGTGTGTGTGTGTGTGTGTGTGTGTGTGTGTGTGTGTGTGTGTGTGTGTGTGTGTGTGTGTGTGTGTGTGTGTGTTTGTTTGAGTTGGACAACCTTGTGTGGTCAAATTACTAGTTCTTGAACTAATCCTAGTGTTATGTATTACATATCCTTGATGAGGAATCAAACCTCATGTAGTTCTCCTAGGGGCTTGTGTAAGTGTGTAAATCTAACTAAATCCCTAGGGATGCCCTTGTGTCTCATGACACTGAGATAGTAGGATAAATGTGTAATATAGGATGTACCAAATGTAGTAGTAATGAGATGTGGTGTAAATCATCTATGTGACTTATCCCTTGTCTTGATTAAAACCCTTGTGTAATTGTAGGAGTGACTTTTCTCTTGCTTATGACATCAATGTATCATTTTTGCATGCTTGTAAGTGGGTGAAACTAGAAATCCATGACCTAGTAGAGTGATTTACACTTGTAGTAGTTACCTCTCAATATTATATGCAACTTTGAGCATATTCAGGAACCCTTTAAGTAACTAATGATTATTTCAGTAAATCTGGACATATTCTAGTGAATCTAGACTCCAATATTTCAAAATTTGGTATAAATTTATCACTTTTTGTGTATAATGGATTCCATTTTTATTACTATTGGATTCCATTATTTTTTAATAAGGGTAAAAGGTTTTTTTATTAGGATCCTACCCAGGAACAAAGGGCCAAATAACAAAATAAAACGATGAAGAACAAATGGAGAAAAATAGAAACAAACAACACAACTGCAACACAGAAACATCCAAAGAGAAACAAATACCCCCAAAACAAAATGAGGTTACACATAGAACAAGAGACAACTAGGCTACAGAAAAGGCACCAAAGTGAAAACCAACAGTCAAGTATTAGCCATAAAAGGTGACCTAGTTTTTCAAAGAGAAGGAATTTTAGTGGAGCCTTTTTTTTACTTTGAACAACTGTCTAGTTATCCCTGTCAAAAAAATTCTCAGGTTCAAGCTCAAGAGGAAGAATGACTTCTAAAGAGTTAATTGGCCTGAAACTCTTCAAATAAGGAGATAAAGAGGCACTCTCCTTGAGATCCCTCACATAGCTCACATGAATTATGAGATGGGGTGTCTCATCAACCATTATGGTATTAGCATCCTGGGAGAGGCTCTTATCTGAAAAGGTTGATGATGGATCTAGTACCGAATCAGAGGGGGTGTACACTGTGTGATGATCAGGTAGAGAGTCTTTCCACCATATGGTTTTAGTGACAGTGTGTTTTGGTAGCCCAAAATTTGTGATCAAGTGTTATGTTTTAAAACATATATGGTAATGAAAAGGCACACCTTCAAAATCAAGCCTTTAAACCCATGTTTTTTCACCAATCAAAAGATTGATCTTAGGGGGAAGGTATTGAGTGAGTTCCATGTCAACTAGAATATGAGCAAAGGTAGTATGAAAGTGATGGGTAGTGTTGTCTTCTGACTTAACATAAGCCCCTGACCGATTAGCTATGGCCTCAAATCAATGTTCATTCCATAATGGGATGTGCAAGCCAGAGATTCTAACCCAAAGAGGCTGAGAATAAAAGGAGGCTTTTGATGGGTCAAAAATAGGGTACCTGGGTTTGACCATGAGACCATGTTCACCCCATACCCATTATTTGTCATCAATAATATTCCTATCTACAACAGATTTAAAAACAACAATGAAGAAATCTCTAAAGCATGGGTAGAGCTTGATCTTACCATTGATTGTCAGGCTCCATATTTGGGAAATCCATTCATTCAACTGAGAAAATTTTGAACAAAATTTCTTGAAGTGGAAGATGAGGGAAATTCTAGAGAGTTTATCCTCAATTTCACGCACCATATTGAGCATGTTCTCATCAAATGTGAGTGAAGGGGAAACACTAGGCTTCATGGGTTGGGCCCTTTGAGAAGGACCATTAGAATCAACCTCAACATATATCCTACCCCTATCGCCCATAGAGATCCCCATATCATCCAACTGAGCCTTATCTATTAGATTCCATTATTATTATTACTAAATTCCATTTTTAGTACTATTGGATTCCAATATTGTTGTTATTGGATGCAATCGAGTTCTAATATCACCTTTTTTGGATTCAAATATTGTTGTTATTAAACGTAATGGAGCTCCAATTTCACTATTTTTGGATTCTATTTTCTCTATTATTGGATTCCAATTTCACAATTTTTGGATTCCAATTTCGCTAAGTTACATAATGCTAGTGACCATTAGGCTCTATGCTAGCGACCGCTAAGATACATAAGGCTAACAACCGCTAAGTTGCATAAGGCTAGCGGTTGCTAAGGAATTTTATTACTGAAAAGGTGGGCATTTTAAACGATTTCACCTAGATTTAGGTATAATGGGTTCCAATATTTTAATTTTTAGATTCCAATATTCAAATTTTTATATTATTGGATTCCAATTTCACTATTTTTTAATTCCAATTTTGCTAAGTTATATAAGGCTAACAGCCGCTAATTTACATAAGGCTATTATTAGATTTCAATATTTTAATTTTCACATTCTGATAAATTTCAATTTTTGGATTCCAATATTTCAATTTTCATATTCTAATATTTCAATTTTTTGGATTTCAATATTTGTAATTTTCAGATTTCAATATTTGTAATTTTTAGATTTCAATATTTGTAATTTTGGAGTATAAAAAATAATGTTAGCTTAATTAGCTTATTTTTATCAAGGATAAAGGTTTTTTGACTGGGATCCTACCCAAGAGATAAAAACAGGATCCAAACCCAGATAGAATGATAAAATTAGGAGTAAAACATAGAAGCACAGCTTCCCAGTAGACCAAGAAACATAGAGAAACAACACTACCAACAAGTATGGAGAAAGAAACACAAAACAACTGGACCACTGCCGGCAAGAGGGTAATTAGCCTTGCAAAAGAGAAGATCTTTTCCATTTTCTTAAAATTACCTTGTTCCATCCCTCTTCTTACAATTCATGATCGATAAGTTCTTCATGATTTTGTGAAACCGAAAGTTTTGAACATATAATTATTGTGATGTGAAGCTTCCTATAAATCCAGTACTTTCAGTCTATGAGATTCACATAGAGCTTTATCTTCAAATTTCTATTGAGGTCACATGGAGCTTAATTAGCTTGTTATTACATTGTTTTAGTTTTTGTAACTATCTGGTAGGTGCACGTGGTCTTCTGATTTTGCTAAATGTTTTATTCTCTCCTTGTAACCATTGTTTCCTCTCTTGTATATATTTTTTCTTACATTGTATAATTCCATATATAATATTTTCTATGTTCTCTCTTGTCATTTGTATCAGAGTGACCTTAGGCACAACGGAAGAATTTCGCGCTAGAGAAAAAAGCATTTCTGTTGTCTTTTCATTGTAGTACGTGGAGCATTGGAGTAAGGAGATGACCCCATAACCGCGCACCTTAATTTTGGGGTGCATAGATTTATGTAGAGGCCTCATTAGTGCAAAAATAATATATCATTGTGTATCATATGAGCGTATCACATCACTATTTTAGTTTCGTGTGTTTATTTGGAGGGAAAAGTGGATTTTAAATTGATTTAGTACACAAATAATTTATATAAAGCATTTTAAAAGTCTACCAATAACTGAGTGCCCTATGTGTCACATTTTGGTTGGCTCTTAAAAGATACCATTAATGAAAAAATGAAAAACCATTTGTACTTTTTCCATCAAGTTATGGTGAAATTCAATGTACATGTTTTAGTAGAGGCACAACTATGGGATCATCTCCCCTATAAGAACTATTTTGACATGAATGTGGAGATCCCTAGTTCAAAGGGAACCCTGTTATCTAAATGTGAAGGATTAATCCTGCTCAGCATACATTGAAATCAAAATGTGGAGACCTACATGAAATCTGCCATCATTGCAACAAAACGTGAGGTGCAACAGACACGTAGAAGGAGAAGCATGGAGATTTAGACTGTTGTTCAAAGACATGTTTAGCGTGGACATTGCTGAAGAAACATACCTCAAACTTGGCACAAATAAGCAATTTATCTCTCTCATTTAGCATATCCAGATCTAAATTCAATGCATTTTCAACCTGTATTCACCAGGGTGTATAAAACAGCTAAAAGGCTACGTGTGAAGATAAAACAAAGTAAGATTTTACACAAATGCGTTATTCTTGCTATTGTTTTTGTTCCTATTTTATTTTGTGTTTCAATCCATTATTGTTAGAAAGAGGCAATCCCCGCTGCAATCCAAAGAAGACATGTTAAGATTTAACCCCCCTCTAATTTTAGATAATCATAATAAAATGTTTATGGCTCCATTCACCAAGGAGGAAATTAAGAAGACCAGATGCTTTTGATATTTTTCAAGAATTTTGGTCTATCATTGGGAATGACATTTGCAAAGATGTGGAGGAATCTAGGAAATCCAAAAGGATCTTAAATCCTTTAATTTTACTTTCTAGGTTTATTTCCAAATAAGGAATAGCCATAATATTTTGATGATTTTCTCCCTTCTCCCTATGTAATACTATATAAAATAATTTCCAAAGCCACCACTTTAAGATTAAATCTACCGATTGATTCATTAATTTCTCAAGATGAGTGTGGTTTTGTACCTGGGAGGTCTTTTAACACACGAATTAATGCATTCATTATCCAACAATAAGGGTCCACGTATGCTTCCTAAGTTGGACATTAGTAAAGTGTTTGACATAGTAAAGTGTTTGACATAGTAAATTGGAGGTTTCTTATTGAAAAAATGATTGAATTTTGGATTCTCCATTTCCCTCTTAAATGGATATAAAGTATTTTCGGCCCTTGTTTTTTAGTCTTGGTAAATGGTTTTGTTGAGGGATTATTTGAAATAAATCGAGGAATTAGATAAAGAGATCTCCTCTCTTGTTTTCAATTTCCATTCATCTTGGTAGTGAAGGCCCTTGGTTGATCCACATTTTTTTGCACTACATGAGGGATATATTAAAGGCCTTAGAGTGGTGGATGACATATTGTCACTATCTCATCAACATTTTTTGGATGATATGCTTCTGTTTGGGGCTACGTCAATTTGGGAAGATAAAGAGTTTAGATCCATTTTGCAGGCTTATGCTATAGCTGCTAGACGTGTAATTAGTAAAAAATAATCGGTTATTTTATTTTTCAATACTACCAGAAGGTTTACTTAACAGATTTAAAGGATCTTTGGATTTAATCTGGGAAAAGATTCCACATAAGTATTTGGGTATCCCTCTTTTTGTTGGAACTAGACGCTCGGCTTTATGGAATAAATTATTGAAATCCTTTGAAATCCATCTTAAATCATGGAAGGGAAGGTGGTTGTATTTTGTTGGGGTCGTTCTCCTTATTAGGTTTTTTCTTAATGTTCTTCCCACATATATGTTGCGAGTTTTAAAAATTACCAAATCAGTTTTGCTGAATTTAAATAAAATTATGAGAACCTTTCTTTGGCAAGGAACATAAGAGCCTAAGAAGATTATGTTGGTTAAGTGGGAAACTATATATTTTCTCAAGAAATGAGGGGGGATGGGATCATTATCTTGGAGAGATGAAACATTTATTTGGGAGAAAAACTTGTATGAAATTTACTATCGAAGCCTAACTGCTTACTGAGTAACATTTTAGAAAAGACAAATATTGGTGCCCCTTTTCTTGCATCTATTCTCTCTATCACTCGACCTCCTCGAGGTTCTCACATCTAGATATTTATTCTTTGATATTGATCCATTTTTCTTCAATCAATTTCCTGGTTGATAGGTAGTTGTGAGATGGCGTATTTTTAGGAAGATTCTTGGAATGGTTACCCTGCATAAGGGGGAAAGCCTCAAGGTAAATATTAGTGGTGAAAATTCCTTAATTCATAAATATTCCAAGATGATCAAGAAGGCGCAAGGGAATATAGTACAAGGGAATGTAATGACAAATATATTGAGAAGATCCTCAAGAAAGTAAATCCGTGGCTTCTAAAGGTTCTCTCTGTTCAAATATGTTCTCTTCACCATTTCAGAAGGAAGAAAACAAGGGACGGGATTGAAAAGAGAAAACCCATTGGGATGATATTTTCCCACTTATGTATGAGATGAGTTACATCAACTCCCACACTATCATGAGTAATAATGTGTTCACATCCGCTACTGAGAACTTGTCCCTAGTTTGGATCTGCACTGTGAATTCTAGATATGACATGTTAAAAGATGTCATCTCTGAACTTGACTCTATTGAATGAAATGCCTTCAGGATTTTAAATGATGTCAGTCTCTGTGTTCAAAAACTTAGGTCCATTCCACTCACTAATAATTCATCATCAAAGGAACTCATCGGTTCTTTCCAAGAGTTATTCACAAAGGAGGAAAGTGATCCCCTCTCCTTTAACAAGATACTTTGGATTCCCTTGCCAACATCAAAGGATCTATTTCTAACATTGAAAGAGATCACAAGGAATTTTTTAATAAGTGTGAGGATATTAATGATGTTTCTAAGACATGGATTAAAGTGTTGATGCTATAGACACTAAATCACACACTTTGGGTATCTATCTAGGCCCAATCACATACTACTATTCATATGATTCCTAAGAGAGAAAAGTACTAACTGACCTTTGTATTTGGCCATATTTTCTTACTTTACATTTCCTCCTTTAGTGTTACACTCCTTTTTTCCCAGTAAACGTTTCATACTTCGACATTTCTTACTCTGGACACTAGCGCCCAGCAGGGACACTAGCGTCAAGGGATCCCATCCCCTCTGGGAACCCCAACTTCTTTGTAAGTTTCTCACACCTTTTGGGTCCTTTCTAGTTGTTTGGGCATCTTATTTTCTTGGTGGTAAGCATTTTAAGGGTTAACTACGAAATTCAAGCAAGGGAATCATATAAATATAAAATTATATGACTAGAATAAAGGACCAAACACTAACCATTAACTATCACCACCTAAAGTTACATTCAAATAGCATTCTCAGAGCATTTAAGCATCCATCTAGCTCCACACAAAGGAAAAGGGACTGTCATTTCTACATACACTTCATATGAGGGGAATTTCATTCTTTCATGCATACATCTATGTACATTTTCTACATCTAGATACTTTCTCGCTATCAAGTGTAACACGTACAAGAACCGCCTAGGGCACGATTTTGACACACACATATATAGAACTACATTGGGTCTGAGATGTAGTGCAACGCTCAGTCATAAGTTCACTATGTTGAAAACCAAGGATAATCTGACCCCTCATTTTGCATCTTTCTTTTTTAGGATTTGATGTGGTTTGAAAGTTTTGCAGGCGCTTCTTATTTATTGTAGGTTTCAGGTGAAGTCCAATGAAGTACAGGAAATCAAAGGAAACACACAAAAAACATCTTGTGACCCTAAAAAATTGGTTTCTGTAGCTTATGAGTAGACACAAACGCCTAGAATAGGTCTTTGGCGCCCCATGCGCCCCTGACCCTCCATAGGCACCTTGGTCCTGGCATCTACAACGCTCTTGCATTTTTTCTGGGTTTGATTACAACACATTGCCACTCTGTTCTAGCATTTTTCCAGATCTACACACCTTCGGTGTCACTTCCAAACAATTAAGTCTTTTTATCTCTCCTTTGCAACTAGGGTTTCATACTTCCTAGCTTATCTTTCTTGAGTCAAATATGTACTTAATTGTGTTGGCTAGATTTTCTACATAGCATAAAACCTAGGCAGTCATGAGATAAATCTCCCTCATTTACCGGTGAGGCTCCAGTGTCAGATTTGTCAATGCTAGTATCTATATGGGGTTTTACTTTAACTGTTCAGCTCATGAACCATAGCTGTGAAGTTCTGCAACAAGTAAGAAACTATTTAAGAAAGGAAATATTTATAGAAGAAGGTAATTATAAAAACACAGAGAAGAAATGGGGAATATGTGCATCCCAATAAATAGATAATAGAGTTTATTGCATGCACATAGAAGAAACCAATATATTTCAACATAGAATTATAAGCAAAGGAAACTCTAGATCCAGATCTAAAATAACACAAAGTTTACTAGAAGATCTAAGATAGAAAGCTAGAAACAAATTGCACCCTAACACAAAATTCTCTGGAAACCTTCTCCTTTATATTCCTTTGCTTCAAGTGGATATCAGGGGTTTCAGCAAAAATTCTAGAACACCAGAATGTTGCTTACAAATTCCGGTCATTAACCCAAAGGTTATTCCTCTACTTATAGAATGTAGAGGGGAAATTACAAGTCGGAAGCTTTTAGTTGAACTAGCACATGTGGATGTGGGAAAGAAAAAAAATGAAAATATCCCTCCTGGAATTCCTCTTTACAAGACATGCATGATTTTCAACTGAAGATAGAACCTTCTATTTTACACATCTACCACGTATCTCCAAGTAGTTGACTTCTTCAAGTAATGTATTTTAAACTATTCACTTAAGTTGTATAATTTAATTGATCACTCAATTACTTTGTCAGAGGAAATAAGAGAGAAGAAGAAAGAGGAAAGTTGTAGCCTTATCCTTTCTTTTGCCTTTGATTCTCACCAAAATGGATCTGGAAGCGTCTGGTTTAGTTCATCTCTTGCAGCTTTTTTAGTTCTTCTCCAATACATGCATCAGTACAATGTTGGTCGTAAATAACTCATCATTTTAATTTTTAATTGCATATGAGCAATTAAAAATTATGGAAAGCACTCTAGGTGAATGCAACTTCAATGAAGGGTTCAACTAGAAGATTGGAAGCACATGCACAAGATCCTGGAAGAAATTTTCCATGCACTAACTTCTACATGGGCTGCATCAGAAACAAGAGCATGAATTTTTGCCGGAAGCTTTTGCAATTATGAGATCTGGATCTGAATTTAGATCTGAATCTAGGCCTAGATTTTTGTCTTTGATGTCAGCAAATATGGAATTAATGCATGATTTCACTGAGCTTTCTCATTCATCCAACTTTTCCATGGCCGGAGCAATCTTTGTCTGAACAATTCTTTTTTTGTTTATTCAACCAGAATTCTTTGTAACCGGTGCATATCTGGATAATTATTCAGATTCAAAGGATATGTTCAATGTAGTGGACTTTGATTTAAGCTCCCTTTCTCTTATAAAAGTACCTATTATGAATTCCTGTAATTAATTCAGACAAAGATGGCAACCGGAACATGAACAGTGAATTTTAATCATAAAAATATTCATATATCAAGCCTACTACCCTAGAATTTGATGCTTTATTTGCATGCAAAGCAGGCATGAATTTTACCAACTTCACCTAAGCACCTCTATCACTTATGTAAATAATTATCAAGACACAAATCAACCTCCTTTAACCTATGCGCCAAAATTTGAAGCTTCCAGCATTAATTACACCTTCTGAGCAAAAATCCTCTTCAAATGGGGCACACTTTTTGTCTGGGCTGCACTTCTCTACTTTTGAGTTAATTAATTCATCCTTATGGCATCCTATACTTATACAATCCTCATGATTCTATAATTAATTAATGCCTTTCCTATTCCTGGAAATTAATTAATTAATTAATAAGCTTTACTCTTCAAATGAGGTGCCTATTTTGTGCATAATCATGGTTTCCATTAAATAAATTAAATTTATTTAATTTTAGATTTCTGCTTCTAGTTAACTCAAGCCTCACAATATGATTTGACCTTAGCCACTGAAAATAGGAATTAATTAATTCATTTAATACTTAAAAAAATATTATTTCTCTCCCAAATGGGGTGCACTTTTTGACATGAAGGGGCTACCTTAAATAAATAATATTTATTTAATTTTAGAACTGTCCATTTCCAACTTCCTTTTGTCCACTTCCCTTTGTTGACTTTTCCACAAGCCTGGGCACCAAAATTAGGTGAATAAATATTAACAAATTTTTATTTAATGCATTATTATTCACCCAAGGTGGGTTGCACTTTTTGGAATAAGGAATTTCTATTTTTAAAAGGCAATTAGAAATGAGATTATTTACCCTAGAAGGAAGCTCTGAAAATCCATTGATTCACTTAAGCTATTTGAATTTCATAATGGGATTATTTACCCTGTAAGGTAGGTAATAAAACCCCATTCATGCCTGAAGTGTTTTTTATTTTATTTCACAATGGGAATTTTTACCCTGCAAGGCAAGTAAGAAATTCCCACCCGCCTACTACCTCTAATTTTCCCATTATGACTTAAGTGATGTTGTTTCTATGGGAAAAAGTACCCTTCTAGGCAGATATAAAATTACCACCTTTATGTTGCTTCCAAAACTCCATGATCCACTTCAAACCCCCTTTTTCCAAAAATGTGGTCAACCTAGAAGAAGCTTTGTGGTGCACAACTTCGTCTTTTCCAAGAGAACCAGACCTTCGATGGCGAATTCCTTCTGGAAAAATGTGCACATGTGATCTCCAAATACTCTAGGCCAAGAATTAGGCCAAACTGGAAAAGGAATTGATCTAGAGATATTTCACAGAAAATGAAATAGGAAAACACAAATAAACACAAAATGTTGCCAAAAGTCACAAATAAAGCCCAAAATTCATTCCTAGTTAAAACCCTACTGGTATATGGGAATAATGACATGTACGATCACAACAAGGTTAAACCGGAGCACAAATTGCCTCAAACGGGGGTCAAAATAATTAAATACAAATTTCTTGCAGGAAAACCCCAGCGATAGAATATAACAATTTTGGGCATCTGGGTATTTGGTGAAAATGGCTAATATGGCTCCTTGGGATTATCTTGATGTAAAATAGATACTTTCTAGCAATTAAAACACAAAATGACCCATTATTTTAAAAGAACGAATTTTTTAACATGGGGTAGTCTCATATTTTAGGGTGAAATCTGGGGACACCAGTCAGCTCCTTCTGTGGACATCTTTGCCTCTGTTAAAATGACAGGGGTAAAGATGAGATCCCAACATTTCTAGTTTTTTGTGGACATCTTTGCCTTATCCATTGAGCTCGGGGTTAGGAAAACAAAAAAAAACACAACACAAAAATGAAACAAGGGAGAAACAAACAAATTTTTATTTATATACATACAGGTTTTACCCTACTTTTCAGTTCTTAAACAACTTCAGATGCTACCTGTTGAAAGGAAATGGTAACTCAATTCCATCCCGGTAGGCAAGGAAGAAGGTATCCATTCCTTCAACTCTTTTGATCATGAAGGGCCCTTTCCAGAGTGAATTATATTTGTCATGCATGCCCTTCGGTTCATGTCTCATTTCCCACCAGAGTACCCAGTCTCTGATCTTAAACTTCCTTTCTTTAACCTTATTGTCAAGTACTCTAGGAAAGTCCTTATCAAATTCATTTGGTGGTGGCTCATCCTTTATTCTCTCTATGGTGGGTAAGTTTGCATCAACTTGCTCCATTCCCAAATTTATTTGCTGCATTTTTTAGGAAGAACTATCACCATATTCTTTCTTCTTCTTAAGGTACTGATCATGCTTGTTGAAATTTTTCACTAAGGAAACCAAACCCTTGGGTATTTTGATACCTTTTGGTTAGATTGCTCCACTATTTTCATCATAACCTGGATCAGCTTTTTCTGTGACTATTTTTTGTGGTGGTGATTTACTTCTTTCAACATACAACTTATCAAAGTTGCCTTGTTCCAAAAATGCAGATGTATGTTTTTCATCGTTGAAAGTCTGCCACTATTCAAAATTATTAAGGACTTTAGGGTGGTAGACCATCTCCACTTTATAGTTTTCTTGTCTGAATATGGACGGTGGTCTATTCGGATTCAATAGTGTAGCCGTGACTGACAAAGAATCTACCTTGGAGTTCTAATTGGTTGGAATGAAGTTGATAGAGAAGGCTGAAAAATCTAGTGTGGCAGAAAGATACTTTATCTCTGTAATGCTCCAGCTTATCTCTTTTTACTTGACCTTTCCCTTGAACCTGCTTTATTAGAATTTCAGCATCTCCTTGGGCTTTAAGGATTTTTACTCCCTTCTTTCTAGCTTGCTCCATTCCTAGTAGTAATGCCTCATACTCTGCCATATTATTAGTGTTCTCGAACATCATCTTATGGGAGTATGGGAATATCTCATGATCTAGAGATATTAGTAGAATGTTGGCTCCTGATCCAAAAGAACAACACGTGCCTTTAAACTCCAGAGTCCAAACTTTTTCTTCTTCTTTTGTTAGCTCTGGTTTTGCTTGAAGTTGTTTCTCTGTAATGTCTTTATCCATTTCCAAGAAGTATACACCATGGTTAGACCCCTGAAAAAGAATCTGAGATCTAGGATCTTCAGATTTTGTCACCGTGTACTTGGACTTCTTTTCCAGCTCTAGCTTATGGTTAATCCTTTTGATAGGAATATTTTCACATGACCAGTCCATCTTTACTTCTCCTCCCAACTCTTTGCAGACATTTTTGCTCAGCAACATCCCATAGGAGATAGGAATATCTACAAATAAGATTGTCATCTTTAATCTCTTGTCAGGGAAAACTGCCAGAATAGATTGTGCATCTTTAATTTGTCTGATTAAAGGGACTTGTCTCTCCATGGAGTAGCACATTTTATTGTCTTTCTCAAGGTAAGCCCAAGAGCATCCACAACTTTAGCTGGTATGACATTGTCAATAGCACCTGAATATAAAATGCAATTACTTAACTTTAAACCATTAAGCAATAAGGAGACATATAAAGGTTCTACTCTTTCAAAATATAATGAGGGTTTAACAACTGCAATGTTGTTTTGGAGAGGAGTATCATTGGGCTTAGGTAAAAGGCCTTTTGATATATTAGATGGTCCTCGTGATTGCACATATTTGACTAACCTATTTAACTGCTCAGGAAAGGTTCTCAAGTATTCAACATCTGACATTTGAACTCTAGTTTTCTTGGCATGATCAAAAATGTCAAAAGAAGGTATAGATTCAGATACCTGAGCTGCTTTATGTGGTTGAGATGAAGAAATTACATGCTTACTTCCAAGAGCTAAGGAAGAAGGAAAAGGGGATGCCCCTTATTTTCTCATCTGCTAATGCTTCAGCTTGGCGAGTTTTTGATCTTGTAATCACTTCATATGTATGACTATGATCATATTCATGAATTTTCTCATCGTCATGTTCAAATTTTTAGTTCAGGTAATTAATGTTGTAGTCACCAGAAAGACTTACAAAATCATCATCTTCGTGTTGATCAACGTTAGCTTCCTGGTATTCTTTATTCATCTCCACATTGTTTTTGGGAGTAGCTTCAATTGCTAATCTTTGGGAACCAATAATGCAGTTTTGGTTGTTATTGTTGAAATTTTGAGAAGGGGTAGTATTATTGCCTTGATCCATTTGAGCCATTTGTTTCTTCATCTGCATCATCTCATTTACTAAATTTTGCAGTAGTGAATCGAAAGTAGTAGCAGAGGATGAACTTTCAGCTCTAGAAGTGTTGCTCTTTATCTTTCCAGCCATGATGAGGTCATCTTCAATTTCAACCACCATGTTTTGAGCTGCTAACAAATCAGTAGGACGTGCTCTTCCCAGTTGATAGCTTACTTCAGGAAGCAAAGCATTGATGAAGAATACTTTTTTACTCTCATCATTCAGAGAAGCAGATGCTAGAATTTTGTACAGTAATCTTTGGAATTTTGCAATAAAATCCCGCATGTGTTCATGTGGTTCCTTCTTTAGCTAAGTCAGTTAGGTTATCAAGGTGCTGGAATCTTCGGCTGCCTTGAATATTTTCAAGAATGCATCCCGCATAGTAGCCCAGTTGGTTATGTTGCCAGGATATAGCCGGTAGAACCATTATCTAGCCAAGTCATGCAGAGTCTCTATGAAGAGTCTAACAGATACATTTTCATGTTCGACTGCAAGCACTCCATAGGATATGAAAAATGTAGCTAAGTGGTCATCTGGATTCTGCTTGCCATCTCCAAAGAATTTTGGAAAATTATTTCTTGTCCCTTTAGGTAGATCATGCCTAGGAGGTGTCAGATTCAGGGGTCCAAAGGCTGCACCCCATGGAACAGGTGTTGCAGGGGCAAGTGGTTGATTCTACATCATGAAAGGAGCACGTCTTCTCCAAGAGTAGACTTGATGAATAATTCCAGATGTCAGAATATGCTGAAGATGATTCGGATCTGGATGTGTTTGTACTCTTCTTCCTGGTGAAAGACTGGATCTACGGCTTCTAACTTGAGGAGGATGAGCATGCACTCTCCTTCTTGGTAAGAGACTAGATCTGTGACTTCTAACTTCAGGAGGATGATTGAAATTGAATTGCTCTTGCAGTCTGAAGAAATGATCAGTCCTTCCTTGTGCCTTCACGGATCGTGTGAATGGACGTTCAACCAAGTTGAGATTTGTATGGAAAACACTCTGATCTTCAAAAGATAAGCTTTGATCTGCAAACATAGTTGTCCCCAGTGGAGTCACCAAAAACTGTTGGCTATATTTTCTGCATAGCATAAAACCTAGGCAGTCATGAGATAAATCTCCCTCATTTACCGGTGAGGCTCCCGTGTCAGAGTTGTCAATGCTAGTATCTATATGGGGTTTTACTTTAACTATTCAGCTCATGAACCATAGCTGTACAGTTCTGCAACAAGTAAGTAGCTATTTAAAGAAAGGAAATATTTATAGAAGAAGGTAATTATATAAACACAGAGAAGAAATGGGGAAGAAGTGCATCCCAATTAATAGATAACAGAGTTGATTTCATGCACATAGAAGAAACCAATAGATATAAACACAGAATTATAAGCAAAGGTAGCTCTAGATCTAGATCTGAAATAACACAAAGTTTATTCAAAGATCTAAGATAGAAAGCTAGAAACAAAATACACCGTGACACAAATTTCTCCAAAAATATGCTCCTATATATTCCTTTGCTTCAAGTGGCTCTCAAGAGTTTCAGCCCAAATTCTGGAACACAAGGATGCTGCTTACAAATTCTGATCCTTAACCCGAAGGTTCTTTCTCTACTTATAGAATGTAGAGGGGAAATTACAAGTTGGAATCTTTTATTTGAACTGGCACATGCAGAATTTGGAAAGGAAACAACTGGCAATCTCCCTCCTGAAATTCCTCTTTGCATGACATGCATGATTTGCACAAATTCGTAGGAACACTTGAGAGTATGAATGAAAATAAGTGCAAACAAAGAAGTCTGAATTCAGAACCTAAACAAAGAGTTAAAACCTCTTATTTAACCTAACTAATCATCGTTAAGTGACCCGCACGGGTCGAGGAATAACTGGCATCAGTTAAGGCGAATAAGTCCAAGTTGCCAAAAATATCCTAATCTTTTCTATTTTTGGTGTGATCTGAATCCTCATTCTGGGTCTCAAGTGGAGAATGATGCTTAGATAAGTAGGATTTTTGTTGGAGAAGAAACATGTAATTAATGTTAGGGCTGAACTAAATCCCAGTTAGTTGGGATAAGTAGGGACTTAGTCTTAGTTAATCAATATGCTAGGAATAGGTCTTGGGATGAGGTGGAGGGCTGATGTGGATATTAATCTAATTAAAGTAATTAAATTAATAATAGTATGAGTATGAGGATTAATTTAATTATAGGTGATTAAATCAATACCAATGTGGTGAATGGGGCCATAGCTAGGTATATGTGTCGAATTAATGAATTGAAAGGGGTTAAAGGGATGTGTCCCAAATTTGGGTGTCTACATTTGCCCCTTTTTTTCGGGTAGTTTGTATTGATGAGAAACACTGAAAAAAACATGAGTGGTTACCCTAGGTATGGGTTGAAGTCAATTTTCCCTAGGTATATGTGGATATGATAAAAAAAAATTCACCTCAAAGTAATGCGATAAAATAGATAAGAGTAACGGGTGTAGGAAGAATACCTATGTTATATAGATGGAAGAAGGCATTGTAAGCGTTGTAGACTTTTGATCAAAATAAATGCGAGAGATTCCTTTTGCCTAGGCGAAATTACCTGTAAATTACAATAAGACCACTAGAGAATATTAAATAGCAAGAATCAGAGGACTACCTAGTGATGACAAGATCTGGGAAGGGTGATGCTTCCTCGAATGGATGTCAATCCTCTGTTTAAAAAATTAATGCAAGAAGAAATAATAAATCAATGATTCCTACTGTATTTATAAGATTTAGGTATCTCCTATAACTTAGAATAAATGAATTTAACTTAACAGGAAAGGTTAGGCTTTGGTTCAAGAGGCTGGTTTGGGTCTGCAGGTGTGGTATATGGTTGTAGGTGGAATTTGGATGAAGTTGGGTACGGTTTTGGGTTGTTTTAGGGAAAATTTCCAGTCTTAGAGACAGACATCGGTTAGGTGACCGATGCCAGCTATGGGGATAGACCAACGCCGGTGTTGGTAGGGGTAATTTGGTGGTAATGTCAAAAACTTGGAATCGAGCACTCTCTGTGATTGCACAGAGAGTGATGGGGCTTTGGATAGGTTTGTGGGATATTTGTTAAGACTCAAAAATGCTAATACGAGGGTTTATGCAAGGTGTGGGAGGTTAAACAGACAAAAGGTTGGTTGGAGGCACTAGGGATTAGATCTGGGTAAGGTAGAAGGATGGTGTCTAAATTAAATATTTTAAAAAACAATCTAAGCTATTAGAAATGAAAATAGAGAGAACACGCTTACTTGTTGAATGTAACCTAGAGGTGGATGGTGGTGGTGGTTGCAGAAGGTGGTGATCCGGAGTGAATACGGCAGCAGGGCAAAACGATGCTTCCTGGTGCATGTGCTGGAGCTCCGGAAGAACCTGTGGGTGAACCGAATGATGTCTGAATGTTGAGAGGGGATCTAGTTGGTCACAAGGTTGTAGTAACACTTGAGAGTACGAATGCAAATAAGCGCAAGAAAAACACTCCAAATTCAGAACCTGAACAAAGAGTTAGAAACTCTTATTTAACCTAACCGATGGCGGTAAGGTAACCAGTGACGGCCGAGGGAAAACCAGCATCGGTTAAGGAGAATAAGTTCAAGTTGTCAAAAATAGCCTGATCTTTGCTATTTTTGGCATGATTTTAATCCTCATTTCATGTCTCAAGTGGATAATGGCGCTTAGATAAGTAGGATTTTTGTTGGAGAATAAATAGGGAATTCATGTTAGGGCTAGACTAAATCCCAGTTGGTTGGGATAAGTAGGGAATTAGTCTTAGTTAATCAATAGGATAGGAATAGGTCTTGGGATAAGGTGGAGGGCTGATGTGGATAATAATGAGGTGGAAATTAATCTAATTAAATTAATAATAGTATGAGGATGAGGATTAATTTAATTATAGGTGATTAACTTAATACCAATGTGATAAAGGGGGCCATAACTAGGTATATGTGTTGAATTAATGAATCGAAAGGGGTTAAAGGGATGTGTCCCAAATTTGGGTGTCTACACAAGTTTCTAAGATATCAAATTACTTTTATTGTTACAATAACATCTATACCATTCTACTTGACCCTTAAAGACCCTGAAATTTACATTTCATGAAATAAAAAATACATCTCATTCAAGAAAATAGTGAAATTATTAAAAAAGAATACATAAAATATCATAAAATTTATATTTATTCGTTAATCCAAGACTTACACAAATTGTTTGTAAAGAAATTCTACATATTTATGATATTTTCATGAGTAAATTAAAAATACCATTCCTTCTTGGTCTTATTTCTACCTACCTACCTCTACTCTCTCTACTTCCTTTTAACTCATTCCTCTCTCATTCATTCAAATAAATCCTCAATTTATTCTTGTTATTTGGTAGTTATAATTGATTTGTATACCCTATCTAGGGTGACAAGTCACTTGAATGGGTGACAAGTCATTACTTTTTGCATTCACACTTTGTTCTCTTACTCAAAACACATCGCAAGGGTCTACTTGTAAATATTTTGGTCTACCTCATAATGTAAGTAACAAGACTCATAAGCATGCAAATGATACACTATATTAATGGTTATAATTGCAATGACTCTATAAGTATTATTGGGCATGATGCTGCTCCTTTTTATCTTGTGCATGATCATGTGACCAATGTTTGTAATAAGTATTTATCTCTATCAAAAGGGAAAAGATAAAATTAATGTAATAACAAATGAAACAATTTAATATCCTTTTTTCTATGAATAATGTTAATAATTTATGTGTAATTAAAAATAATTCATCTTCAAGTGATACTTCTCACACACATGATAATGTGAAACTTATTGTATTCAATCTCTTTCTACTATTGTGATAGACCATGTTACAAATTATCTTTCTTATACTCTAGATGATGCACTTGTTTCCTCAATTATAGTTATAAATGGTTTTCATGATACCATTGATGATTTATTTCTCAATTTTTTTTATAGTTCTATACCCCTAGTTCATTATGTTATATTGCTACACATCTCTATATTTTCATCTCTTGTGGTTATACCTCTTATTTCTTCATCTACAACGCCTATATGTTTGGGGAAAAATCATATCCCCCTTTAAAATGTTACAAGGTATATGTATTTAACATATAATTCTTTCAACAATATTAATTATGAATCTAATTCTCTCAATACATCTACATTTCATAGAAATTATAATTAAAAAGAAACATATCGTGCTAAAACGTTTTATGTTAAATTTTCTATTAATGCTATATCTCAACCTCCAAATCTTCAGCTACATGTTGATATATAGAGGCATTTCACATGATTTACTTATTCACCCCAAGAAATATTTCAAATTACGCTACAATACAATCTTATATCTCTCCCTCATATCAAGATTGATACAAGAAATTCTCACAACTTTTTTGAATCTAATGCTAATTCTGCACTCCATACATGTATTAGCCATGCCACTAATTAGTGTTTCAAGATTTATAATATTATACAAGATATTATTGATATTATTTTTTTTTATAGACATTTCATGATGAGTACAATTCTAGTTCATAGCTATGGCAAAAAGCATTTATCAATTAAAAAATGCCTATCTTGGACCTATTCCAATTGAATGGGTTATAATTTATTGTTCCACTATTTCTTTCATTGATAGTGACACACTTTATTCTAATCCACTTGTTACCAATAGATTATATGATACTATAGATAAGTGTGTATTATGAAAAATGCCATTTTAAGGCCCAAGTATCCTCCACCTATAGATTCCCTTCCTCTCCCTCTAGAATATATCATAGGGTATCTCTTTCTTCTCTCTTGCAATTTATAAAAATATTGTAAAAATACAAAAACTTTCAAATAATTAAAATAAGAACAAAAATGTTTAAATATATTTAAATTACATTTTTTTATTAGCGGTAAAGAAGGGTTGAGGGGACCCTACCCCGTACATAGTAATCCAGACAAAACAACAAGAAACATGGCCAAGGGTATGCCCATTGAAGCTAGCTACAACAAAAGCATAGAAGATCTAACAACATGTCATAACCATAATAATAGCATTATAAATGACAACATCCATACTAACAACATAACAAAAAGTAAACAGTCACAACATAACCAAAGGACAGTAGCAATAAAATCAATCCTAGATCAATTCTTTCACAGTTGGAATGCATTCATTCCATTCCTTGACAAGGATTGCTATGGTGGTCTTCAATTCCTCATAGTTAGGGTCAATCATCTCTCTTCCAGGCATGACCCCATCTTTCTCTAGCTACTTGGCTCTTTGTATGGTCTGAACCAACTCTCCCAACATCTTAATGTGTTGGATATAACTCTTCATATTCAACAGGTGAATTTCTTTAATATGCATTAGGGTTTCTTTCATTTTCAATATGTCCTTCTCCATGGAAAGACATAGTTCATTTACATTTTTCACGTTATCATTCACCACAATGGCTGCAAGCTTTTCCACTTTCACTTGAAGCTCCCTAAGATCGATGGTCATCATACTAATTTTATGTCTATTAATATCAGTTTCCAATATATCGTTTTCAAAGTCCTTAAGGAATTCACTAGCCTTGATCCCTATTTTTTGGGCAGAGAACAAGTCTTTATGGGAAATTTTAAGTGCTCATAAGATGGCTATGGCATCCTTTGTATTCTGAGTGGAGGTCTCCGAGATCTCATCCTTATCATCCATTTTGGGTGGATTATCAATCTACCTTTATTCCTTTTTACCATAAATCTCCTTAAAATCCATTTTAACCTCTCTTCCACTACCACCCTTATCCAGGTCATCCGCATCCTTTTCTATAGATCCAGAGTTAACATCTATATTCTCCTTTTTACCTTGTTCATATTCCCTTCTCAATTTCTTTATGGGATTATCCTTGGTAGTTTCGGACTTTGTTCTTTTTGACAACGATTTCCCTTCATCGTCCAACCTAGGGTTTTCAGTATTGGCTTCAAATTTAACCCTTATGTCAATTCTAGGAATGCCTATTTTGATCAAGGACTTGGTGGAGAGGAACAATGAAAGTGCCTTTCTTAACCAAATCTATGGATTTTGCCAGTGATTTATACAGAAAATTAGGGAAATTATATTGTCTACCATTTCGAATGTTATTTAATATTGGGAAAAGGTAAGCATAAACCACTCTATGGTGTCCTTCAAGAGTAATATAAGACATAATAAAAAGGGAAATTTCATCATAAGGAGGCGGTAAGTCCTCTCTATCAAAACCATTGATATCTTGTTTGAGAGATCCCTTACCTTACATGAAATCATCCACCTCCAAACTGTAGTCATATTTAGGTTTGAAAACACATCTGACCTCCAGATGTAAACCAGTCACTTTGGCAATCATCCTGGGTATTATGGTGAAAGAGACATTCTTCAAACAAACTCGGCCTTCATTCCATGAATTGGTGATCTGAATGCTCAAATCTTCATCGTAGCCATAAAAAATTTTGAAACAATTTTAGGAGCCCAGGCTTCTCCAACATCTCAAAGGCTTCTTCATTTATTTTCGGCATGGAGGACAACTCCTTTCTTACTAGGTCTCCCCCCTATCTTATTAGTACAGAGCTTCCTTCTATCAGTGCAAAGATTTATGTTTCCCAGACTCAAACTCCAAAATAGTGGTTTCTTGAAACCAAGGATCACTTTTTCCTATAAAGCAATGCATCCATTAATTGCAAGTGTGACCCTTCTCTTCGAACATCCTTTATAGGAATGATAGGCAATATTTGGCACAAGTGTAGAATTTATTTTCATTACCTATCGCCCTTTTATCAACATCATACTCCATTAAAACATAAGGAAATTTATGCTTTCTATTTTCATTATATAAATTACCCAAAACATATTCCATCCATATAATAATTGGTTAAGGTAGTGAGTCCCCCTCAATGATTCTAATAGTTTGTTCATCTAGACCATCTAAGCTCTCCACCACACTAAAATCTCTTGTTAAAACTCCCATGTTAGCGAATTTATCCGCCAACCCATTTCCTTCTCAAAATACATGTTGGAAAGTTATAGAAGTGAAAGAATGAATTCAATTTTTCATATTCTTGATAAAATATTCAATTGACATTGAGATAGTGTTCCTTCCCAACATGTTGAAGATTATATTTAAATAATCACCTTCGACGATCAAGGATTTGAAGCCTTTCTTCTCTGCTAACTTCACCCCCCAAAACAACTCAACAACCTCTTCCACGTGATTATTTTGACTGCCCAAATTGAAAAAGTAAGAAAGTAAAAAGTTACCTTTGAAGTCACTAAAAATGCTTCTACCTCCTGCTTTCCCAGGGTTCCCCTTCGCAACTCTGTCAAAGTTTATTTTGACAAAACATTCCATAGGCCTTTTCCATTTTAATCCTTCCCTTGGGTTTGTTTTTCTTGTTGTTTCAACATTTATGAGGTTCGAGTTTCAAATTACAAATTCAAGACCTACATACAACTTAATTTTATAGTTTTTTCACTTTACATATGTTTTTTGTCATATGGTTTGATGGATATCATATTTTCTATATACTCTATACAAATTTCATTGACGAGTTATGTTGAGCTTGATGTAGGAAAAAGAAATATTAATAAATGATGACATGTGTTAGCCTAAGTTTGTCACAGTGGCCTATTATTAAAGTGTTTTTATTTTAATACAATTACTTCCACTACTTCATTATGTTCAGTTTATTCTATTGTGGTATATGATGTTTTTCAAACTAATATGAATAGCACATGTGTCTTGTGTAGCACTAGATTACCTTGATCTATGTTCCTCAAGGTTGTTGTTCATTATTGTATTCACTTAAACTTGTTTTCTTCTCTACTTGCTTCTATGTGTGCACACTATGTAATTTTCTATTTGTTTCATTTTGACATTTTGGCATCACTTGTTTGTGAATCTTTCCTTTTCTATGACTAGAAAAGGTGACATTTATTGTGAAATTTTATGCTTGATTGTCTATGTGTTTGTTATTTATTTTCTTTTTTGTTTTATGTTTTTGTTGTGGTTCATATCATGCACACTTTTGTGAGAAGATGATCTCAAGAGTGGCCACCTACACAATACTTCCATGTGATCCAAAAATGACTATCAGACACATTCTACATGGATTCACATCATTTATTTTGAGATGAGAATCCTATTTGCACATACCACTCATCTCAAAAGAATGGGGGTTTAGTGGGATTTATTACAAAATATTTGTGAAACATAAAGAATTTAGACTTCATGACTATAATGACATAGGGTAGAGAAAATTAGTAACATAATCAAATACAAAATAGGAATAAATTTCACATAGTGAAAAAACCATCTAACATGGAAAAAATCATTAGAATTTATGGTTATAGATGGACATTTACACCACAGGGAAATATTTTCAACATGGTCTAGATTTCTCATATTCTGATAGGTAGTTACAAGCTTCTAATAAAGTTTTGAAAATAAGGGAAAATTTTAGCGGTGAATATTCGTAATTTGGCTAAAAGTAGGAATTCTGAAATGTGAATTTGGCTATTTTTACAACCATGGCAGTGACCACATTTCCCCACAAAAATTCACAAACAATAATTTTTCCCATGTGAATAGCCAATGGATCTCCAATCCCAACGTATATTTTTTTATTGAATCACCACATGATAGATGGTTCAGGGTTTTAAAACATTCTTGGATCATCAAGTAATCTATAGAACCTTCCTATTCATTTGGTCTCATTCGCCTACATGTTTAGGAATTTTTTGAAATTTTATTAAATTTGCCATATATATATGCACAAACACATGCACACGCACACACTCACACGCGCACGTGCGTGCACACACACACAAATCTTTATTGGAAGTCGTTAAACACACAAACCGCTCAAAATTATTTTATAAACGCCATGCGTGACGTCACATTGATATAGCACTCCGTCCCGCCCACCCACAATGCTGATACCATCATGTCTATTCGTGGGCCAACCTGAGCGGTAAAGATATGCAAAAGGATCCCCAACACCCGGAATTTAATATCAAGAAAACATGTGGTGAGATACCGGGCATCCTAAAGGACAAGGCATTATGTAGACTCCAAGCCCGCGGAATAAACCAATTCAATAAAGTTTCAGGTCCGTAGTTAGGCGAGGCAGAGTGACTTTTAGGGGACATGTGGTAGACATCAATTTGGAGATTCACCAAATTAGTTTTAGGAGATTCGCCATTTGATCTGCAACTATTTTTTATATTTTTACCATTTTTGTTGAAACAAAAAAATTGGTTACAGGGACATTGTCCATGATTTCTATAAAAAAAATTCGAGGGGATTCCTCAAAATTTTATGTGTCAAAAATAGATTAGATAGTTCAAAGAAGAGTCTACTACATTTTGGTATAGAATATGGAGGGTTTGAATACTTCATTTTTTTGGGGAACTACATAAATTGACCATGATTTCAATACAGGGTATGGGGGCATGAACTTTCGTCTCCTTTTTATAAATTCAACATTACTCATCTGATACCCACAAGGGTACCATGTGACAGGGGCATGAGATCAAAAATTCTCGTTTGACTTTGTTTTATATTTCATTTGGATCTAGATATTTCTGTAGTGGCGTGGCATTTGGATCTAGATCTTTCTGTAGTGGCGTGGTCTGTGGGATTAGAATAATATCAAGGTGACTAGACACACTTGTGGCAAACTTCTTCTCAGTTTTGTTGGAAGATATTCCAGTGATTAGAAATCTTGTGAAAACCTTCATTCTTTTGAGGTTCTAGGGATAATTAGAAACTCCTATAGCACCTTTCCTTTCGGCATTGGGTCAAGTGACATCTAATTCCTCTATAGCTACGGCATATCCTTCAACAAAAACTGGTGGCTAATTACTCCCAATCCCTTAGCAAATCAATTCCAATCTAAACCTCCATGTATAATATATTACATTTACATTTTAAAGTGTGGAATATCTACATTGTATTTATACGAGTTATTCATAAAATGTTGATAATTCACATTTTTTCCCCAAAATAATTATTTTTTGGATAAACGACTCCACTTCCAATAGCAATCTCATTTTCCTATCTTAATCATTTCCATATCAACCAAATGTTTAAAATACATAACATATTTTATAACTCAAGTAAAATAATATAAATTGTAAATCACATAAACAAAATATGTTATTGTAAAGAATGTATGGTATAAAGTTTCAACCACATCTGCTTTGTCTACCATGTTTCCCAATGCAATGGACGACGTGGACGCGAATAGCAGCTGCCTCCGATCCATACTTATTCCAAATCCATGTTTGCACCGAACGACAACATTTCTTCGCCTACCTAATGTTGCCCTATGCGGCAAAATTGTATTTACTGCGCCTACTTTAGTCGTGACTAAACTAACGGAATCCATGTCTCAGTTTTTTGCAATTCTAATTTGTAAGCCCCTCCTTACTTACACAACTATATATAGGCTATTACAGATATTAGATCGCGGCATGGGCCTCCTCCTCCCCTTCATTGAAGGAGAACGACACAAAACGTGCAAATATCGAATTCAACATCTGCATTGCCATCCTGATCCGCCATACCTAATATTGAACTTTGAAGCCGTGTGATAATCAATATTTATTAATGCCTATCTTGATAACAATCCTCGTCACATTAAATGTCCATAAAACCAAAAAGACAGATGAATTAATTAATTTAGTCTCCGCATTGCCAGTTCTGACTTTTGAACAATAAACATGGAATTGAGGGCACAGGCAAAGCAAAAAATTCCTCGCGCGTAACAATGCTTAATTTGACCCGCAAATCTACAGATGAATAAGTGGTTATAATCGGTGGTAGTCACCACTTACCACTTCCAGTTTGAGAACTTCACGATCTCTATTAGCTTCATTTCAGATAAACACGCTTATTCGGTTGAAATTTAATAGCAATCAACGTGCATTTCCTACCGTTGAACAAACCAGGGTTCGTTTCGTACATTCCCTACCACCAAGAACAAAACAAAATGCCTTTCTTCCCAAACATATGAACAACCTAATGTGAGTACAATGGAAACTTGTGAATCTTCAATTACAATATTGTAAAATAAAACTAGCATATCTATATTTTATAAATATATGTAAAATATATCGAGAGGTATAGGTGTTTATACTTTCGGCATATTTTCCCATTTATATAAACATAAATCAAAACATGGTAAAATATGCCGAGAAGTATAAGCGCCTATACCTCTTGACATATTTTACATATATTTATATAATATAGGTATGTCAATAGCAATGACAAGAGTTGCATTATACATAAAATGATAACAAAAATGTAAGCAGGAAAGAAGGTGGATATTTTTGGTATTATTTTTTGTAAGAAATATAAAATATTATTATCATAGTAATTATTAATATTAATGGATTTATTATTATTAAAATTATTATTATTATAATATAATAATAATAATTTTATTAAAAGTATTAATAATATCTATAGGAACTAGAAACATAATTATTGTTATTTCAACATTAAGTATTAAAAATTGAATATTAAATACTAGATAGTGATAATAATGATGAGGAAGATGATGATGAATATGACAAAAGTGATGATGACAATGATTATATCAATCATTAAAATGATGGCAATGAGTATGATGATGAAAACGACAAAAACACTGAAGACGGTGGCAATTATGCAAGATGGTCTTCATCCTCCTCACGATCATCGTCTTCATCATTATCATTGTAATTATTGTCATCGTTATGGTCTTCATCCCCATCATCATCATTGTCACGATAATGTGAATTTATAATATAAACATAAATTAATAATAATAATTTTGTTAAAAATATAGATTACTATTAGTATTAATATTAATATTGTAAATAAAATATTATTATTATTATTATTATTAATATTTTCATCATCATCACCATCATCATTTTCATCGTCATTATCATTCTAATTATTTTAATCGTCATTGTTACGATCTTCATCCTCGTCATGATCATCATCCTCATTGTCATCATTGTCACGATCATCAATCGTCATGTTTGTCATTATGATTGTCATCTTTATCATCATTGTGATCCTCACCATCATTTTGTTTGTCATCGTTATCATGATCATCGATACTCAACATCATTAACACGATCATCATCATCATCATCGTTGATGATGATGATGATGATGTTGACGATGATAATGAAAATGATTATGATGAAAACAATGAAGGTGAGAATGATGATGATGACAATGCGGATGACAATGATGACATCAATCATGACAACCACCACCACAAAAACTACAAACATTATTATTGTTATTTCCACATTAAGTATTAAAAATTGAATACTAAATACTAAATACTGATAATAATGATGAGAATGATGACGACTAAGATGACGATAGTGATGATGAAAATGACAACACCGAAGAAGATGAGGATTGTGCCAGATGGTTCTCATCCTCCTCGTGATCATCTTCATCATCTTCATAATTGTAATTATTATAATCATTACATTTTTCATCCTCATCACGATCATCATCGTCGTCGTCATCATTTTCATGATCATCATCGTCGTCATCTTTATCATCATTGTGATCATCATCATCATTGTGTTTTTCATCATCACTATGATGATCAGTACTCACCATCATTGATATAATCATCATCAATGATGACAATGAAAACAAACTTATATTAAATAGTAAACATAAATCACCACCAATGAAAACATTAATGTCATTCTTATCGTCATTGGTATTGTCATCCTATTCATCGGAACCGTCATCGTCTTCAGCATCGTTGTCATTTTCATCATCATTATAGTCATTACTAGATCATTGTTAGGATCGATATAATCATTGTCATAGTTAAAACCATCATTATCATCATTATCATCATCATTATCGATATTACCATCTTGTTGATTATTGTAATCATCATCATTCTGATCTTCATCCTCATCACAATCATCATTTTCATCATCGTAATCATCATCATTTTCAAAATCATCATTATGATCATGTTTGTCATTATCATTGTCATCTTTATTATCATTGTGACCATCAACATCATCGTGGTTGTCATCATCATGATCATCAATACTCACCATCATTGACACGATCATCATCATCATCATTGTCATTGTCAGGATGATCATGATGATGACAATGTTGACAATGATAATGAAAATGATTATGATAAGAATGATGAAGATGTCAATGATGATGATTAAAATGAGGATGATGAAGACAAAATCAATGATGATGAAAATGACCACAACCACTACAAATCGAAGAAAATATTTTCACAAAAAATCTAATCTTCTCTCAATACAGGTGGATCCTCTTATAATGTTTTAATGCACATCATTGCTAAATATTTTGATGCATTTCCAAAACTCCTCTAAAGCCACATGACACCAATGACGTATCCTTGGCCATTTGATAATTACATGATTTTCATCCACCCCCTGTGTTTTCAAATTCCATCGTCTAAATATTTTTCCTCAATTGCCACACCACCACCTGGCTAAGATTGCTACCATGCACTCTTAAATGTCAAAAAATTGCCCTTATGTTCGTTGAATCCACTGTGAGGGTTCTCCAAAACCTCTGTCATTTTCTCACCATAAATTGAATCCATTTTCTATTGCATTCGTGAATCATAGTAGCCTGTTATGCTTATGTGTCTTATCAACTGCAAGGATTATGTAGCTTATCGGCCTTATATGACTAATTTAGCAACCACAAGGCTTATGTAACTGGGTGGCTGCTAGCATTATGTAGTTTAAAGTGGCCATTAAGGAAGATGTACCACTATAGTGGCCGCCACCAGGTCAAATGTCAACAAGTAATGGCCACCAGGAAAATTGTAACTTTGATGCTTCTAGCCTTATTTCACCTTTCGTACACTTTCATCAAATGAGTGAACGTTAGTAAGCCGCCAGAGCTTATATAAAAATAACAACACACTAGCAAAACTCTACTGTAAGTTAGAAGCCACTAGGACCTATATGAGGGAATACAAATAATAACAAAGATAGAAATCCTATAATAGCAAAACTGAAAAGATCAAAAATCAAGATTTAGAAATTATGATTCAAATAGTGGACTGAGAATGTTGTAATCCAATTTCCGTTCACTAGCATGATGTGCTTTGGTTTCAGTTCTTGTAGTGAGCCAACATTTCAAAGAGTAGTGGGAGAGGATATGATTTTCTCAACTAATAGGAGAAGTGGAATGGAGGAGTTTGATTTCATATTCCGTGAAATTCCTATTTTGTGAATCCTTGAAATAAAAATAATAATTACCGAAAATGAAAATTACAACAGGGATAGGTTCCCAATGAGGAAGTGCACATGTCCACGATAAAAATAAAACATTTATAATATGTTACTGCCTTTAGAACCCAATAGGGATACAATGAATGATGTAGTGCAATCACTGTAGTTGCATTTCTTGGTAACGTTCTGGAAGATGCATCTTCCTCATGTGCAGTAAAACTTGAAAAACATTTATAACTGGGTGCTCCATTTACGAAAGGAAGTGGTAAATACCTCCTCCTATCTCAATGATAATTGGAGAAGATGAACTTTATGGGAGTGAAAATGTTTCCTTAGATGTGCCCACACATGAATTCATTGTTCAACTTGTTTAACGTTTTCGGAAGGGTCAGTTTTCTGTGGAGTCATGTAGATGCTCCTTCTTGTGATAGTTGCCAGTAACTCTCTCAAGGGGGATTTGATAAACAACCCTCATGTCACTCATCCATCTAGAGGGATTCGAGAAGGGTTCTGCAAACACACTTCTACACATTTGGTGGGAATGCACTATCTTAGTGCATAGACCCCAGTGAAGATATGGAAGCGAGTGTAAGGAAATATTATTTTGAATTGAACAACATTCGAAATTGACGATTATTTTTATCATCAATGTGTTAGGAGCGAGGAAGGCTAACTAACGTTGGATACAATTGATGTAGAGAATCAAAAAATGTGTACATGGAGGCAAGATATTAGATCGCTCTTTTTTTTTTGAGGTGGACGAAGGCTCCTTCGGGTGCAATGTACATCAACATAAAGGAAATAACACATTATAGTGGGCTATAAGATTCAATGCAATATTTTAGGGATCCAACAAATGATGTTTAGAATTTTACATCACAGACATAGAAAAGATGTGGGAATTAAATCACATGCATGTCCATCATGCTCTTTGAGGAGAAGCATTTGACCCTCTTTGGTAATTCAATTAATCCCTTGATTGAAACGGTGTTCTCTCACTGCATGAAACCTCGTAAGCGATGAAGAAATTGAACATGAGAATGACAGTGGAAGTCTTAACAAGGGGGAGGAGAGGATATGAGAGAGTGCTCAACAAATATGATCCCTGGATGTAGAAAAGAATGAAAAATCTTATATCACATTGCACAACGTATTCAAGAGTGGCGAGTAGGGAGTAACTATGATGCAATAAATATTTATGTATTAATAGTGGTTGGGGCTTAAATTGTAGTATCTATCTTAAATGTTCTTTAGAAACAATAATTCATTTTAATGGCTTCTCACCATTTTGAATAATGACTATCATTTTTATGCGGTAAATTATATACAAACTATGATAAACACAAATTACGTAAAAAGTTAAATAGAATACGAGATTAATCCATTCTATATTTAGCTAGTGTAAAATAACACTATTTTGTGGATTTTTGAAGGAGAAGGTAGTACCCCAAAGGAGCCACCATTGGGTTATGGATGCACCATCAAAGTTTCCCGATAATAATATTGTTTGATGGGCGATATGACGAAACCTAGTGCCAAATTGCAGCGACTACATGTATGTGTGGTAGTGGTGTGCATCGTCCACAAGGGCCTGAGTGAATGGAGGGGCATGACATTTATCCGATATTGAACCATAGCTGAAAGCAGAGTTCATATTTACAGGCACGTATCTAGGATGAGTTTTTCAGATGGTCAGCATAATATATGTTAACAGTTTTTGAGCAGCATGCAACACTATCTGACGGGCATGTTGGTGTGGTGCTTATCTGGCAAAGTGTATTCTAGTTCTCATATCAATAGCATAGTCTATATTATTTTTTACCTACCGAGCACCAGTCTAGGGTGTAAACAAATTATAAATTGGGAACTATAGCTGCATGCCGATCATTGTTTGATAGAATCTCCATGCGCTAAGTTCTAAAGGGAACATATAGGATCACGGGCACGACATGCAAAGTAATTGCACTTAATAAATGTAAATCAATGATCACCTCTCAGCGAAAAAGCTATGGGTAAGGGCTCATCCACATGGATCAAAATCATGCGGTGTTGCACATTTTTATCCTAGTTTCAATTGTTTACCTCCCCATGTGTAGTTGATCTCCATACCCTGTGTTACTTAGCAAGATTCTTTTGATCCCTATGGCAGGATCATTGAAATACTTATAACATTTCATTTGTATTATACAGAGTGAACGATGGCTTTTAAAAACACTATGACAGTATGGTCATAGATATTGCCTGTCAATAAAAATGCACCATCCTGTTAAATTTAATTGGGATGGATTCTCTATAAATTAGGATTTGTGGTTGTGTGTTATGATATTTTGATACTTAAATCTAAGTTCATGAAAATATTGTGGCCAAGACTGTGCATTAGTGCACATTACACAGGGAATATTTAAAAATGAAGGTCATTCAAAATTATATTAAGTACGTCCTATCAATAGTATCTCATTCTTGACCGTCGAATCTCATCTATGGTTGTAATTAGACGTCTTCCCACTGGTTAAGCCTCGTTTTATGTGACCCTGAATTTATATGGTTCTTTAAGATGGTATGACTCTTAGGGTCAATTGAGATGTCCCATGATTGGTAGTTGTAAATCATGTCTAAAATAAAGAACATTGTAGTGTAATTCTACCTTAGTGGAAATATTATCCTGGTCTATGCTTACCGTGGGAAATTGGAATGCGTCGAAAGGAAGTGTTGGCTACGTGGAGAACCTCGATTTCATATTAACATCGTTCCTACTTCTTATTAGACCTTGGATGGAAAAAAAAGGTTTTCACGTCGGACCACCCTTAATTAAATATTTACTATTCAAAATAGTTGGGCGATTTTTCCTAATAAAGTTTATTTTGGAAAGTATTTTATAAACTAGCATATATATATGTAAAATATGGAGGAGATGTATATGTGCATCTATACCTCTAGGTATATTTTACCATGTTTTGATTTATGTTTATATAAATGGTGAACAATATGTCGAGAGGTATGAAGGAGCCTAATGCCCTCTCGAAGTATATTTTACCCCACTGATAGGCTTGACTGATAAGTATAGGCTATGCTAGCCTAGCAGCTTTCTGCAGAAGTTCCATTAGGACAGTAAAATGATAACTAAGGGGATGTGGTATGTAGGACCCACTCCTCTTCGACATATATCTTACTAGGATATTATTTACTTTGTATTGGAAATCAAAAATATTATTATCATAGTTACTGATTATTGTTATTAATATTAATGGATTTACTATTATTATTATTATTATTGATAGATTTTATTAAAAGTATTAATAACTATTTGATATGATGCTAGAAACATATATTATGGATTATTTTGACATTAAGTATTAAAATTTCAATATTAAATAGTAAATAGTGATAATAATGATCAGGAAGATGATGACGAATGTGATGACAATAGATTATGATACATATGATTATATTAGACAACATTAAAATGGCTTGTGATCAATGATTATGATCGATGCAATGGAAAAATTGACAAAAATATTGAAGACGATGAACAATTAGTACCAGATGGTCTTCATCATCCTCGACGATTCAGTCGTATTCATTGGTGATGGGAATTGATTATAATGTATGTGTCATTTTATTGTTTTGATATCATTCATATGGCCTCAAGGCTACAAAAGTCATCGTTGTCATCATTACATGAAATTGTAACACGATAATGTGATAATGAATCATGAGACCAACATTGATCATCATTGTGATCAATGGTCATTCTCATCTTCCATTATCAACATAAATGTCATCGTCATTGTTGTATGATATTTATAGTTAATAGGTTTTTTCAGGAGGTCCCCATTTGGGGGGTGGCAATTTATAATATAAACATGGGTAAATGTATTATTTCCTAATATTGTTATTATTATTAGTTATTATTATTAGTATTAATATTAATATTAATGATTAACCTGTTAATATTGTAAATTAAATTGCTTCATTTAAGTTGATTAAACTTTATTAATATAGTATATATATATGATATATGACCATAGGGGAGTATATATATATGTGGGTAGATCATCCTTAATTTATGTTGTAATTTGAAAGTGTAATTATCACCGTTACGATCTTCAGTCCTCATCATGTATCTTCAAACTTGTCATTGTCGATCATCATCATAATTTGGGCATGATCATCGTCCATCATCATGTTCATTGGCTAATCATCGTCACTCCTTATTCATCATTGTGAATGCTGTTCAATGCATCGTTACTGTTTGTCATCATCATCATGATCATATATTTCATAATGGATGGTCATGATGCGTTGATTGGCATTGACCGGGTGCATATTGAGTGCAGGGTAGCCTCTTCCCTTTTTTGAGGCTTTTGGGACAATTTAAGCTAGTCCCACACCTCTTAGTTTCACCTACCAATTACCACTATGGGTTAAGGGGTCAAAAATAAACCCCATTATATGATTTTTAAGGAAAAAAGGTGTTATTTATTGTACTTTCTTACATAAGTTTTAATTTTGTCCTTTAGAGGTGTGGGTAAGAGGTTGTGTGTGTAAGAGGATTGTCATTTCCTCAACCATCAATTTATTGAGATTTGGGTTTGGGGTTTGACCATGTGATGTGGAGTGGAGGAGGAATGATGTGGGATCCTACATAGAACCACATCACTTCTCTTTCCTCTCTTTTCTATTTATTAAAGTTTGTTTGATGATTTTGGGGTTACATGTTTTATTTGGACTCTTGCATTTTTGGGAGAAACTTACTTTTGAGAATGTTTGTTTGAAGCTTTGGAGATGGCTTGTGCTTTCTTTGGACTTGGAAAGGCGTGGAGCTTGTGGGTTAAATACTCTTGAAATGGCAAGGTAGGGGATTCACCCATGTATTCTTATTGCTATTTTGTTATGAAAATGATTTTAAATGAATGATTGTTGTATGCTTTGGCTTTGGGAATAGAATGGCCTTTAAGTTGTGTAGGAGAAAATGGAAATGGGGATGTTGTGGAGGGAGTCATAAGAGTATTATTGTGTATCTCAGGAGGGAGTTGGGTTGGGGTGTCCCACCTTTGCAGATAAGTGAAATTTGTGCTTATCCTTCATGTTTTATTGAGGGAGGCATACGAGTTGAGGGAGACATAAGATTTTTTTTATAGGGAGGCATAAGAGTCTTGTTGGTATGTGATTGAGTTTCTTGGAGGCACTCAAACCCTTTGGGAGACATAAGTTGATCCCCATGTTTCATTTCCCTTTCTTGTCTTAAGTATTAGGCCTTTGTGCTTGGGAAAGTTGTGTTGTTGTTGTGATTTGGGTATTGCTTTCATTGTATTGGAAGTTTGCTTGAATGTTGTTGTGGAAGCCATCTAAAAGTTTCCTTTGTTGCCGTATACCTATTATTGCTTCATTGTTGGGGCTCGGGGGGCAATGAGGAGGAAGGTTTCTCCTTCTCATTGGATTATTGGTTGGGTGGAGAGCATTGCCTACTCCCCTTTCCTGGTTATTGTGATTTGGAGATGGAGGATAAAAGAAGAGTTACATATCTATAGAATGGAGTTCCAAGTTTGATTCTATGGAAGGGTGTAGGCTTCCAAGATGGAAGTTTGTCATTTGATTAAACCATTTAGAATTGTGTAATATTTTCCCCCTTGTTGTAAATAAAAAGTGCTATTGTTACACTCATTATGGATCAATGTAATGTTATTCTACTTGAAAGTGAAGAAAAGTTGATGTGAGGGTTACAAGCATAGTAGTAAATGAAGGTGTTCAAATTGTGAATCTTGATATGAAAAGAATATTTAACTGGTTAAGTTGAATTTTTTTAGTATAATGTAAATTTTGATTTATATTAAATGTTTGAAAATTCACCTTGAGCTATGAATAAATATATACATTGATACATATATTAACAAATTATTATAGGTTGCGTTGTAATATTATGAGAATATAATATAATGGTGCACATTTAAATAACCTAGAAGTTATACATAGACTATATAAAATTAAATACATTGTGTGTGTGTGTGTGTGTGTGTGTGTGTGTGTGTGTGTGTGTGTGTGTGTGTACATTGTATTTAGATTGATATATGGATTGATAATATATTAAAAAATGATTAATTATCTCATCATAAAATAAGAATCATGCAAAATTATACATAATAGGAATTTTATTTAAATATTGAATAAAATAATTAATATATATATATATATTATAAATGAAACCCAAAAAAAATAAAAAATAAAAAAGGGAAGTACTTAATTTATTTGGCTGAGAATGGATCAGGAAGCTTCACGCAAAGAAGAGTGAATGAGACAAATCTTGAAAAAACATAAATGAGATAGCAGTTTTAATGTCTTATTCAATACATCAACTATTCGAAATGAAAGATAGAGAATAGGAAAAATGCATGTAGGTGCTCAGAAACAAAAGAAGCAAGATCAATACAACTTAACACTCCACCCGAATGAAGTGTCTCATAATCCTCGATCTTCTTTATCTTCCCCTGCATACAAGGAAAACACAAAATAAAATAAAATAATGAAAAATAAATAAATCAATAACTAAATAAACAAAAAAAAAATACAGTTACAAGTAGTATCCCCTCTCAGAGACAGTTAAACCGCTTTAGATATAAATCCAGATCAATATTTTTGTATATAATAAAATGAAGAGATACCACGGTTCATATTATCTCAGTGTACTAGGTGGATTTGTCTTAATGGTGTGATTTTAGGACAGCCATTAGCGATATCTCAGTTTACCTCGGGTTCCATGGCCTTCTGTTTAAATGGATATAGTTTACATAATTTCTAATTTATATATAATAATTCTTATATATGTAATATACGGCTATTAAATTGTTTAATATTATATGTAATATTTTTTTAATTATTGGTAAATAGTTTTAAAGGGATTATACCATGTTACAAAAAGGACTCGACAACCAAATATAATTATAAAGGAACATCAAAAGAAGATCAATATCCAAATAAAACACTATGTCCAACAATAACCAAAAGATAGTTACAAGCAAGAAACAAACCAGAACATAAACTGCAACAATACAACACAAAAGCAACATGAAAACAACAAAAAGACCAAAAAAGAGCAGTGACTGAAACAATGTCCACCAGCCCGAGTGAGTTTACTTCTTGGATGCTCTGTCGATTCTGGACTGGATAGTTTGCAGCGAGGTGAACAACGCCAATGTGGTGATGTGTGTTGGGTCAGTTTTGTATCATATATATTAGGATAATATAATAATATTATATATCACGATAATGGTACTATTGTGATTACAATAAGTATTATGTATAATATCTTTATGATGTTATTTTAATATTTATAATGCGCTATATTATTCAAAATTATATATTACTAATAATGTTAGCAAGTTATACAATATATCTATAAGAATATAGTGTTCTACGTTATTTATAATGTCTCCTAATGTTGTAGTGTTATAAGCACTAAAGTTTTATAATATGTACACAATTGCTATATAAATAAAATGTAATAGTAATATAAAAGTATAACGGTTATAAATTTCACTATTACATCATATGTAATACTTATAAGTACTATGTTCTAGTTACAATGTTTAATGTTATTAAAATTGTAATATTTTATTGCATATAAACTCATTGTATAGAATAGAATATTGTTTTGATGGGTATAATATAATGAAGTGGATATGTTGTAACTTATAAATCACTAACTGATTCAATGATATGCTATAAGTAATAATTAATATATCATACTGGTTTGGAGCCTCATAGCTAAATGAATTAGGGTAGGTAATATGCGGTGATAATAATATATATCTATATAGTGGGTTTATAATATAAGTGATAATTCGTGTAATATAAAATTTTAATACATGAATATAAGGATACATTATCAAAATATATTTTGTATATATATAAATTGATAAAATAAAATCATTATAGTGGCTTGGTGGTGTCGTGTCATATTGACAATATTTATAATGAGCTAAAGCTCATTGTAGGGTTGTACTTGCTTATGATGTGAATACGATATGAGATCATAATAATATTTATAATGCTTATAATGATAAAATGATGTTATAACATCTATAAATTTATTACGTTGGTTATTATAGTGCTTATCTTGATAAGATGTTACCTATAATATCATTATTAAAGACAATATAATATGGTTAAGATGTCTTCAACAATTAACATAAAACCTTACTATAATGTGATAATGGGTCCAACAATTGTATGGGTGAACTAGGGCAACCAACGTATATCATATTCTAGACTCACGGGGTGGTATCTATCGTAATATTGATCCTATAGTTCATAAGACATAATACTTATAACACTTCTCTTATCGATATAATGGTACAATTGAACCAACATGTATAAACCTCATAATAATCCATCTAAATTAGTAGTCTCTTCAGAGACATGATAAATTTGGGACGATAGAGAGAAGATTAGCATAGCCCATGTGCAAGGAAGACACACACAATCGAAGATGCAACCCGTCTAGTCTTGCAACATTGGCTTCGCCAATGCAGGTACCGTTTATCGCTTTTACGTACGAAGAAAATAACTCGTGAGTGTGAAAAAAAATTGGAATTGCAAAACGATTCTTAATTCCTAATTAATAACGCATACTTGAAACTTTTTTTCCATCAACTCTTTCTAAACCAAACCAGAAAAAATCCAATAATTTTCCACCTCTAACTTAGTTGCTTTGCGGGTAAATTTTGGGGCGTTACATATGAGGTATGGATCATGTTCCATACAAATTTTGTGGAATGGAACCCCTCAATCATTGATAGTCAAGCCTAAGAACTCTGTGACGGAATGGAACCCCTCAATCTTTGACAACTAAGCTATGTACCTACCCCATACACACTTCGGATTCAATTTTTTTAAAAATCAACAATATTATATTTATGTGTTTTATAAAATATAAAAATGACATGACATTTTTAACATGTGGGTTAAATAGAATACCCTTATTCCTTACTGTTGTTGTTATATGATGTTATATGTAACTAAAAATGAACATTTGTGATGTTTACAAAAAAATAACTAGTGCAATGCCTTTGAAACATATATATTTATAATGCCTATATACATATAAATTTCAAAGACGTAATCTTCAACTTCGTGTATGTCATATTGATTAACGAATATGTTACCTTCTCCAAAAACAATTACCGGTTAGTGACAACTAACATCCTCCAAGTTGCTCCAATCCGATGGTGAAATGTACATCAAATTTAAACTTTCCATGAATTGTCTATCCATGGAAATTACAACCCTCATCACCACCCCAACTACCATTATAGGACACCTAACAACATAATAATTATGTCTATAGGCATTCTACAATGGCATCAAAGGATGGAATACAATATAATGAGTTATTCACTTTTATTTTTGTCCTTAAACTTGGCATCTAATTATCGCAATAGGCATTCTATAATGGTAATGGAGTAGAGTGTAATGTAGTGAGTTTTTTGCATTTAATATCATCCTTAAATCTAACATTGATTTGGTTGTCAAATGGAAATTAAAACCTTAAGTTAACATTGATTTGATCATTAGTTTAGTTTTATATTTCTTGTATAAGATAAGTGAAAAATAGTAATATCTTAGTTGAATTTGGGGCCCATAATTTCCCATTAATATTGTTCGATAATGATAGAATGGTGTAGAAATATTGATATCATTCATAATAGTTTGAGGAAATATAAAAGAGAATTTTATAGAATTAGTAATAAGTGTAGTATATGAAAAATCTAAGGTAAGTTTTAGCGGAAAACATAACATGTATTACATTGTAGTTATTTATATGGTCACTTGCCTCCACATAGGTATTCGGTTTGGTAACCACATGCTCTTGAAGGCATTTAGAGATAGTAGATTGAATTGATGTTATTCACATAGGTATTCACTTAATGTGATACTTGTGTGATTAGGAACCAAAGTTCCACCAATGTAGTCAAGCCAAGACTGCCCAAGTGTAAGTAGAGAGGAATGAGGAGTACATGTAAGGAATATTGTTAACTGAAAGGCCCGATCCCATAAGCAATAGTAATAAAGACACATCCATGATAAAGGTGAGGAGAATGATATTGCGGGTGAAGATCATCACAGGAATCAAGTCAGGCTAAGCCACCATGTGTGCAAACAGTGTCATAGAAAGTGGGATCGAATGGAATATGAGGCTAATAAGATTTATGTATGATAAGAGTGCATGTGAAAGGAGGAGATGTCTACACAGAGGGTTGTTGGAGAAATGAAGTGGATGGTATCTAAAGCACAAATAGATCCTTGGAGAAGAAACATGTCGATTGTAGGGATTGGAAGTTCCGTGAGTTGTTAATCATCAGTGAGATATGTAGGAGGAGTATAGGGATGAGGAACATCATGATATAGAAGTGGAGTAGGGAGTGAAGTGAGTGGGTCTATGTGGAAATATTTGAATGGGTCATGATCAACAAAAATAGTATATGATATTAGCAAATTAATGAATTAATATATTGTTTTACTAACTGAATTAGTCAGTTACCTACCTTCCTAACTGTTTGGTTGAACCATTCTATTCTAACTGATTGGTTGAATCATTCTGGAAATGTATAAATTGGAATTTGTTGTTTTGAATTAAATCATCAATACATCTTCTTTCTTCTTGCTCTATCATTTGTATTAGAGCGATCTATCTTTCCTTGGTGTGTTATTTGGAGTCATATTGAATGTGAAAATGTGTGGAGACTTGATTGGTGACCTACAACATTGAAAACATGGAAAGAAAAGGAGCATAGACTTGTTTGGAATTATTTTTAAATGTGGTGCACAGACCTAGGATTTGGCGTTGAAAGCTGAGTAAAAGTTATTCTTTGTCTTTTTCCTGAAAGAAGACCATTATGGTATATTGTAGCATAATCATAAATAGAGCAACTATCTTAGCCTCAAATCTGTTCTGGAGCACTCTTCCTTTGGCCTACGTCAATGCATTCTCAGCGTTGAAGTTTAGAAACTTTCACTGGAAAAGTCCATAGCACATTTTTTTGTTCTCCTTGGATGTGGCAGCAATAAGAAAAACAACTAGTTTTTGCAGGTCTTGGCATGGAGACCTATTCGTGCAAGTGTGGCAATGTGGAAGTTTCCTACGTGGAAGATTGGAGTGCCAAAAGACTGCTACAAAACGTGAAGGAACAAGAAACATATGTCACACATTCTAGATGCTAAGAGCACAAATGTGAGAAATTCGAGTAATGAATCACCATTAAGAAACCAAGAATAAAGCACTAGATTGTATTTTACATTGTTGGACGTTATTCATAACAATGGTAATATGCAATTTGAGTAGCTTGTGCGTCAAGGACTACTAGAGTGGTTATGGTTTGACATACGGTGTCAAGCTAAGAAGGTTCGTGTAGAGCTCAAAAAAGGCTATGAAGTAGATGATGAACACAAGATAGAATGCCCACAAAATTGTCTGCTTTCACTGCAAGAGCGTATCGAGCCCACCTTTTTTCTATTGTTAATTAATAAGGCATTGTCCTTTTTGAACAAATAATAATAATCAATTTTTGTTTTTACATCATGTTGGCTCCAAAAATTTTGTTATCCAATGCTCAACTCTTGAAAGGGCCAAATTTTTTTACATGGAAGACAAATATGAGAACCATTCTCATGTTTGAATATATATGGGATATCGTAACTAACACACTCGCTCATCCCATCGACGCAGATGAGAAAACAAAGTACGACAAGGATGATGGAAAATCCTTGATGTTGATCACTCTGAGCATATCCAATGAGGTGCAGCCACACATTCAGAATGTGACAACATCAAAGAAGGCCTGAGATACTTTTTACATGATCTACGAAGAAATTAATTTGATAAAAAATTTACATATCTAGTCAAAGCTTCATACCATGAGTATGAATGAAGGCGAGAAGGTAGAAGAGTTATTGCATTGAGTGGAAAAGTTATGAGCAGATCTTGATACACTCAGAGAAGATTTCAAAGATAATCTTCTTATACCACTAACACTACGAGATCTTCCTTACCAGTTCTGGACATTCATCACCACATTTATCATCACACAAAAGGAGGTGATATTTTTTGAACTAGTGAATTTTCTGCAATAGGAAGAAGTCATTCAAATAGTGCAAGAAGAGTTTGAGGAAAAAGTGTTGATCTCAAGGAAGAAGAAGAGTTATAAGCACCACAAAGGACAACAAGAGAAGAAGACATAGAAGAAACCATATATTTCTCAACAAAAGTAGAATTCTCAAAAGGCAAATTGATGGTGTCACATCTATACCACAAATACAAATGATATTGTGAATTTTTTGTATAATGGTGGCACAAAACGTAATTCTGAAGAAGAAAACACATCTGTCCAAGGTGATTTAAATAAATCCAAGTGGCATCCTCACGGATAAAATTATAAAGGACGTGTCATAGCCAAGCCAGATGATGACATAGATGAATATGCTCTAGAATCAACACATTGCGACACACATGAAGATGATTTGGTTCTTGTATCCCAAACATCGTAACCATCAGAGAATGTTTGGTTGATAGATTCAGGTGCCAACAAACACATGACATGCAATAGAGAGATATTTGATTCATTGACTGATCGACCCACTGGATATCAAAGCCGAATTGCAGACAATAAGAGTATGTAGTAGAAGTAATAGGAAATGTAACCACTCCTCTCGATATGAGAAAATGTACTCTGACAAAGGTGCTTTATGTCCCTGGCTTGACCACAATTCTCCTGTTTGTCTCTCAGTTGTTGAATCACAAGCTCAAGGTGGAGTTCTTGGTTCAGAATGGCATCAAATCATGTCTGATATCTAAATAAGTTACGATACTTGCCAGATATTTTTTGAAGGATTGTTTATTTGCATTAGATGTAATTTCATCCTCTACAGTTGCATTATCTTCCTCCATGGCAGAATCCACTACACTCTAGCATTATTGATATGGACATATTTGTATCAACTCAGTTCGAACCAGATGGTACAAGGCCTTCCTCCTCTCTCTCATTCATTACCTCTTTTTCTTGGATGTCTTGAAGGCAAACAACATCGAGATCTGTTCAAGTTGAGTACATTCCATGCCAAGAATCATCTCGTGGTCGTGCATACTAATCTGTGTGGAATGTTTCCTGCCTCATTTAAGGGCTTTTAATACTTCCAGTTATTCATTGATGATTATTCCCATAAGAATTGGGTTCTCTTTCTCTGAAAGAAGAGTGAAGATTTTGCACATTTCAAGACCTTCTATAAGAGATTTGTTCAACAAACCAGGCAACCCCTTCTTGTCCTCTGTTCAAATCGAGGGGGGAATTCACATTGAAGAAATTCTTAGCATTCTTGAAGGAACATGGCATCATGCAATACCTAACTGACCCTTATACTCCCTCATCAAAATGAAACTACAGAACATCGCAATTAGGATTGTCATGGAGATGTCTTGTTTCATGTATTCCAATTCGAAGTTGAAGAACATGATTCTGGGAAGAAGTAGGAAACACATCTGTAGTATATCTTCTAAACTAGGACACCTAAAAATATCTTGTAGGACAAGAGATCAAAAGAGGTATGGAGTAATCATAAGCAGTTCGATATACTCATTTTAGAGTGTTTGGTTGCACAACATATATGCATGTCCCAAATAATAAGAGGAAAAAGTTCGATGCAAAAACATGTCCACTCTATATTTTTGGGGTATAATACTACCTCAAAAGCATATCATGTCTCATAGATCCTGAGGATACAAATAAGATATATGAGAGTAGAGATGGGGTTTGTGACGATTCATCATTTGAATCATTCCCACATAAGGAAGAGTTCAGTACCAAACTCCTCTCATAGATTTCACACACTTCCAGATGATTAGCATGACCATTCTTCAGAGAAAAAGTGTAGTACCCACGACACCATTTTTATTATTGTTTTCGATACTGTTGTCTGCACTTATGGATATATTATAGTTTTTGATATAGCATGTTAGTAGATATCAGAGATACTGAACTGTTATTGATTTGATTCTTATATGATGCATATGGACTACTGGAGACATTTGATGTTGATATTGATATACTTTTGACATGGTTATTTATCTGTAATTCTGACATGTGATATATTTAGTCATATTGAGTAGATCTTGATAATTGGATTAATGTGATGATCATTTTGACATGAATGAAATGTGGAATAGAAATGTGCTAGAAAATTGTAAGTGATATCGTATCTTGCATAGATGATATTAATTCGTATATAGTTGATTTCAGATTTATATTACATATTTGACATGAATGTTTTAATGCGGCCACGAGGCCGAAGGAGGTATCCTCTATTTTGCAGGTATATTATATTCACAACAACATCGGGGGAGTGGAGACCAACCACATCGGAATTCGAGAAGAATTCAACTAGGGTCACCATGGCAACATGTAATTGTGTGTGTGTTAGAATTATTTGGTTAGGAGAAAATTGTGACCTAGGGGTCATGTGTTGTTTTGTTTTAATTTTCCCTTTCTATTATGTTAGTATGTGTTTTCTTTTAGTAATGAAATTTTACTTGTTTTATTATTTAGATTTTTGGATTTGTGTTTACCCCTTTATTATTCATGGGTTGTAGTGTCTTAATTAAGCTAATTTAAAATTGTCCTAAACTAATTAAAGATGTGACAAAAAAGGAGTTCATTTATTAGAATTGATTTACTCTTGGATTTTGTGTTGAGTGAAGTGTGTTTGAGTTTTGAGTGTAGCACACTCTAACCCACATGGGAAACTCGAATTTGGCCTTAGAGGCCAAATTTGGAAGCTTGTGGGACAAGTCAAACTTGTCCCACACCTCTTAAATGCCCATGCCAACCCTACCTATGGGTTGGGGGGTCAAATTTAGGCTCTTTTAGGTGTTTTGGGGGGATAAAAAGGTAAAATGTTAATTGCACTTTCTTTCAAATATTTAATTTTGTCCTTTGGGGGAGTGGGCTTAGATGGAGTGTGTAAGGTTCTTGTCATTCCTCCAACCACTTATTAATTGTGCATTGGAATATGAGGTTGACCAAGTGATGTGGAGTGGAGAGGAAATGAGGTGGCATCCTACTTGGAGCCACATCATCCCTCCCTCTTTTTCTCTATTTATTGAATTCTTGTTGCTTGTTTTGGGGTTGGATGATCATTTTTAGTCTCTTGAATTTTTGGAGAGTGAGAGGATTTTGAGAGAGTTTGTGGATTTTTTGGAGCTTTGTGGATGCTTGCTTGATCTTTGGAGAGGCTTGGAACTTCATACTTGGAACAAGCTCTACCATGGAGAGGTAGGAGCTTCACCTTAGTTTAAATTATGTTATTTGTTTTATTGTATGTGTGTATATGTTGTGTTGCATGTTGTTGTCTCTTTGAAATGCTTGTTGGGTATGGGTAGAATGCCTAAGTTGGGAGTGGGAGGAGACTATGGGGATTTTTCTTGTAGGGAGGCATAAGAGATCACTTTTATGGAGGGAGTTTGGGTTGGGTGCCCCATCTAGTATGAGGAATGCTTGCATTTCTTCTTGTTCTTATTATGAGGGAGCCATAAGAGTTTTTTGAGGGAGGCATAAGAGTGTATGGAGGTATAAGGGGTACTTGAGGGAGGCATAAGAGTTGATAGGGGAAATTGTGTTTTGCATTGGAGGCTTTTAGGTGGGCACCCATTCCCATTGGGAGGCATAAGTGGCCTCCCCATAGGTCTTACTCTTTTGGCTTTCTTGATAAGCCTTGTGATCTTGTTGCTTTGATGTTTTCTTTCTTGTTGAGTTGTTGTTGTGTTTTGTATGTAATGGAATGAATGTGAAATTATATGTTAAGTATTGTGGAAGCTAGTAGTTGCCATGAGTTGAGATCTTATCCCATTGTAATGTGGTTGGGGCTTGGGGCCAATGGGGAGGATGGCTTCTCCTCTCCATTGGGTATCTTGGTTGGGTGGAGAGCATTGCCTCTCCCCCTATTTTTTTGTGAATCAAGAAAACTTTTGGAGGAGCTACCTTGTTGGTGTTTGGAGCATTGGAGTCTTGTTGATGACCATGTGAAACTTCCTTGTATTTTTACCCACTTAGAGTGGAAGAAATTGTAATAATGTATTCATTCTTGTATTTACATTTTGTATGGATTCCCACTTCAAGTGGAGGAAATTGTAATGACTTTGTAAAAGAAAGTTGTAATCCTATTGTTGTTATTGTTATTGTATTGCATGTGGAAAGAAACAAATGAGAAAAGAAAGAAGAAAGAATGTTATTGTAAAGTTAGTTTGCAAATAGAAAAGAAAGTATTTTCTTCTTGTTGAAATCTTGAATGTATTGTGAGAAAAATAGTGTTTGTATTGAAAGATTAATCTATTTTACAATGGAAAAGAAAGTATATTTTCATTGAGTATTTATTGTATTGTAAATGTGAGAAAGAAGAAAATGTAGAGATTGTTAGAAGTTGAATTTGTATACAAAATATCATTGTATGGAAAATAAAGTTAGTATGGTTATTTTAAATGAATGAACATTGTAGTAAAATGAAAGAGGAAAATAAGTTAGATTATGTTTCATTTGGAAAGTTGATTTTATATAAGGAAATGAAAAGTAATGAAATAGATTTACTTTCCTTCTTGCTCTTATAATGGAAGAAAGAATCTAGTTAAACAAATAGAAATTATTCTTATAAGTAGATGAATTTTATTAGAAATGGAGATACTTTAAAATGACTAGAATTAACTAAGAAATGAGTAAATGAGCAACAAACCTCAATTCTGGAACTTTGAAATGAACAAAGACAACTTAAAATGCATTTTTACACCCTTTAGAAACTTTAGTTTTTTTGTAAAATTCTCGGCATTAAGGTTCTGTTTTTCAGAAATAGGACCGCCCGCCCTGTGCAGAGAGGTGGTCCCGTAACCACCACTCAGACTAAGGCAGCGGTCTCAAAACCACTACCCAGTAAGGTGGAGGTCTTGTGTTTGTCACTTAGGTAAGGCGGGGGTTTCGCAACCGCCACTCTGGAAGGTGGCGGTCCACTGTTTGTCACCCAGGCAGGGCGGCGGTCCCAGGATCGCCGGTCTGCTCTGGGTGGTGGTCCTGTCACTTATGACAAAATTCTGTAGACTTGTGTCTATGCGTGAAATTTAACCAGATTTAACTAATTCCTAAGTTGTAAAATTTAATCCTATTACTACCAGCAAGTAAAATAAAGAAAAATGCTTAGGAATGAGACAACAAAACACTTAAATGGTGAATCTAAAAGCATTCTTTCATTTATATCAAAGGGGGTAGGGTTTGCCCCAAATTTAAACCCAATACACTAAAATCTTGGAATAAAAACTAGATTGGAGGAGGAAACTCCTCCCAATCCTTGAAGGAAATAGATTACATAAAAAAAAAAGACAAACTAAGCTAAACCTAGACTAAATCTTCTTGTAGAATCCTCCATGGCTTCTTCCTCTTTGCTCCCATGGCTTCCTCCTCTCCAACCTACAAATCTAAATAAAGAAAAAGAACCAAATGAGAAAAGGTTTTAATAGACTTTCATAAGGATTTTTAGGGCTTTGTTGAGAACCCTAGGATCTAGTGGCTAAGATGGATTTAATCCAAGGGTGGAGAATTGACCCTACCTTTTTAAGAAGAAATGTATTTTAAATGTTTTAATTTAAAGTCCTTAAGGGTATGTGTAGATGAATGAGTGGGGCCATTTAATTTCCCAAGGGTGTGATTTCCCCTTTTAAAACCCTTAGTGTGTGTAGGAAATTTATTAAAGGATCTTTAAGCTATTAATGTAATGAATTTAATAATTTAGCATAAGGTTAGCCTTGTTAGGTTTGAATTTAATTGAAGGAAAGAAAATATTTAATTAAGTAAACTAATCCTTGTTACCTTCCTATAGAACTATCAATTAATGTACCCTTGCTGCATCCTTGTATCGTAACCTTCTCTTTTAATCAAACAAAAAAAAAATTAGTCACATTTTTGGGTTAAGTGTTTGGTTGAAGCGAGTTCCTAGAATGTCATTTTTTGGGTGTTACACTTGGTATCAGAGTCATGGGTTCAAATCTTGGACCCTTGGGCACACCTAGAAAACATGAAACATGAACATTTAACCTAGTGCAAAGTTGATTCTTTTAAATCTAGAAAACCACAATGTTTGATAATTGTATTAAATAGAAAACTTAGAAAACTGAAACAAGACCTAGAACAATGAACTAACTCTCACCTTGATCTGTGCAGGAGGCACGGATTAGGTGAGGGGTCTTTTCATATAGACCTAGATATACCACTGCCTAGAGCAGGTTGTAGTGGCCATTCTACCATAGCTTTTATAGACGCTTCAGGACGTCAATGCCACTATACACGGTGAGCCCTTGGGAGGACGACTTGCTAGAAATGGAATGGAGCTATCAGTAGATGCTCAGGAATCCCCTTGACATAGTGAGGAGTATAGGGTAGAGACCTTCTATGTAAAGTCAGATAGGGCAAAGTCACCACAAAGAGGACATGGGGACAGGATCTCAAGTCATCAGGATAGGTCTCGGAGCCCTAGGTAGAGGGAGGAGCATGCAGAGAGACCTAGGGGTCATTCAGACATCAGTAGCAGACCATATTAGGGAGATCCTGAAGGTACGACCATCTCACTATTTAGGTGATATAGGTAGTTTTTTAGGCAGAGGCCTGGTTGGTGAGCTTGAGCGGATGCTTCAAGCTTTGTCCTTGTACTAGCAACACAAAATCTCGTGTTGTGATCCATCTTCTGAGGGATGGAGCAGGAGTCTGGTGGAGGACCGAGGAGTAGAAGCTCCATGTTGATTCAGAGACAGTCACCTGGGAGCTATTTGAGGAGTGTTTCAGGAGTAGGTATTTTCCCAAGAGGTTTATACAGTAGTGGATAGATGAGTTTCATGACCTCTATAAGGCATCGATGACTATAACTGAGTATGAGAGTCAATTTATTCACCTACTCTAGTACATAGACTATATGCAGGATGAGTAGGTATGGATTCACAGGTTCATCCAGGGCCTGAACTTGGATTTGGGTGGTGCAGTGCGCATTCACTGCCCACAGACATTAGCAGAGGCCATGGAGAAGGCCTATATTGTAGAGGAGACATGGGGGAAGATGCAGTAGGCTAGAGACAGAGTTCAAAGCCATATCTAGCAGATGCAGGATGGTAGGTCGAAGGGGTCAGTTCCCCCTCCATGGGGTGGACAGATTTCAGGACAGGCTTCATTCAGGCCACCACAGCAGCAATAGCAGACCCACCCACCTTACAGACCTCCTCAGAGATTTGATGCAAAGAGAGGGTGGAGTATGGGGCCTCCTCCTAGGGGTCCCATCAGAACACATGGTGCACCAAGAGATCAGTTAGTAGGAGCTTGTCAGTAGAGACCTCAGCAGTCCATAGCTAGATCATCAGGATCCACAGCTCAGACATCTAGAGTACCAGCTGGAGCTGCATCCCACTGGAGAGGACCAGGTAGCTATTATGGTTGTGGTGTTGTTGGACATCATTAGAGAGATTTCCCACATAACCCTAACAAGGGTAAGATGTAGAGCTCAGAGCCTATAGTTGGAGATATGGCATGGAGTCATCGGATCTACGCTGCCAGTCGAGAACCACCAAGATGAGCACCAGAGTACCGTGATTGAGATGATAGGTAGTATTGGTGGTATTTCTGCCTCTATATTATTTGATTCTGGTTCTTCTAATTCATTTATTGTACCATCCTTAGTAGATCATTGCAGGCTAGTGGCAGTTAGGTAGGGTTGTAGTTGGGATGTTGAGATGGCTTCTAGAGCCAAGAATTTTGTATACTCCTTAGTTAAGGAGTGTGTAGTGGATTTGGGACCCTTCACCACTACTTCGGATCTTCGAATCCTTCCATTAGGATCTTATGGTGTCATTTTGGGCATGGAATAGTTGTCTACTCATAGAGCTAGAGTGGACTGTTACCATAAGACTATTGCTTGCATAGATGATCTTGGAGTGGAGTCAGTGATATCAGGAGTTAGGAGACTCGTTTCCATTCGCACCATCTCTGCTATGCAGCTTAAGCGGTGTGCGTGACAGGGTTGTCAGTTGTATGCTTGTTACGATTAGTGACAGATCAGAGGATGAGTCTAGTGGACCATCCCTTGATGACCATCCCATCTTGAGAGAGTTTTCCTGATGTGTTTCTAGGGGAGCTACCGGGGTTACCTCCCCCGTGAGATATATTTCCACATAGATCTGGTTCTAGGCATAGAGCCTATCTCACATGAGCACCTTATCGGATGACTACTCTTGAGCTATGTGAGCTCAAGTTGTAGCTTGAGGGCCTTCTAGAGAAGGGCCTAATCCATCCTAGTGTATCCCCTTGGGGTGTACCAGTGATCTTCGTGAAGAAGAAGGATGGATCTCTATAGTTGTGTATTGATTACCGTTAGCTGAACAAAGTAACGATCAAGAATCATTACCCCCTTCCACACATTGATGATTTGTTTGATCAAATGAAGGGAACTATAGTTTTCTCCAAGATAGATCTTAAGCTAGGGTACCATCACCTCAGGATTATGGAGGTGGATATTCATAAGACTATGTTCCACACGAGATATGGCCACTATGAGTTCACAGTGGTACCTTTCAGTTTGACGAATGCCCCCACAGTGTTTATGAGTTTGATGAATGGGGTATTCAGGACTTTTCTAGATCACTTCATGCTCATCTTCCTTGATGACATTTTGATTTACTCACGTATGTGTGAGGAGCATGAGGAGCACCTTCGATAGGTTCTTCGGTGCCTTCGTGAGTAGCATATTTACGGGAACCTAGAGAATTGTCTGTTCTTTTAGATATAGGTGCAGTATTTGGGCCACATCATTTCTGGGGAAGGTATCGTAGTTAATCCTTCAAGATTTGAGCTATCATGGATTGGCCAGCACAAACTGGTGTGACCGAGGTGTGCAGCCTCATGGGTTTAGTAGGATATTATAGGAGATTTGTTTAGGACTTTTCTCATATTGTGCACCCTATCACTTCCCCTTCAGCAGAAAGGGAATAAATTTATTTGGTCAGATAGATGTGAGGAGGCTTTCAATACACTAAAGGAATGCCTCATGATAGCACATATTCTTGTAGCACTAGATCCTTAGGGTGAGTTCTACGTTTGCACATATACTTCTTTGGCTGGACTTGGAGGTGTGGTGATGCAGGAGGGAAAAGTAGTTTCTTTTGAGTATTGCAAACTCAAGGATTATGAGCTCAATTATCAGACTCATGACCTTGAGCTTGTAGCAGTTGTCCATGCCTTAGTGCGGTGGAGACATTTTCTTCTTGGCTAGAGATTTACACTCAGGACTGATCACTTGAGTCTTCGCCACCTCTTCACATAGCCCAATCTCAACGCTCGTCAATGGCATTGGATGGAGTTACTTTGTGAGTATGACATGGAGATAGAGCATGTGAAGGGGAAGGAGAATGTGGTTGCAGACACCTTGAGTAGATGGAGACATGTGGCTATGGCCACCTCAGTGGGCACAGATTTGCGGAGTAGGATTTTGCAGCAACTTCCTCAGGACAGTTTCTACCTTGCAGCCAGAGTAGAGATTGAGTCCCAGAGACCCCTTGAGGGGAGATTTGATGGATTTTCATTAGAGGTAGATGGCCTTCTTAGAAAACAGAGGTCAGATATATGTTCCTAGAGATGGAGGCTTGAGACAGGACATTTTTTCAGTGGCTCATCATGCGCCTTATTCAGCCCATCCCGAGGTGAAGAAGATGCACGCCACCTTGACATAGTTGTATTTTTGGAGAGGACTTCAGAGAGACGTGGCCTTGTTTGTGTCACGATGTTTAGAGTTCCAGAGGGTGAAGACTGAGTATCAGCATCCCGTTGGCCTTCTCTATCCTCACGCCATACCAGAGTGGAAATGGGACACCATTTCTATGGACTTCATCATTGGGTTACCTACGTCGATATACCACCACGACACCATCATGGTCACAATGGATAAATTGACGAAAGTAGCTCATTTTTCTCCGGTGAAGACCACTTATACATCCAGTGTAGTGGCATGGGTATACCTTGATGAGATTGTCAGATTACATGGGATCCTTTCAAAAGATCATTTGTGACTGCTAGAACCTTTTTACACTTCCCATTTCTCGACGACCATGCAATATGCTCTCGCGAGACAAGGATCAGTTTTAGCATAACATATCACCCTAAGATAGATGGAAAGACTGGAGTGGGTGAATAATATCCTGGAGGACATGCTTAGTTTGTACGTTACGGATCAACAGTCGAGATGGGAGGAGTATTTATATTTGGTTGAGTTTGCATACAATAACAGTTTCCGTAGTTCGATAGGCATGGCACCTTTTCAGGCTTTATATGGTAGAGAGTGAAGGACACCTCTTAGTTGGGACAGGATTGAGGAGACGGTTTCTCTTGGGCCAGCATTATTACAGGATATGGAGCAGTAGGTTACCTTGATCAGACAGAGATTGTAGGAGGTGCATGATAGGCATAAAGAATTATGTGGACCAGTATAGGACAGATCGTAGTTTTGAGGTGGGCACGAATGTGTTTCTTCATGTCAGACCACATAAGAGCCTTATCCGTTACTACGGAAAAGGTTCTAAGCTTGCTCCTAGGTTTTTGGGTCCCTTTGAGATCTTGGAGCACCTCGGTCCCTTGGCCTATCATCTAGCATTACCACCTAGCTTGTCTCGCATCCATGATATGTTTCATGTTTCTGTGCTTAGGAGATATATTTCTAATCCTTCTCACTTGCTAGATTGGACTACATTACAGGTGCAAGATCAGGGGTAGGTGATGGTGGAGCCCTATATGCATTATAGAGCGTAGGACCCTAGGCCTTCGCGGCAGATAGATTGATCAAGTCTGAGTCCAGTGGGACAAATATGATGAGACTGCAGCTACATGGGAGGATGCTACTGTACTACGAGTGTAGTTTTCACACCTATTCCAGTGACTTCCAGGAGGAAGTCGAGTCTAAGGGGAGGGGGATGTAGTGCGCACTTCCCTTCGACACCTTTTTATTATTGTTTTGATACTGTCGTCTACACTTATGGATATACAATAGTTTTTTATATAACATGTTAGTAGATATCAGAGAGGTTGAACTGTTATTGATTTGATTCTTATATGATGCATATGGACTACTGGAGACATTTGATGATGATATTGATATACTTTTGACATGGTTATTTATCTATAATTCTGACATGTGATGTATTTAGTTATATTGAGTAGATCTTGATAATTGGATTAATGTGATGATCGTTTTGACATGTATAAAATGTGGAATAGAAATGTGCTAGAAAATTATAAATAATATTGTATCTTGCATACGTGATATTAATTTGCTCTGGATTTTGTGTTGAGTGAAGTGTGTTTGAGTTTTGAGTGCGGCACACTGGGGAAACTCGAATTTAGCCTTAGACGTCAAATTGGGAAACTTGTGGGACAATTCGAACTTGTCCCACACCTCTTAAATGCCCATGCCAACCCTACCTATGAGTTGGGGGTCGAATTTAGGCTCTTTTAGGTGTTTGGGGGGGATAAAAAGATAAAATGTTAATTGCACTTTCTTTCAAATATTTAATTTTTTCCTTGGGGGAGTGGGCTTAGATGGAGTGTGTAAGGTTCTTGTCATTCCTCCAACCACTTATTAATTGTACATTGGAATATGAGGTTGACCAAGTGATGTGGAGTGGAGAAGAAATGAGGTGGCATCCTACTTGGAGCCACATCATCCCTCGCTCTCTTTTCTCTGTTTATTGAATTCTTGTTGCTTGTTTTGGAGTTGGATGATCATTTTTAGTCTCTTGAATTTTTAGAGAGTGAGAGGATTTCGAGAGAGTTATGGATTTTGGAGCTTTGTGGATGCTTGCTTGATCTTTGGAGAGGATTGGAGCTTCATACTTGGAACAAGCTCTACCATGGAGAGGTAGGAGCTTCACCTTAGTTTAAATTATGTTATTTGTTTTATTGTATGTGTGTGTATGTTTTGTTGCATGTTGTCGTCCCTTTGAAATGCTTATTGGGTGTGGGTAGAATGCCTAAGTTGAGAGTGGGAGGAGACTATGGGGATTTTTCTTATAGGGAGGCATAATAGGTCACTTTTATGGAGGGAGTTTGGGTTGGGTGCCCCGTCTAGTATGAGGAATGCTTGCATTTATTCTTGTTCTTGTTATGAGGGAGACATAAGAGTTTTAGAGGGAGGAAAAAGAGTGTATGGAGGTATAAGGGGTACTTGAGGGAGGCATAAGAATTGATAGGGGAAATTGTGTTTTGCATTGGAGGATTTTAGGTGGGCACCCATTCCCATTGGGAGGCATAAGTGGCCTCCACATAGGTCTTACTCTATTTGGATTTCTTGATAAGCCTTGTGATCTTGTTGCTTTGATGTTTTTTTCTTGTAGAGTTATTGTTGTGTTTTGTATGTAAAAGGAATGAATGAATGTGAAACTGTATGTTAAGTTTTGTGGAAGATAATAGTTGCCATGAGTTGAGATCTTCTCCCATTGTAATGTGGTTGGGGTTCGGGGCACAATGGGGAGGATGGCTTCTCCTCTCCATTGGGTATCTTGGTTGGGTGGAGAGTGTTGCCTCTCCCCCTATTTTGTTGTGAATCAACCAAATTCTTGGAAAAGCTACCTTGTTGGTGTTTGGAGCATTGGAGTCTTTTTTGTGACCATGTGAAACTTCCTTGTATTTTTACCCACTTAGAGTGGAAGAAATTGTAATAATGTATTCATTCTTGTATTTACATTTTGTATGGATTTTCACTTCAAGTGGAGGAAATTGTAATGACTTTGTAAAAAAAGTTGTAATTCTATTGTTTGTTATTGTTATTGTATTGCATGTGGAAAGAAAAAAAATGAGAAAATAGAAGAAGAAGTTAGAAAGAATGTTATTGTAAAGTAGTTTGCAAATAGAAAAGAAAAGTATTTTCTTCTTGTTGAAATCTTGAAGTGAAATCCATACAAACTTTAATACCAATGAATATATTAGTACAATTTTCTGCCACTCTAAGTGGGTAAAAATACCGGAAGTTATCACATGGTCACAAAAAAAGATCCAATGCTCCCAAACCCCAACAAGGTAGTCTTTTCCAAATTGGTTGATTCACGAACAAATAGGGGCGGGCAACACTCTCCACCCAACCAAGATACCCATGGAGAGGAGAAGCCATCCTCCCGCATTGTGCCCCAACCCCACCCAGAACAAGGGAGAAAGATCTCACTCATGCAACTATTTACTTCCACAAAACTTACATACATTATTCACATTCTTCCTTCTCTTGTGACAGACAAACCCAACAATACTCTACAAAAAAAACATCAAGCAACAATCCAAGGCTTATCAGAAATCCAAATGAGTCAAGACCTAATGTGGAGGCCTTTTCTGTTTGGCTTATGCCTCCCAATGGGAAGTGCCCACCGAAAATCCGCCAAGCAAAAACACAATTTCCCCTATCAATTCGTTAGGCTCCCTGCATACCCCTTAGACCTCCATACACCTTGTGCCTCCCTCTAAAACTCGGAGGCCGCCCTCAAACAAGAAAGATAAAGGCCGCATTCCTCATACTAACGGGGCACCCAACCCAAAACACTCCCTCCATAAAAGTGGACCTATTTATGCCTCCCTAAAAAAAAAACCAAAAAAAAAAAAAAAAAAACAAAAAAAAAAAAAAAACAAAAAAACAAAAAAACAAAAACAAAAAAAACAACAAAAGAGAAAAAACCAAAAAAGAAAAAAAAAGAAAAACATAATTTAAACTAGGTGAAGCTCCTACCTCTCCCTGGGAGAGCGTGTTCCAAGTATTAAGCTCCAATCCTCGCCCCAGAAGCAACAGCAGCCACAAAGCCCAAAATCCATACGCTCTCGAAATCCGCGTACTCTCTAAAAAAGGCAAGAGACTAAAAGGAGAACCAACTCCAAAACAAGCAACAAGAATTCATACGAGAAGAGAGCGAGGGATCATTTTCTTTCTTCCACTCCACATCACTTGGTCAACCTCATATTCCAATGTACAATTAATAAGTGGTTGGAGGAATGACAAGAACCTTACACACTCCATCTAAGCCCACTCCCCCAAGGAAAAAAATTAAATATTTGAAAGAAAGTGCAATTAACATTTTATCTTTTTATCTCTCCCAAACACCTAAAAGAGCCTAAATTCGACCCCCCAACTCATAGGTAGGGTTGGCATGGGCATTTAAGAGGTGTGGGACAAGTTCGAATTGTCCCACAAGTTTCCAAATTTGACGTCTAAGGCTAAATTCGAGTTTCCCATGTGGGTTAGAGTGTGCCGCACTCAAAACTCAAACACACTTCACTCAACACAAAATCCAAGAGCAAATTAATATCACGTATGCAAGATACAATATTATTTATAATTTTCTAGCACATTTCTATTCCACATTTCATTTATGTCAAAATGATCATCACATTAATCCTATTATCAAGATATACTCGATATGACTAAATATATCACATGTCAGAATTACAGATAAATAACCATGTCAAAAGTATATCAATATCAACATTAAATGTCTCCAGTAGTCCATATGCATCATATAAGAATCAAATCAATAACAGTTCATTATCTCTGATATCTACTAACATGATATATCAAAAAACTATAATATATCCATAAGTGCAGACGATAGTAATAAAAACAATAATAAAAAAGGTGTCGAAGGGAAGTGAGTGCTACATCCCCCTCCACTTAGACTCAAATTCCTCCTGAAAGTCACTGGAACAGGTGTGGAAACTACACTCGTAATAAAGTAGCATCCTACCAAGTAGCTGCAATCTCATCATATATGTCCCACTGGACTCGAACCTGATCAATCTCTTTGCTGCGAAGGCCTACGGTCCTACGCTCTATAATGCATACGGACTCCACCATCACCTTGTCCTTGATCTTGGACCTACAATGCAATCCAATCTAGTATGTGAGAAGGATCAGAAATATATCTTCTAAGAACATAAATGTGAAATACATCATGGACGCGAGACAAGCTAGGTGGCAATGCTAGACGATAGGCCAAGGGACTGAGGCACTCCAAGATCTCAAAGGGACCCACAAACTTAGGAGCTAGCTTAGAACCTTTTCTGTAACAGATAGGGATCTTATGCGGTCTGACACGAAGAAACACCTTCATGCCCACCTCAAAACTATGATCTTTCCTATGTTGGTCTGCATACTTCTTCTATCTGTCCTACACCTCCTGCAATCTCTGCCTGATCAAGGTAACCTATTGGTCCATATCCTATAATAATGTTGGCCCAAGGGAAACCTTGTCCTCAATCCTATCCCAACTAAGAGGTGTCTTGCACTCTCTGCCATATAATTCATGAAAAGGAGCCATGCCTATCGAACTCTAGAAACTATTATTGTAGGAAAACTCCACCAAATATAGGTACTCCTCCCATATCGACTGGTGATCCATAACATACATACTAAGCATGTCCTCTAGGATCTGATTCACCTGTTCTGTCTATCCATCTGTATCAGGGTGATATATTGTGTTGAAGTTGATCCTCATCTTGAGAGCATGTTGAATGGTTGTCCAGAAATGGGAAGTGTACAAAGGATCGTGGTCACAAATTATCTTCCAAGAAATCCGATGTAATCTGACAATATCATCAAAATATACCCGTGCCACTGCACTGGCTGTATAGGTGGTCTTCACTGGAGAAAAATGAGCTACTTTCGTCAACTTATCCACCATGACCATGATGGCATCCTGGTGGTATCTCGACGTAGGTAACCCCACGATGAAGTCCATGGAAATGGTGTCCCACTTCCACTCTGGTATGGCATGAGGATAGAGAAGGCCAACTAGATGTTGATGCTCAGCCTTCACCCTCTGGCACTCTAAGCAGCGTGACACAAATGAGGCCACGTCTCTCTGAAGTCCTCTATAAAATTACAACTGTCTCAAGGTGGCATGCATCTTCTTCACCCTAGGATGGGCTGAATAAGGCACACGATGAGCCTCTGAAAAAATGTCTTGTCTCAATCCTCCATCTCTAGGAACATATATCTGACTTCTGTGCATGAGAAGGCCATCTTCCTCTAATGAAAATCCATCAAATCTCCCCTCAAGGGGTCTCTGTGACTCAATCTATGCTCTGGCTGCAAGGTAGAAACTATCCTGAGGAAGCTGCTGCAAAATATTGCTCCACAAATCTGTGCCCACTAAAGTGACCATAGCCACATGTCTCCATCTACTCAAGGCGTCTACAACCACATTCTCCTTCCCCTTCACATGATATATCTCTATGTCATACTCACAAAGAAACTCCATCCAACGCCGCTGATGAGCATTGAGATTGGACTGCGTTAAGAGGTGGCAAAGACTCAAGTGATCAGTTCTGAGTGTGAACCTCCAACCAAGAAGAAAATGTCTCCACTACACTAAGGCATGCACAACTGCTAAAATCTCAAGATCATGAGTCAAATAATTGAGCTAATAATCTTTGAGTTTGTGAGACTCAAAAGTAAATACTTTGCCCTCCTGCATCAACACACCTCCAAGTCCTTCCAAGGAAGCATCTGTGCAAATGTAGAACTCGCCCTAAGGATCTGGGATTGCAAGAATAGGTGCTATTGTGAGGCATTCTGTCAATGTACTGAAAGCCTTCTCACATTTTTCAGACAAAAGAAACTTCTTCCATTTCCGCTGAAGGGAAGTGATGGGGTTCACAATCCAAGAAAAGTCCTGAACAAATCTCTTGTAATATCCTATTAAAACCATGAATTTGTGCACCTCAGTCACACTAGTAGGTGTTGGCCAATCCATTATGGCTCGAATCTTAGAAGGATTGACTGTGATACCTTCCCTAGAAATGATGTGGCCCAAATATTGCACCTCTATCTGAAAGAACGCACACTTCTCCAAGTTCCTGTAAAGGTGCTGCTCGCGAAGACACTGAAGAACCTAGTGAAGGTGCTCTTCATGCGTACATGAGTAAATTAGAATTTCATCAAGGAAGATGAGCATGAAGCGATAAAGGAAATTCCTAAATACCCCATTCATCAAACTCATAAACACTACGGGGGAATTCGTCAAACCGAAAGGCACCACTGTGAACTCGTAGTGACCATATCTCGTACGGAATGCAGTCTTATGAATATCCGCCTCCGTAATCCTGAGCTAATGGTACCCTGACTTAAGATCTATCTTGGAGAAAACTGTAGTTCCCTTCATCTGATCAAACAAATCATCAATGCATGGAAGGGGGTGACGATTCTTGATCGTTACTTTGTTCAGCTGACATTAATCAATACACAATCATAGAGATCGATCCTTCTTCTTCAGAAAGATCACTGGTGCCCCCTAAGAGGATACACAAGGATGGATTAGACCCTTCTCTAGAAGGCCCTCAAGCTACAACCTGAGCTCACATAGCTCAAGAGTAGTTATCCGATAAGGTGCTTGTGAGATAGGATATGTGCCTAGAACTAGATCTATGTGGAAATCTATCTCACGTGGGGGAGGTAACCCTGGTAGCTCTCTTAGAAAAACATCAGCGAACTCTCTCAAGATGGGATGGTCATCAAGGTATGGTCCACTAGACTCATCCTCTAATCTATCACTAACTGTAACAACATACAATTGACAACTCCATCGCGCACACCACTCAAGCTGCATAGCGGAGATGGTGCGAATGGAAATGGGCCTCCTAACTCTTGATATCAGTAATTCCACTCCAAGATCATCTATGCAAGTAATAGTCTTATGGTAATAGTCCACTCTAGCTCTGTGAACAGACAACCAATCCATGCCTAAAATGACACCATAAGATCCTAATGGAAGGATTCGAAGATCTGAAGTAGAGGTGAAGGGTCCTAAATCCACTACACACTCATTAACTAAGGAGTCTACAACAATCTTGGCTCCAAAAGCCATCTCAATGTCCCAACTACGACCCTGACTAATTGTCACTAGCTTGCAACGCTCTACTAAGGATGGTGCAGTAAATGAATTAGAAGAACTAGAATCAAATAATATAGAGGCAGAAATACCACCAATACTACCTGTTATCTCAATCATGATACTCTAGTGCTCAGCTTGGTGGTTCTTGACCACTGTGTAGATCCGATGAATCCATGCCATATCTCCAACCATAGGCTCTGAGATCTATGTCTTACCCTTGGGAGGGTTCTATGGGAAATCTCTTCAATGATGTCCAACAACACCACAACCATAACAGTTGTGTGGTCCTCTCTAGTGGGATATAGCTCCAAACAGTACTCTAGAGGTCTGAGCCGTGGATCCTGACGATCCGGCTATGGACTGTTGAGGTCTTACTGATGAGCTCCTGACTAACTGAGCTCTCGGCACACCCCTGTGTCTTGGTGGGACCCTTAGGAGGAGGCCCTATACTCCGCCCTCTCTGTGCATCAAATATTTGAGGAGGTTTGTAAGGTGGGCGGGTCTGCTGCTGTTGATGTGCTACTGTGGTGGCCTAAATGAAGCCTTTCCTAAAAATCTTTCCACCCCGTGGAGGAGGAAAAATGACCCCTCCGACTCTACCATCCTGCATCTGTTGGATACAGCTCCAATCTCTATCTCTAGATTGTTACGTCTTCCCCTATGTCTCCTCTGTAATATAGGCCTTCTCCATGGCCTCTACTAATGTATATGGGTAGTGAATGTGCACCGCGCCACCCAAATCTAAGTTCAGGCCCCGGATGAACCTTTGAATCCATACCTGCTCATCCTGCATATAGTCGATGTACTAGAGTAGGTCCAGAAATCGACTCTCATACTCAGCTACAGTCATTGATGCCTGACGTAGGTCATGAAACTTGTCAATCCGCTGACTGTATAAATCTCCTAGGAAAATACCTGCTCTTGAAATGCTCCTCAAATAGCTCCCAAGTGACTATCTCCGAATCAACATGGAGCTTCTGCTCCTCTAGTCCTCCACCAAACTCCTGCTCCATCCCTCAAAAGATGGATCGCAACACGAGCTTTTGTGTTGCTAGTACAAGGGACAGAGCTTGAAGCATCGCTCAAGCTCACCAACTAGGCCTCTACCTTAAAACCTCTTGTATCACCTTGAATAGTGAGATGGTCATAGCTTCAAGATCTCCCTGATATGGTTTGCTGCTGATGTCTAACGACCCCTAGGTCTCTCTACATGTTCCTCCCTCTGTCTAGGGCTTCGAGACCTGTCCCTATGTCCTGAGATCATGTCCCCATGTCCTCTCTGTGGTGACTCTACCCTAGCTGACTCTGTACATGGAAGTTCTCTGCCCTATGTTCCTCGCTTGTGTCGAGGGGATACTTGGGCATCTACTGATGGCTCCATGCCATGTCTAGCCAATTGTCCTCCCAAGGGATCTCTGCGTATAGTGGCATTGACGTCTTGAAGCATCTGTAAAATCTAAAGTAGAATGGCCGCTACAGCCTACTGTAGCGGTGGTATTTCTAGGTCTATATGAAAATACCCCTCTCCTAATCCGTGCCTCCTGCACAGATCAAGGTGAGAGTTAGTTCATTGTTCTAGGTCTTGTTTTAGTTTTCTAAGTTTTCTATTTCATACAATTATCAAACATTGTGGTTCTCTAGATTTAAAATGAACATCAATTTTGCACTAGGTTAAATGTTCATGTTTCATGTTTCCTAGGTGTGCCCAAGGGTCCAAGATTTTGAACCCATGGATCTGATACCAAGTGTAACGCCCATAAAAATGACGTTCTAAGAACTCGCTTCAACCAAACACTTAACCTGAAAATGCAACTAATTTTTTTTTGTTTAAGTAAAAAGAAAGGTTACAAGGGTGCTTAGCCATTAGGGTTCATTAATTAAATGTTCTCATTTTAGGAAGGTAACAAGGATTAGTTTACTTAATTAAATATTTTCTATCTCTTCAATTAAGTTCAATTCCTAACAAGGTTAACCCTAAGCTTAAATTATTAAATTCATTACATTAATAGCTTAAAAGGATCCTTTAATAAATTTTACACACACTAAGGGTTTTAAAAGGAACATCACACCCCTAGGCAATTAAATGGCCCCACTCACCCATCTACATATACCCTTAATGATTTTAAATTAAAACCATTTAAAATATATTTCTTCTTAATAAAGGTAGGGTCAATTCTCCACCCTTAGATTAAATCCATCTTAGCCATTAGATCCTAGGGATCTTAACAAAGCCCTAAAATTCCTTATGAAAGTCTATTAAAACCTTTTCTCATTCTAATATTCTCATTTGGTTCATTTTATTTTTTTAGATTTGTAGGTTCGAGAGGAGGAAGCCATGGGAGAAAAAAGGAAGAAGCCATGGAGGTTTCTACAAGAAGATTTTGTCTAGGTTTAGTTTAGTTTTTTTTTTTTTTTTATGTAATCTATTTCATTTTAATATTTGGGAGGGATTTCCTCCTCAAATCTAGTTTTTATTCCAAGATTTTAGTGTATTGGGTTTTAAATTTGGGGGCAAACCCTACCCCCTTTGTTATAAATGAAATAATGCTTTTAGATTCACCATTGTGTGTTTTGTTATTCCAATCCATAGTATTTCTCTTTATTTTACTTACTGGTAGTAATAGGTTAAATTTTACAACTTAGGAATTAGTGAAATATGGTTAAATTTCACTCACAGTCATGGGTCCGCGGAATTTTGTCATAAGTGACAGGACCACCACCTGAGCAGATCGGCCCTGGGAGCCGTCCTGCTAGACAAAAAGTGGCCGGCGGCTGTGAAACTATCGCCTTAGCTGGCCGAAAAACACATGACCTCTACCTTGCTGGGTGGCAGTTTTAAGACCACCACCTTAGCTTGAGTGGCGGTTACAAGTCCACCTCTCTACACAAGGAGGCGGTCCTGTTTCTGAAAAAACAGAACCATAATGCCAAGAATTTTACAAAAAAATTAAAGTTGTTAAAGGATGTTAAAATGCATTTTAAGTTGTCCTTGTTCATTTCAAAGTTCCAGAATTGAGATTTATGCTCATTTACTTATTTCTTAGTTAAATCTAGTCATTTTAAAGTATTTCCATTTCTAATAAAATTCATCTACTTATAAGAATAATTTCTATTTGTTTAACTAGATTCTTTCTTTCATTACAAGAGAAAGAAGGAAAATAAATCTATTTCATTACTTGTCATTTCCTTATATAAAATCAACTTTCCAAATGAAACATAATCTAACTTATTTTCCTCTTTCATTTTACTACAATGTTCATTCATTTAAAATAACCATACTAACTTTATTTTCCATACAATGATATTTTGTATACAAATTCAACTTCTAACAATCTCTACATTTTCTTCTTTCTCACATTTACAATACAATAAATACTTAATGAAAATATACTTTCTTTTCCATTGTAGAATAGATTAATCTTTCAATACAATTTTTTTTCTCACAATACATTCAATATTTCAACAAGAAGAAAATACTTTCTTTTCTATTTGCAAACTAACTTTACAATAACATTCTTTCTTCTTTCTTTTCTCATTTGTTTCTTTCCACATGAAATACAATAACAATAACAAAAATAGTATTACAACTTTCTTTTAAAAATTCATTACAATTTCCTCCACTTGAAGTGGGAATCCATACAAAATGTAAATACAAGAATGAATACATTATTACAATTTCTTCCACTCTAAGTGGGTAAAAATACAAGGAAGTTTCACATGGTCACCAACAAGACTCCAATGCTCCAAACACCAACAAGGTATCTTTTCCAAGAATTTTCTTGATTCACAACAAAATAGGGGGAGAGGCAACACTCTCCACCCAACCAAGATACCCAATGGAGAGGAGAAGCCATCCTCCCCATTGGCCCCGATCCCCAACCACATTACAATGGGAGAAGATCTCAACTCATGGCAACTATTAGCTTCCACAAAACTTAACATATAATTTCACACATTCATTCCATTTACATACAAAACACAACAACAACTCAACAAGAAGAAAACAACAAAGCAACAAGATCACAAGGCTTATCAAGAAAGCCAAAAGAGTAAGACCTATGGGGAGGCCACTTATGCCTCCCAATGGGAATGGGTGCCCACCCAAAAGCCTCCAATGCAAAACACAATTTCCCCTTACAAACTCTTATGCCTCCCTCAAGTACCCCTTATACCTCCATAACTCTTATGCCTCCCTCTACATCTCTTATGTCTCCCTCATAACAAGAACAAGAAGGAAATGCAAGCATTCCTCATACTAGAGTGGGGCACCCAACCCAAACTCCCTCCACTAAAAGGTAAACTCTTATGCCTCCCTACAATAAAACTCCCCATAGTCTCCTCCCACTCCCAACTTAGGCATTCTACCCACACCCAACAAGCATTTCAAAGAGACAACAACATGCAACACAACATACTACACACATACAATAAAACAAATAACATAATTTAAACTAAGGTGAAGCTCCTACCTCTCCATGGTAGAGCTTGTTCCAAGTATGAAGTTCCAAGCTCCTCCAAAGATCAAGCAAGCATCCACAAGCACCAAAAATACACAAACTCTCTCAAAGTCCTCCCACTCTCCAAAAATTCAAGAGACTAAAAATGATCATCCAACCCCAAAACAAGCAACAAGAATTCAATAAATAGAGAAAAGAGAGGGAGGGGTGATGTGGCTCCAAGTAGGATGCCACCACATTTCCTCTCCACTCCACATCACTTGGTCAACCTCATATTCCAATGCACAATTAATAAGTGGTTGGAGGAATGACAAGAACCTTACACACTCCATCTAAGCCCACTCCCCCAAAGGAAAAAATTAAATATTTGAAAGAAAGTGCAATTAACATTTTACCTTTTTATTCCCCAAAAACCTAAAAGAGCCTAAATTTGACCCCCAACCCATAGGTAGGGTTGGCATGGGCATTTAAGAGGTGTGGGAAAGATTTTAATTGTCCCACAAGCTTCCAAATTTGGCCTCTAAGACGAAATTCGAGTTTCCCATGAGGGGTAGAGTGTGCTACGATAAGTCAAACACACTTCACTGAACACAAAATTCAAGACAAAATAAATTCTAATAAATGAACAAGTCACATCTTTAATTAGTTTAAGAAAAATTCAAATTAGGTTAGTTAAGACACTACAACCCATGAATAATAAAGGGGGTAAACACCAAATCAACACAAAATCCAAGAGGGAAAATTTAAACAAAGACAACACATAGGTATCTCCTAACTAATTAATTCTATGCAAGGTGACCCTAGTTGAATTCTTCTTGAATTCTAATGTGGTTGGTCTTCACTCCCCTGATAATATAATATCTACAAAACAGAGAATACCTCCTTCGGCCTCGTGGCCGTATTAAGACATTCATGTCAAATATGCAATATAAATCTGACAAATATATAAGAATTAATATCATCTATGCAAATATGATATCACTTAAATTTCTAGCACATTTCTATTCCACATTTTAACATGTCAAAACAATCATCACATTAATCCAATGATCAAGATCTACTCAATATGACTAAATATATCACATGTCAGAATTATAGATAAATAACCATGTCAAAAGTATATCAATATCAACATCAAATGTCTCCAGTAGTCCATATGCATCATATAAGAATCAAATCAATAACAGTTCAGTATCTCTGATATCTACTAACATGTTATATCAAAAAAAGCTATAATATATCCATAAGTGCAGTCGATAGTATCTAAACAATAATAAAAAAGGTGTTGAAGGGAAGTGGGCACTACATCCCCCTCCCCTTAGACTCAAATTCCTCCTGGAAGTCACTGGAACAGGTGTGGAAACTACACTCGTAGTAAAGTAGCATCCTCCCAAGTAGCTGCAATCTCATCATATATGTCCCACTCGACTCGAACCTGATCAATCTCTTTGTTGCGAAGGCCTACGGTCCTACGCTCTATAATGCATACGGACTCCACCATCACCTGCCCCTGATCTTGGACCTTAAAAGTGCAATCCAATCTAGCATGTGATAAGGATCAGAAATATATCTCCAAAGCACAGAAATGTGAAACACATCATGGACGCGAGACAAGCTAGGTGGCAATGCTAGACGATAGGCCAAGGGACTGAGGCACTCCAAGATCTCAAAGGGACCCACAAACCTAGGAGCAAGCTTAGAACCTTTTCTGTAACAGATAGGGATCTTATGCGGTCTGACACGAAGAAACACCTTCATGCCCACCTCAAAACTATGATCTTGTCCTATGTTGGTCCGCATACTTCTTCTATTTGTCCTGCGCCTCCTGCAATGTTTGTCTGATCAATGTAACTTGCTAGTCCATATCCTGTAATAATACTAGCCCAAGAGAAACCCTGTCCTCTAACTTGTCCCAACTAAGAGGTGTCTTGCACTCTCTGCCATATAATTCCTGAAAAGGAGCCATGCCTATCAAACTCTGGAAACTATTATTGTAGGAAAACTCCACCAAATACAAATACTCCTCCCATCTCGACTGGTGATCCATAACGTACATCCTAAGCATGTCCTCCAAGATCTGATTCACCCACTCAATCTGTCTATCTGTCTCAGGGTGATATGATGTGCTGAAATTGATCCTCATCCCAAGAGCATACTGTATGGTGGTCCAGAAATGGGAAGTGTATAAAGGATCGTGGTCGACAAATGATCTTCCACGGGATTTCCTGTAATCTGAAAATCTCATCAAGGTATACCCGTGCCACCGCACTAGCTATATACGTGGTATTCACGTGAGAAAAATGAGCTACTTTTGTCAATTTATCCACTATGACCATGATGGCATTGTGGTGGTATCTCGACGTAGGTAACCTAATGATGAAGTCCATGGAAATGGTGTCCCACTTCCACTCTGGTATGGCATGAGGATAGAGAAGGCTAGCTAGATGCTAATGCTCGGACTTCACCCTCTGGCACTCTAAGTAGTGTGATATAAATGAGGCCAGGTCTCTCTAAAGTCATCTCTAGAAATACAACTATCTCAAGGTGGCATGCATCTTCTTCACCCTAGGGTGGGCTGAATAGGGTGCACACGATGTGCCTTTGTCAAAATCTCCTACCTCAAGCCTCCATCTCTAGGGACATAAATCCAACCTCTGTGTCTAAGAAGACCATCTGTCTCTAATGAAAATCCATCAAATCTCCCCACTAGGGGTCTCTGTGACTCAATCTCTGCTCTGGCTACAAGGTAGAAACTGTCCTGAGGAAGCAACTGCAAAATATTGCTCCACAAATCTGTGCCCACTAAAGTGGCCATAGCCACATGTCTCCATCTACTCAAGGCGTCTACAACCACATTCTCTTTCCCCTTCACATGCTCTATCTCCATGTCATACTCATAAAGCAACTCCATCCAATGCCACTGATGAGCATTGAGATTGGGCTGCGTGAAGAGGTGGTGAAGACTCAAGTGATCAGTCCTGAGTGTAAATCTCCGACCAAGAAGAAAATGTCTCCACCACACTAAGGCATGCACAACTGCTGCAAGCTCAAGATCATGAGTCAGATAATTGAGCTCATAATCTTTGAGTTTGTGAGACTCAAAAGTAACTACTCTGCCCTCCTGCATCAACACACCTCTAAGTCCTTCCAAAGAAGCATCTGTGCAAATGTAGAACTCACCCTGAGGATCTGGCACTGCAAGAATAGGTGTTGTCATGAGGCATTCCTTCAGTGTACTGAAATCCTTCTCACATCTATCTGACCAAACAAACTTCTTCCCTTTCTGCTGAAGGGAAGTGATGGGGTGTGCAATCCAAGAAAAGTCCTGAACAAATCTCCTGTAATATCCTGCTAAACCCATGAAGTTGTGCACCTCGGTCACACTAGTGGGTGTTGGCCAATCCATGACGGCTTGAATCTTGGAAGGATTGACTGCGATCCCTTCCCTAGAAACTATGTGGCCCAAATACTGCACCTCTGTCTGAAAGAACGCACACTTCTCCAAGTTCCCGTAAAGGTGCTGCTCACGAAGACACTGAAGAACCTAGACGAAGGTGCTCCTCATGCTCCTACATGAGTAAATTAGAATGTCATCAAGGAAGATGAGCATGAAGTGATCTAGAAAATTCCTGAATACCCCATTCATCAAACTCATAAACACTACGGGGGCATTCGTCAAACTGAAAGGTACCACTGTGAACTCGTAGTGGCCATATCTCGTACGGAATGCAGTCTTATGAATATCCACCTCTGTAATCCTGAGCTGATGGTACCCTGACTTAAGATCTATCTTGGAGAAAACTGTAGCCCCCTTCATCTGATCAAATAAATCATCAATGCATGGAAGGGGGTAACGATTCTTGATCGTTACTTTGTTCAGCTGACGGTAATCAATACACAACTATAGAGATCCATCCTTCTTCTTCACAAAGATCACCAGTGCACCCCAAGGGGATACACTAGGATGGATTAGGCCCTTCTCTAGAAGGCCCTCAAGCTGTAACTTGAGCTCACATAGCTCAAGAGTAGTCATCTGATAAGGTGCTCGTGAGATAGGCTCTGTGCCCGGAACCAAATCTATGTGGAAATCTATCTCACGTGGGGGAGGTAACCCCGGTAGCTCCCTAGGAAACACATCAGAAAACTCTCTCAAGATGGGATGGTCATCAAGGGATGGTCCACTAGACTCATCCTCTAATCTGTCACTAACTGTAACAGCATACAACTGACAACCCCGTTGTGCACACCGCTTAAGCTGCATAGCGGAGATGGTGTGAATGGAAACGGGTCTCCTAACTCCTGATATCACTGAACTCCACTCCAAGATCATCTATGCAAGAAATAGTCTTATGGTAACAGTCCACTCTAGCTCTGTGAGCAGACAACCAGTCCATGCCCAAAATGACACCATAAGATCCTAATGGAAGGATTCGAAGATCCGAGGTAGTGGTGAAGGGTCCCAAATCCACTACACACTCCTTAACTAAGGAGTCTACAAAAATCTTGGCTCCAGAAGCCATCTCAATGTCCCAACTACGACCCTACCTAACTGCCACCATCCTGCAATGCTCTACTAAGGATGGTGCAATAAATGAATCAGAAGAACCAGAATCAAATAATATAGAGGTGGAAATACCACCAATACTACCTGTCATCTCAATCACGGTACTCTGGTGCTCAGCCTGGCGGTTCTCGACCACTGCGTAGATCTGATGACTCCATGCCATATCTCCAACCGTAGGCTCTGAGCTCTGCATCTTACCCTTGTTAGGGTTATGTGGGAAATCTCTCCAATGATGTCCAACAACACCACAACCATAACAGTTTCCTGGTCCCCTCCAGTGGGATGCAGCTCTATTTGGTACTCTAGATGTCTGAGCTGTGGATCCTGATGATCCGGCTATGGACTACTAAGGTCTCTGCTGATGAGCTCCTACTGACTGAGCTCTCGGTACACCCTGTGTCCTGGTGGGACCCCTAGGAGGAGGCCCCATACTCCGTCCTCTCTGTGCATCAAATCTCTGAGGAGGTCTGTAAGGTGGGTGGGTCTACTACTTGTTGCTACTGTGGTGGCCTGAATGAAGCCTGTCCTAAACTTTGTCCACCCCATGGAGGAGGAACTGACCCCTTCAATCTATCATCCTGCATCTGCTAGATGCGGCTCTGAAATCTGTCTCTAGCCTGCTACGTCTTCCCCTGTGTGTCCTCTGTAATATAGGCCTTCTCCACAACCTCTGCTAATGTATGTGGGTAGTGAATGCACACCGCACCACCCAAATCCAAGTTCAAGCCCCGGATGAACCTGTGAATCCATACCTGCTCATCCTGCATATAGTCGACGTACTAGAGTAGGTCCAGAAATCGACTCTCATACTCAGCTACAATCATCGATGCCTAATGACGAGGTCGTGAAACTTGTCTATCTGCTGCTATATAAACCTCCTGGGAAAATACCTGCTCCTGAAATGCTCCTCAAATAGCTCCTAGGTGACTATCTCTGAATCAACATGGAGCTTCTGCTCCTCGGTCCTCCACCAGACTCCTGCTCCATCCCTCAGAAGATGGATCGCAACACGAGATTTCATGTTGCTAGTACAAGGACAGAGCTTGAAGCATCCGCTCAAGCTCACCAACCAGGCCTCTTCCTGAAAACCTCCTTGTATCAACCAAATAGTGAGATGGTCGTAGCTTCATGATCTCCCTGATATGGTCTGCTGCTGACGTCTGATGACCCCTAGGTCTCTCTACATGCTCCTCCCTCTGTCTAGGGCTCTGAGACCTATCCCTATGTCCTGAGATCTTGTCCCCATGTCCTCTCTATGGTGACTCTTCCCTAGCTGATTCTGCGTAGAAGTTCTCTGCCCTATACTCATCGCTGTCTCAAAGAGATACATGGGTATTTACTGATGGCTCCATGCCATGTCTAGTAAATCATCCTCCCAAGGGCTCTCTGCGTATAGCGGCATTGACGTCCTGAAGCGTCTGTAAAATCTGAGGTAGAATGGCCGCTACAACCTACTCTGGTGGTGGTATATCTAGGTCTATATGAAAAGACACCTCGTCTAATCCGTGCCTCTTGAACAGATCAAGGTGAGAGTTAGTTCACTATTCTAGCTCTTGCTTCAGTTTTCTAAGTTTTCTATTTCATATAATTATCAAACATTGTGGTTTTCTAGATTTAAAAGAATCAATTTTGCACTAGGTTAAATGTTCATGTTTCATGTTTTCTAGGTGTGCCCAAGGGTCCAAGATTTGAACCCATGGCTCTGATACCAAGTGTAACACCCGCAAAAATGACGTTCTAGGAACTCGCTTCAACCAAACACTTAACCTGAAAATGTGACTAATTTTTTTTTGTTTAAGTAAAAAGAAAGGTTACGATACAAGGATGCAGCAAGGGTACGTTAATTGATAGTTCTAAAGGAAGGTAACAAGGATTAGTTTACTTAATTAAATATTTTCTTTTCTTCGATTAAGTTCATTCCTAACAAGGTTAACCTTATGCTAAATTATTAAATTCATTACATTAATAGCTTAAAGATCCTTTAATAAATTTCCTACACACACTAAGGGTTTAAAAGGGTAAGGAACATTACACCCCTAGGCAATCAAAAGGCCCCACTCATTCATCTACACATACCCTTAAGGATTTTACATTAAAACATTTAAAATACATTTCTTCTTAATAAAGGTAGGGTCAATTCTCCACCCTTGGATTAAATCCATCTTAGCCACTAGATCCTAGGGTTCTCAACATAGCCCTAAAAATCCTTATGAAAGTCTATTAAAACCTTTTCTCATTCTATTCTTCTCATTTGGTTCATTTTCTTTTGTTAAATTTGCAGGTTGGAGAGGAGGAAGCCATGGGAGCAAAGGGAAGAAGCCATGGAGGAATTCTACATGAAGATTTAGTCTAGGTTTAGCTTAGTTTTCTTTTATTTATGTAATCTATTTCATTTAAAGATTGGGAGGGATTTCCTCCTCCAATCTGGTTTTTATTCCAAGATTTTAGTGTATTGGGTTTTAAATTTGGGGGCAAACCCTACCCTCTTTGATATAAATGAAAGAATGCTTTTAGATTCACCATTTGAGTGTTTTGTTGCCCCATTCCTAAGCAGTTATCTTTATTTTATTTGTTGGTAGTAATAGGTTAAATTTTACAACTTAAGAATTAGTGAAACAGGTTAAATTTCACACACAGGCGTAGGTTGGCGGAATTCTGTCATAAGTGACAGAACCACCGCCTAGAGTAGACCAGAGGTCCTGGGACCACCACCCTACCAGGGTAACAGACAGTGGACCACTGCCTTCTAGAGTAGCGGTTGAGAAACCATCGCCTTACCTAGGCGGAAAATACAACACCGCCACCTTTCTGGGCAGCGGTTCTGAGACCGCCGCCCTAGCCTGAGTGGCAATTACGGGACCACCTCTCTGCACAGGGTGGTGGTCCTATTTCTGAAAAATAGAACCCTAATGCTGAGAATTTTACAAAAAACTAAAGTTGTTAAAGGGTGTAAAAATGCATTTTAAGTTGTCTTTGTTCATTTCAAAGTTCCAGAATTGAGGTTTGTTGCTCATTTATTCATTTCTTAGTTAATTCTAGTCATTTTAAAGTGTTTCCATTTCTAATAAAATTCATCTACTTATAAGAATAATTTCTATTTGTTTAACTAGATTCTTTCTTCCATTACAAGAGCAAGAAGGAAATAAATCTATTTCATTTCTACTTTTCATTTCCTTATATAAAATCAACTTTCCAAATGAAATATAATCTAACTTATTTTCCTCTTTCATTTTACTACAATGTTCATTTATTTAAAATAACCATACTAACTTTATTTTCCATACAATGATATTTTGTATACAAATTCAACTTCTAACAATCTCTACATTTTCTTCTTTCTCACATTTACAATACAATAAATACTCAATGAAAATATACTTTCTTTTCCATTGTAAAATAGATTAATCTTTCAATACAAACACTATTTTTCTCACAATACATTCAAGATTTCAACAAGAAGAAAATACTTTCTTTTCTATTTGCAAACTAACTTTACAATAACATTCTTTCTTCTTTCTTTTCTCATTTGTTTCTTTCCACATGCAATACAATAACAATAACAACAATTGGATTACAACTTTCTTTTACAAAGTCATTACAAAGTTCCTCCACTTGAAGTGGGAATCCATACAAAATATAAATATAAGAATGAATACATTATTACAATTTCTTCCACTCTAAGTGGGTAAAAATACAAGGAAGTTTCACATGGTCATCAACAAGACTCCAATGCTCCAAACACCAACAAGTTATCTCCTCCAATAATTTTCTTGATTCACAACAAAATAGGGGGAGAGGAAATGCTCTCCACCCAACCAAGATACCCATAGGAGAAGAGAAGCCATCCTCTCCTTTGGCCCCCGAGCCCTAACCACATTACAATGGGAGAAGATCTCAACTCATGGCAACTACTAGCTTCCACAAATACTTAACAATAATTTCACATTCATTCCATTTACATACAAAACACAACAACAACTCAACAAGAAGAAAACAATCAAAACAACAAGATAACAAGGCTTATCAAGAAAGCCAAAAGAGTAAGACCTATGGGGAGGCCACTTATGCCTCCCAATGGGAATGGGTGCCCACCTAAAAGCCTCCAATGCAAAACACAATTTCCCCTAACAACTCTTATGCCTCCCTCAAGTACCCCTTATACCTCCATACACTCTTATACCTCCCTCAAAACTCTTATGGCTCCCTCATAACAAGAACAAGAAGGAAATGCAAGCATTCCATCATACTAGGTGGGGCACCCAACCCAAACTCCCTCCACAAGAAAGGTGATCTCTTATGCCTCCCTACATAAAAAACTCCCCATAGTCTCCTCCCACTCCCAACTTAGGCATTCTACCCACACCAAACAAGCATTTCAAAGAGACAACAACATGCAACACAACATATACACACATACAATAAAACAAATAACATATTTTAAACTAAGGTGAAGCTCCTACCTCTCCATGGTAGAGCTTGTTCCAAGTATGAAGTTCCAAGCCTTTCCAAAGATCAAGCAAGCATCCACAAAGCTCCAAAAATCCACAACTCTCTCAAAATCCTCTCACTCTCCAAAAATTCAAGAGACTAAAAATGATCATCCAACCCCAAAACAAGCAACAATAATTCAATAAATAGAGAAAATAGAGGGAGGGATGATGTGGCTCTAAGTAGGATGTCACCTCATTTCCTCTCCAATCCACATCACTTGGTCAACCTCATATTCCAATGCACAATTAATAAGTGGTTGGAGGAATGACAAGAACCTTACACACTCCATCTAATCCCACTCCCCCAAAGGACAAAATTAAATATTTGAAAGAAAGTGCAATTAACATTTTACCTTTTTATCCCCCCAAAACACCTAAAAGAGCCTAAATTTGACCCCCCAACCCATAGGTAGGGTTGGCATGGGCATTTAAGAGGTGTGGGACAAGTTTGACTTGTCCCACAAGCTTCCAAATTTGGCCTCTAAGGCCAAATTCGAGTTTCCCATGAGGGGTAGAGTGTGCTACACTCAAAACTCAAACACACTTCACTCAACACAAAATCCAAGAGTAAATTAATTCTAATAAATGAACTCCTTTTAGTCACATCTTTAATTAGTTTAGGAAAAATTCAAATTAGCTTAATTAAGACACTACAACCCATGACTAATAAAGGGGTAAACACAAATCCAAAAATCTAAATAATAAAACAAGTAAAATTTCATTACTAAAAGAAAACACACACTAACATAATAGAAAGAGGGAAAATTAAAACAAAACAACACATGACCCCTAGGTCACAATTTTCTCCTAACCAATAATTCTAACACACACACAATTACATGTTGCCATGGTGACCCTAGTTGAATTCTTCTCGAATTCCGATGTGGTTGGTCTCCACTCCCCCGATGTTGTTGTGAATATAATATACCTGCAAAATAGAGGATACCTCCTTTGGCCTCGTGGCCACATTAAAACATTCATGTAAAATATGTAATATAAATCTAAAATCAACTATATACGAATTAATATCATCTATGCAAGATACTTACAATTTCTAGCACATTTCTATTCCACATTTCATTCATGTCAAAACGATCATCACATTAATCCAATTATCAAGATCTACTCAAAATGACTAAATATATCACATGTCAGAATTACAGATAAATAACCATGTCAAAAGTATATCAATATCAACATCAAAAGTCTCCAGTAGTCCATATGCATCATATAAGAATCAAATCAATAACAGTTCAGTATCTCTGATATCTACTAACATGCTATATCAAAAACTATAATATATCCATAAGTGCAGACGACAGTATCAAAACAATAATAAAAAAGGTGTCTGACTCATTGCAAATGACATCTCTACTCTCATATATCTTTTGTCTCATGATCCATGAGACAATATGCTTTTGAGGTAGAATTGTACCCCAAAAAGATGGACTGGCATGTTTTTGCATCAAAATTCTTCCTCTTCTTATTTGAAACATGTATATATGTAGTACAACCAAATACTATTAAATGAGAAATAGAAATTTTACGATAACTCCATACCTCTTTCGGTGTCTAGTAATTCAAGATCTTTGTAGGTGTTTGGTTTAGAAGATATACTACAGTCTGGACTGCTTCTGCGTAAAATTTGTTCTCCAACTTTGCAGTGGAAAACATGCAACAATCCATCTCTATGACATTCCTATTGCAACGTTATGCAGTTTCATTTTGATGAGGAGTATAAGGGTCAGTTAGGTATTGCATGATGCCATGTTCCTTCAAGAATGCTAAGAATTTCTTCAATGTGAATTCCCCCCTCGATTTGAACAGAGGACAAGAAGGGGCTGCCTGGTTTGTTGAACAAATCTCTTATAGAAGGTCTTGAAATGTGCAAAATCTTCACTCTTCTTTCAGAGAAGAGGAACCCAATTCTTATGGGAATAATCATCAATGAATAACTGGAAGTATTTAAAGCCCTTGAATGACGCAGGAAACAGTCTGCATAGATTAGTATGCACGACCATGAGATGATTCTTGGCATGGAATGTACTTGACTTGAACAGACCCCGATTTTGTTTGACTTCAAGACATCCAGGAAAAAGAGGTAATGAATGAGAGCGAGTAGGAAGGCCTTGTAAACCAGCTGGTTCGAACTGAGTTGAACAAATATGTCCATATCATAATGCTAGAGTGTAGTGATTCTGTCCATGGCAGGACGATAATGCACCTGTACGATGATGACTTACATCTAAATGCAAATAAACATCTTCAAGAGAAATATCTGTGCAAGTATCGTACTTCTTAGATATCAGACAGGATGTTGTGCCATTTCTGAACCAAGAACTCCACCTTGAGCTTGTGATTTCAACACTGAGAGAAAACAGAGATTGTGGTCAAGCCGTGACATAAAGCACCTTTGTCAGAGTACCTTTTCTTCATATGATATAGGGTTTCATTTCCTAGTACTTCGTCTACATCATCTTATTGTCTGCAATTCGGGCTTTGATATCCATTGGGTCGATCAGTCAATGAATCAAATACTGTCTATTGCTGTCCATGTGTTTGTTGGCACGTGAATCTATCAACCACACATTCTCTGAGGGTTACGTGTTTGGGATACAAGAACCAAATTCAATCTTCATGTGTGTCCGCCAATGTGTTTGATCAGAGTCAATTCATCTATGTCATCATCTGCTTGGCTATGACACTCCTTTATAATTTTATCCGTGAGGATGGCCACTTGGAGTTATTTAAATCACTTGGACAGATGTGTTTTCTTCTTCTTCAGATTTTACGTTTTGTGCCACCATTAACAAAAATTCACAATATCATTTGATTTGTGGTATAGATTGAACACGCATGGCCCATTTTGGCCCTTTTTTATAATTCTACGTGTGTTGAGAAATAAGTGTTTTCTCTTCTATGTCTTCTTTCTCTTGTTGTCCTTTGTGTTGCTTATACCTCTTCTTCTCCTTGAGAATCAACACTTTTTCCTCAAACTCTTCTTTGCACTATTTGCATGACTTCTTCCTATTGCAAAAAATGCACTGTTCAAAAATTCACCTCCTTTTGTGGGATGATAATGTGGTGATGATGTCTCAACTTGTAGGAAATCTCGTAGTGTTAGTGGTATAAGAAGATTATCTTTGAAATCTTCTCTGTGTAGCAAGATCTGCTCATAACTTTCCCCTCAATGCAAGAACGCTTCTAACCGTCTCCGCCTTCATTCATACTCATGGTATGAAGCTTGACTAGATTGTAAATTTTTTTAAATCAAATTTAATTTCTGCGTAGATCATGTAAAAGTATTTAGGCCTGCTTTGATGTTGTTCACATTCTGAATGTGGGGGCTGCACCCATTGGATATGTCTCAGAGTGATTAACCTCAAGTTTTCCACATCCTTGTCGTACTTTGTTTTTCTCATCTGCGGCGATGGATGAAGCGAGTGTGTTAGTTACGATAGCCCATATATATTCAAACATTAGAATGGTTTCTCATATTTGTTCTTCCATGTAAAAAATTTGGCCCTTTCAAGATTGACATGGGATAACAAAATGTTTGGAGCCACAGATGTAAAAACAAAAATTGATTATTATTATTTTTCAATAAAGGACATTCCTTATTAATTAACTAGAAAAAGGTGGCCTCGATCGCCTTGCAGTGAAGCAACAATTTTGTGGCATTCTATCTTGTGTTCATCATCTACTTCATAGCTTTTTTTTAGCTCTAACACAACCTTCCTTATCTGACCGCAAAAGGTGAAATAGAATGGAGATAGTAAGAAACGGGTGCCTCAATTCATGTCAACCCATCACCACGCTATTATCCGTGACGCACACTACTCAATTGCATATTAACCATTGTTATGAATAACGTCCCACAATTGTAAAATACAATCTAAGTGCTTTATTCTTGTATCTTAATGGTGATTCATTAATCCGCGAATTTCCTCACATTTGGCTCTTAGCATCTAGAATGTGTGACATATTTTCTTGTTCCTTCACTTTTTGTAGCAGTCTTTTGGCCCTCCAATATCCACGTTAAAAAAAAGAAACTTCCACATGCCACCTTGCGCGGAAAGGTCTCCATGCCAAGACCTGCAAAAATGTTTGTTTTTCTTATTGCTGCACATCCAAGGAGAACAAAAAAATGTGCTATGGACTTTTCCAGTGAAAGTTTCTAAACTTCATCACAACGCTGAGAATGCATCATATAAGAATCAAATCAATAACAGTTCAGTATCTCCTGATATCTACTAACATGCTATATTCAAAAACTATAATATATCCATAAGTGGTCCGACGATTAATAAAAACAATAATAAAAAGGGTGTCAAGGGAAGTGGGGGCTAACTACATCGTTTTTCTCTAAGAATGGATCATTCTAATCATCTGTGTTGTGTGAAATCTACGAGAGGAGTTTGGTGTTGAATCTTCCTTTTGTGGAAATGGTCAATGATGACTCTCCAAACAGACATTTCTCTACTCTCATATACTTGTTTTCCTTGTCCATGAGACAACAATATCTTTTTGAGGAGAATTGTACCCCAAAAAGATGGACTTGGCATATTTTTGGCTCAAAATTCCTTCCTTTAAACTGATTTGAAACATGTATATATGTAGTACAGACCACATACTATTAAATGAGAAATAGAAATTTTTACGATAACTCCATTACCCTCTTTCTTGTCTATAATTCAAGATCTTTGTATTTGTTTGGGTTTAGAAAAGATAGACACAGCTGACTGCTTTCTGCGTAAATTGTTTCTCCAACTTGCAGTGAAAACATGCAACAATCCATCTCTATGACATTCCTATTGCAACGTTATTCAGTTTCATTTTGTGAGGAGTATAAAGGTCATTAGTATTGCAGATGCCATGTTCCTTCAAAATGCTAAGAATTTCTTCAATGTGAATTCCCCCCTCGATTTGAACAGAGGCAAAGAAGGGCTGCCTGTTTGTTGAACACATCTCCTCTTTATATAAGGTCTTGAAATGTGCAAAATCTCATCTTCTTTTTCAGAGAACGAGAACCCAATTCTTATGGAATAATGCATCAATGAATAACTGGAATATTAAAAGCCTAAATGAGGCAGGAACATTCCACCCAGATTAGTATTCACGCCCACGAGAATGCTTCTTGGCAGGAATGTACTCAACTTGAATGGATCCTCGATGTTTTGCCTTCAAAGACTCCAATAAAAAGAGGTAATAATGAGAGAAGGAGGAAGGCCTTGTATACCAATCTGGTTCGAACTGAGTTGATACAATATGTCCATATCAATATGCTAGAGTGTAGCTGGATTCTGCCATGGAGGAAGAAATAATGCAACTGTAGGGATGCAATTACATCTAAATGCAAAATAACAATCCCTCTCAAAAATATCTGGGCAAGTACGTAACTTATTTATATATCAGACCGGATTTGATGCCATCTTACCAAGAACTCCACTTTGAGCTTGTGATTCACAACTGAGAACAAACATGGAATTGTGGTCAGCCAGGACATAAAAAGCACCTTTGTCGAGTACATTTTCTCATATCGAAGGGAGTGGTTCTTTTCCTTCTTCTACTACAATACTCTTATTGTCTGTCAATTTCGGCTTTGCTATCATGGGTCGATCAGTCAATGATCAAATATCTCTCTATTGGGCATGTCATGGTGTTTTGTTGCACCTGAATCTATCAACCAAACATTCTCTGATGGTTAGATGTTTGGGGATACCAGAACCAAATCAATCTTCATATGGTGTCGCAATGTGTTTGATTCTAGAGCATATTTATCTATTTCATCACATCTGGCTTGGCTTATGACACGTCGGCTTTTAAATTTTATCCGTGGAGGATGCCACTTGGTTTATTTAAAATCACCTTGGACAGATGTGTTTTCTCCTCATATTTAACGTTTTGTGCCACCTTAATACAAAAAATTCACACTATCATTTTGTATTTGTGGTATATGTGACCACCATCAATTTTGCTTTTGAGAATTCTTACTTTTGTTGAGAAATCTAATGGTTTCTTGTCTATTCTTCTTCTCTTGTTGTCCTTTGTGTGCTTTACTCTTCTTCTTCCTTGTGTGAGATCAACACTTTTTTCCTCAAACTCTTCTTGCACTATTTGAATATGACTTCTTCCTATTGCCAAAAATTCACTAGTCAAAAAAAATCTCACCTCCTTTTTTGTGATATAATTGTGTTGATGAATGTCCCAAACTGGTAAGCAATCTCGTAGTGTGTGGTATAAGAAGTTATCTTTGAAATCTTCTCCTGAGTGTATCAAGATCTGCTCATAATTTTCCACTCAATGCAATAACTCTTCTACTAACCTTCTACCGTCTCGCCTCATTCATACTCATGGTATGAAGTTGACTAGATATGTAAATTTTTTATCAAATCTAATTTCTCGTAGATCATGTACAAGTATCTTAGGCCCTTCTTTTGATGTTGTCACATTCTGAATGTGTGGCTGCAACCTCAATGATATGCTCAGAGTGATTTAACATCAAGGATTTTCCATCATCCTTTTTCGTACTCTTTGTTTTCCCTCATCTTCGCGTCGATTGGATGAGCGATTGGTTTTAGTTACGATATACCATATATATTGCAAACATGAGAATGGTTCTCAATTTTGTCTCCATGTAGAAAAACGTGGCCCCTTTCAAGAGTTTGAGCATTGGATAACAAAATTTTTTGGAGCCAACCATGAGTAAAAACAAAATTATATTTTATTTGTTCAAAAAGGAAATGGTCGCCTTATTAATTAACACTAGAAAAAGGTGGCCTCGTAGATACGCTCTTGCAGTGAAGCAACCATTTTGGGCATTCTATCTTGTGTTCATCACTACTTCAATAAGCCTTTTTGAAGCTCTAACACGAACCTTCTTAGCTTGACAACCCCGTAATTCAAACCATAAACCACTCTAGTATTCCCCTTGCCGCACAGCTCGCTACTCAAATTGCATATTACCATTGTTATGAATAACGTCCGCGACAATGTAAAATACAATCCTAGTGCTTTATTCTTGGTTTCTTAAATGGTGATTCATGACTCGAATTTCTCACATTTGTGCTCTTATCATCAGAATGTGTGACATATGTTTCTCTTTGTTCCTTCACGTTTTGTAGCAGTCTTTTGGCACTCCATCTTCACGTAGGAAACCTTCCACATTGCCCACTTGCACGAAAAGGTCTCCATGCCAATACCTCAAACCCACTAGTTGTTTTTCTTATGCCTGCCACATCCCAGGAGAACAAAAAAATTGCTAGGACTTTTCCAGTGAAAAGTTTCTAACTTCAACGCTAAATGCATTGACGTAGGCCAAAGGACGAGTGCTCCAGAACAGATTTGAGGCTAATATAGTTTCTCTATTTATGATTATGCTACAATATCCCATATGGTCTTCTTTCAGGAAAAGCAAAGAATAACTTTTACTTATCAGCTTCTCATTCAACGC